>OY804608.1:35512867-35939114 GCA_963680895.1 Fragum sueziense | reverse complement strand
CTGCTTTATATTTCAGTATGATATCTTATTTTTTTATAAAAACAATTGTTTTTCTTAATTCATGAACATGTTATAAGATATGAATTTCGGGGGGGGGGTCTAGAAATATATAATTCGATGGTGTGCTAGACATGTGTGCATTGGTCGTGTAAATTTGTAAGGGTGTTTCAATTTGAAGGGGTGTTAGATTGAACAATTTTCGGTAAGTATGCAATTACTCGTCCCCTTTTCTTCTGAATTTCTTTTATTTCCAATTAAATCATTTATATAAGAACACATACTGTTTTAAAGTAAATTGGTTATTCATTCGAATCTTATTCTAGTATCCCTAAATAAAATATGGCTCTCAAAAATCGTTAACAAATAACTCCATAAAATATAATTAAAATATGAATTACAAAGTGAAAAAATAAAAATGAATCATTTGATACAATTTGATGTCAAGCATAATTATTCCATTTATTGACAGGAAATAAAAGAAAAATGCATATATGTTAAAATATTGAAATAAAAATTAAAATGAACCATGTAGGTCTAGTAATGAAAAATGTATGATATATTGTAGACAAAGTCCAAGTAGACGAATTCTGAAAGTAGATGAATGTTGATTCTGACAATAAAAATGTAGCAAACGAACAGGGAGTAGAATAAATGTTGGGATGTTGCAGTCACTTTGACTAGATCCAAAGCTTGATATCCAAAATCACAGCGTCTTAGACTGTCATACCACCTGGTGATTGATTGGTTTGGCCATTGTTGACACAAGGTTTAGGTTTTTAGCGTGTGAACTTGTGTCAAAGGATCAGTATTTGTAATTCCAATGGTGAGAGAGCGGTGTAATTTGTCTTAGCCATTTACTTAGTAGAAGGGAACACCAGCTTTCGAAAAATAAATATAGAGAAGCCCTTTCTTCACAAACTATTCAAGACCCGACAATACAAATATCTAGGTTTAGTTTCGGGAAAAAAGATGTCAGGATTAATGAAAACTAAAGAGAATGTGCAACAACACAGCCTTGGGGTGTGCTACTTCAATATCAGCATTACAAAAAAGAAGTGAAAATGCACCCTGCTTACCTGCTCCTGAAACTTGGGGACTAAACTGTGACAAGTGAGTTGCAAGCCACGTTTGCAGAAAATTATTCCTGTTAACATTATTGTCTGGCCCAGTTGAAAAGGAAAATGTTTGTGTCTTTTTTTATTTGCCACAAAAGCGATGTATGCAGGTTTTCTAAGAACAACCAGTACAAAGCTGAAAAATGTCTAATGATGGAATTAGAAAATGGAAATGGCGTTATGACCAAAAGGGGCATATTTTATGGCCTAGACAATTATGTGCTTCGCTCGCAATAATCAATAGGCTGCTGTAACCATGTCTGTCTACATGAGAAGCCACAAACTGTTTCAAACATGTTGTGTAACATGCTTAGATAGAACCTGGAGGGGTATGATTGCTAATCCATCGCCCACAGATGGCAGTGTATGCTCAATATTCCATAAAATATAGTATATGCTTCCGTAACGAAGAGTCTATATTTCGTAACGAAATATTACTATGTGAATTCACAGATAAACACAATTAAGCGGCTTTGTAAGTATTCCTACTTCATATACTTTCTGAGTTAATTATAATCAATTGACATCAAAATGTTTTATGTATCGTAATTTACGCACAAATTGTATACCCAAATATATGCTTCCGTAACATTTTTTAAAGCATATGTGGCAAAGCATGATATAATAAGCTCTATTTAGACAAATTTTAACTATACGGAAATGTAAAATTCCATTTGATTCATGCAAACTCAATTAATCAACAATATAAATCTCATTAATATCCAGGACATGCTTCCACCAAATAATATATGCTCCGTAACAGTTATTTTGACCGTAAAACAAAAAGGTTAGATACGTAAATCCCTCATTACTTTGTTTTTTTTGTTTGAGATTCCAGCTTTTGCACGTCAAATTAAAAAAAGAATCGATCATAAATAAAGAAGTTTTGTATTGCTAATCTGGAAATGAATTTGTATAATACTATATTTACATACTTCCACGTCGAATCTCACATTCAACATTCCATTTTTCTACTTGCAGTAGCCGATATAATGAATCTTTGATAACTGCAGTGTATTATATGGTTCACTGTATTGAAATATTCCTGTTAGTTTAACTCAGGGCGTCCTTTGAAGTATGTTACGGAAAAATATGCGTAACGGAAGCATAGCGACCAAAGGACTTTCAAGTCTCTCAATATGTTATACTCTTGATTATACTTGAATCTCGCCTCTATTTCAACAGTTTGGCAACCACTCTGTCAAAATTTGACAGATTTAGGAATGTCCGTTCATTATTGTGGGCTACACGGACGTAACGGAAGCATAGTAAACGAAATGCGACAAATTCAATTTGTCCATGTTCTTTGCTTTAGTGAAGAAATACTAAGATATTCATAAACTTAAGGGTTTTGATAGTTAAACTAAGCCATTCCCGGACCAAAATAGTTTGAAAATCGGCAAATTGAGAGAAAAAAGTTGACTTTCTTTCATGCCTTTGAAAGTTCGTTACGGTCACATAGGCAAATCTGGCGACATACATATAGACATGTGTAAATTATATTTCATGTACGATGATGGAATAATACTTAATTTAGTCGTTGTAGTATGGCTTGGGGAAAATAATGTCCTAGAGAACAAAGTCTAAGTAAAACAACGACTGATTTGGACGGTAGTTTAGAACAAAAAATTGTGCGGCGACATCAACATTTTGACGTTATTGCAATATTCAACACAACCAAGCACATTCATAAAATCGTTTGAATAACTTAAAAATCATACTACTTTATTGCAAATTATGTCCCGTGATAAAAGATATCTTGCTTTTTGTTGTACCTAATCGATAAAGGTGTTAAATAATGCAATGAAGGTCGGCGACATGCATTTTCAGTAAATGGGTCAATTTTCGTGGAATGGCTGATATATATATATATATGGTCATTCTAATTCGTATAAATGCTATCAGATTTTGAATTTGTTGCTGATAAGGGGAAACACGCCATTAAAGTCGAGACAGAAATGACAAATTCAATATACATCTGTACTACTGTATACATCATTTTGTTTAACTCTATCACAAAATATATTTTTCTCGTAAATGGTGCAACACTTTGATTTGAAATTTTCAGAATTTTAATAAGAAAATATGCTCTTTCAGATAGAAAAATAAAAGTAAATTTTATGAAAAAAATATCTGTGAAATGACACCTTAAGTTTTCCTGCGAAATAAATGAAAAATATAGTTATTCTATTCTAAAAGACTAATTATACCCCTTTCGAAGATATTGGGGGTATATTGTTTTGCAAGTGTCGGTCGGTCGGAAGGTCGGTCGGTCGGTCGGTCCGTAGACCAAACCTTGTCCGGAGCATAACTCGAAAAGTATTAAAGATTAAAGGTAGAATCATGAAACTTCATAGGTGGATAGATCTCATTATGGAGAGGTGCAGTGCACAAGAACCGTAACTCTGCCGATCAAATTTTGTGAGTTATTGCCCTTTGTTGATTTTATAACTTGATTTTTGTCCGGAGCATAATTCAAAAAGTATGTAAGGTGCAATCATTAAACTTTACAGGTAGATAGATCTCATTATGGAGAGGTGCAGTGCACAAAAACCGTAACTCTGCTGGTCAAATTTTTTGGGCTATTGCCCTTTGTTGATTTTATTACTTGATTCTTGTCCGGAGCCTAACTCAAAAAGTATGTTAGGTAGAATCATGAAACTTTACAGGTGGATAGATCTCATTATGGAGAGGTGCGGTGCACAAGAACCGTAACTCTGTCAATCAAATTCTTGGAGTTATTGCCCTTTGTTGATTTTTACACTTAATTCTTAATCTTGCCTATATCTCATGTCCTTTACACATACAGCCTTGATATCTCACACATAGATACCTCCTATCAACATCGTTCACATTTAACCATGATCTCGGACCATGTGACCTTGACCTTGGAGTTTGACCTACTTTAAAAAAATTAAACCCGGCATATATCTCATGACCTTTTACAAATACAGCCTTGATATTTCACACATGGACATATCTTACCAAGACCTTTCACAATTGACCATGACCTTGGACTTTGTGACCTTGACCTTGGAGTTTGACCTACTTTTAAAAAACTTTAACCTGACCGATATATCATGTCCTTTTACACATACAGCCTTGATATTTGACACATGGAAACCTCCGACCAAGACCTTTCATATACGACTATGACCTTGGACCATGTGGCCTTTACCTTGGAGTTTGACCTACTTTTAAAAAAATTAAACTTGGCCTATATCTTATGTGCTATTACACATACAGCCTTGGTATTTCACACATGGACACATCTTACCAAGACATTTCACATTTGACCATGACCTTGGATCTTGTGACTTTGACTTTTGACCTACTTTAAAAAAACTTTAACCTATCCGATATATCAATTCCTTTTACACATACAGCCTTGATATTTGACACAAGGACACCTACGACCAAGACCTTTCACATTTGACCATGACCTTGGACCTTGTGACCTTGACCTTGGTGTTTGACCGACTTTAACAAAACATTAACCTGGCCTATATTTCATGTCATTTTACATATACAGCCTTGATATTTCACACATGGTCACTTCCAACCAAGATATTTCACTTTTGACCATAACCTTGGACCTTGAAGTTTGACCTACTTTTAAAAAAGGTAAACTAGGCCTATATCTCATGTCCTGTTACCTATACAGTCTCAATATTTTACACATGGACACCTCCTACCAAGACCTTTCACATTTGACCATGACCTTGGCCTGTGTGACCTTGACCTTTGATTTTTACATACTTTTAGAAGTCTTTGACCTAGCCTTTATCTTTTGTCCTATTACACCTACAGCCTTGATATTTCACACATAGACACCTCCTACCAAGACCTTTCACATTTGACCATGACCTTGAATATTGCAACCTTGACCTTGGAGTTTGGCCTACTTTTAAAAAGACTGAAACCAGGCATATATATCATGTCCTTTTACACCTACAGCCTTGATATTTCACACATGGACACCTCCAACCAAGACCTTTCACATTTGACCATGACCTTGACCTTGGCATGTGGCCTACTTTTAAAAACTTTAACCTGGCCTATGTTTCATTTTACTTTTACATATACAGCTTTGATATTTCACACATAGACACCTCCTACCAAGACCTTTCATATTTGACCATGACCTTGGACCTTGTTAACTTGACCTTGGACTTTGACCTACATCAAATGTAGGCCCTTGAGGGGGCATATATGTTTTACAAACATCTCTTTTTAGATTTCGTTTCCCCTTCTGATCATTCAATTGAGTGTACAATTTATAATATATCGAATATGTATTTTAAGTGCACACACTTACCAGAGATCACTGTAGTTTAAAACCTTTTCAGATCATAGCATTTGTTAGTAAATGTACATCATGATTGTCTGTGGTGTTCTTGTATTGTTTTTGCTGTGTAACCATATCTACATAGGCTTTGTACCAGGAGCTTCAATGCGTCTAAATGCTTTACAATCAGGACCTGAAAAATAAATCAACCTTTTTCCAAAACATTTCCTGACCTGTCTAAGTTCAGAGGTGTTGTAGACGGCACAAATTTTAGAGAAGGATGATAATCATCATTTGCCTATCATCTTTTAATTATGACGAATACGCTTAGGTGCGTTATTGCTTTGGAAAAGATTAACTCTATGAACCCCTTTTTAAGCAACGTTTAACATACTTTTAGTGAACAGCATATGAAAGCATTAATTTGAAATAAATAAAATTACCTTTCCACAATAGCATTACCGCAGCATTTTTTTCCTCTAAACAATATCTACCATCGAGGTATCCGAGTTATTTAAGGTTTTAAAACATCTGTACCAACTAACAATTTCAAGTTGATCAGGTCATTTAGGAAAGTATTGAAAGTATAAAACTTCGCCCTCCCAGCCTTCACCTTTATAAAATTGATAACATCTCAGATAAATCTGAATTCGTCAGCGTTGCAGATAACACACTTTCTACCCAGATTTTAACGTGTGTTTGTAAGCGACATCACGCTTTTAATGCAAGCTCGCTTGTAATAAATTGCATTTCTCGAGACGTCTTCGAGATTACGTCATTGATAACAAGTAAAAAAAAGTTTATAGTCTTTTGCATTGACACAATAAATCAGATGTCATCGCAAACAAATGAAACTGAGAAATAAAAAACATATTCAAACGTGTAATAACCAACATTTTATTGTTACATTATCATGGTAAGAGTGTCTGGTCGAGAGCGTGATCGCTATCGGAGTTTACCTTTATTGTACAGTACTCAGTGACATTTTACGTCATGATATTTTAGTCATTGTCTTGACCTTTACAGTGGTCAATCGAGAGAGTTGTAGAAGCGGTAAGCTGTTTTCGGAGAGTACAAATGAAAGTACAAATACAACAGATGTGAAAGTAGAAAAAAACGTGTAAAGTATGCTATACCATAACCAGTCAGTCAGTCAGTCAGTCGGTCGGTCGGTCGGTCGGTCGGTCCGTCCGTCCGTCCGTCCGTCCGTCCGTCGGTCGGTCGGTCGGTCGGTCGGTCTGTCTGTCGGTCGGTCTGTCGGTCGGTCGGTCGGTCGGTCGGTCGGTCGGTCGATCGATCAATCAATCAATCAATCAATCAATCAATCAATCAATCAATCTAATAGGAAAACACATTATATGAGTCTAAGTACACAATGGCATTTTTAGAATCATTTTTGAGTTTTCTGATAAAAATCTTTGATAAAAGAAAATTAATTATGAATCCAAGTGGTGCCTTTCTAGAACAACACAGTAGGCTAAGCACTTGTCTCTAAAGAACCAAAGTAGCTATAAAATTCTCCGTAACACAGTCAAGTACATTAGAAATATTATGAGATGAAACTACCACTTGCTGTCATTATTTTGCATCATATTTTTTTTTATATTAAATAAGATCTTACCACTAACATGCATGTGCACCATCATTTAGAGATAACCGATTCAACTTATCTGCACTGTTTCATAATTTGGAGGTGGGTTTATCCAATGACCCTCTATTGACAGGAGCGAAACACTCTATTTTTAATGTCTCGCCTTTTTTGTCTGTTATTCTTAGGGAGGCATCTGTTCTAAAGACTTTAGGCTACTATAAAGTGTATAATTGAATTAGAATTAATGATATTTTGCATTATAATTACGCTGTCAAGAGTGAAACGCTTTTTTGTTGACTAGATCTTATAAGCCAAAAATCACAAGACTATCATATAGGCTCGAATCAGTAAGTTGTGCCTTACAGTCCACATAGCTAAGAATAAGATTCTGCATTTTCACTTTTTTTTCTTCGTTTATATGTAAAAATATCTAGATTATACTTTGTAAAAATGTTTTTGTTCGTTATAGCTATGCTTCATTTACTGCGTGATATAACTTATTTGTATATGAAAAAACGCTCCTAATTAACTATGTATACATATTCAACATGACCCTTTCCTTTTAACTGGTTAAATATGTACATGTATATCTAACTCTACTGTATTGTCTATTGGGTCCATAAATTTATGTTCAAATGCAAAAGTATCTTACTACATGTTTTATCTTTGTTTGTCGGCAAATGAAAGGCCAGAGTCGTATTCCATTTTCCGGGAAAAGGTAAGCAATCCGACGCCGACAGAAACACGGCATTCAGCATAATGAGATAGACCTAGATATAATTTTATAACTGTTTCTATGCTAATGAACTGCACCTGTCAGTCAGTCGTATTGATTTGTTATCAGACTACACCCGATACTTCATATTTGGTACAAGGTTATTTTTGCCACACCTTTGCCTTAAGAAACCGAGTTTACAGACATCCTGTAAAGGTTCTCAGACTGTATATCGTATATATTGTGCATTGAATTCGGTAAATAATTACCTACAAAATGGTATATTACATCCTTTGTACCTCTGGGTAGCAGCGAAAATTAATAGACCCCCGCAAAACGAATATTTAGGGGGTATACTGGAATGAGCCTGTCTGTCTGTCTGTCAAGTTATCCGTGTGTCCGTCCGTGTACAAAATACTTGTCAAGAGCATATCTCTGAGAGTAAAGTAGCTTTGATCATGAAACTTCATGGGTAGATAGATCCTGCTAAGGAAAAGTGCAGCGTACAAGTAGCATAGCCCTACCTTGCTTATTATACCCCCACAACAAAGTTATGGGGGTATACTGGATTCAGGTTGTCCGTCCGTCCGTCTGTCCGTCCGTCCGTAGACATAATTTTGTGTCCTCTTCTCCTCCCACAGTTTTTGACCGATTTGGCTGAAATTTTAGCAGGTTGTCTCCTATCATATGAAGTTGTGTACCTGCATCATCTTGATCCAGGTAGTAGTTTCAGAGTAATGCCACTTTGAACTTTAGCACTTTTTCAGTGACAACGCCGTAGTGGGGGGGGGGGGGGGTATTTGTCCGCTTTGCGACAGTTCTAGTTTTGTGAGTTATTGCCCTTTGTTTTCTACAAACACGCTTGTCCGGACACATGTAGTGGTGGGGGTATTTTTAAACACCCTCAGTGATAGATTTCTATTTTACTTGGATCATGGAACGGGCTGTTAATACACAATTCAAGGTAGATTGATATCGACTTAAAATTACGAATATTACATACAAGGTAAGAAAAGTAAAACAAACTCACCCATTAGATCAATAATATGTGTTTGTTTCAATTTAAAACTAAGACACCCATCCAGTTCAAATTGTTAAACATAGTACATTCTAGATAATTATATTGGTCAAGTGATAAGTTGGCGGACACAGATTAAAGAGGGATGTTCAAAATGTAAAACTAAATTATCACTTTAAATAGCATAAAATGCTGATTGTATGCTTTTGAAGCATTACTTGTTGATAGAAATGCTATTTCAATTAAATGAATCCATATTTATTGAATGCGTCGCGATAAAACTCAACCTCCACTTAAGCCTAAAATGCAGATTGTATGCTTTTGAAGCATTGCTTGTTGCTAGAAATGCTAATTAAGATTAAATGAATCCATATTTATTGAATGCGTCGCGGTAAACTAATTTGGTCACAGTAAGGTAGTGATGATGCCTTGAGTCGGATCAATTTGCCTGTTGGGACTAGCATAGATTCGAGTCTGAACATTTTGTACCTTTGATTTTATGTCAAATATCAACAAGGTTTTGGGGAATACGGGGTGTGAAATAAAACGGTTACATATTCTTTCTTCAACATTTACAAAACTGATGTTGTCATATGAGTCGCAACATTTTTGAAATAGAAGACGGATAATTTTGCAATAAATCCATTGACAAAATGTCGTGGATTTCCAAACAGAAATGTTGTTACGTCATTTCTTGCTATGATTGTGCATAGCAAGCACGTGCAAACATATGGTTCTGCACTGAAATGTGATACCCTCGTGGCTTTATTTACGGTTTTAATCGTTTTCACCTTTTCCGAACATGGATATTGATTAGTGGGAAGAAATGTCATAAAAGATGCTCCCCAACAGGTGAGTGTCAGTTGTTACTGAAGAGTTACCGTAGTTATTCTAATAAACGCCCGGGCGTTTATTAGAAACATGGTCAATGGGAAAGTTAGGGGTGGGCGTTTATTAGAGATATTCTGATTTTGAGTGTCATAAATTGCAAATCCAGTGTCTTTCATGGACTGAAGATAACGCAGGGCGAAATTGGCAAATTATTGTTAGAAAGACTGCAAAATACGATTTTAGGATGAAATTTCTTTGTCTGAAACACACACTACAGCCTTGAAATCTTTCCTTGTTTGTGTTTATTAAAATGATCTTTGTTTATAAAAGACTATACCTTTTTTTTCTGGAATCGGGGGATGGGTGTTTATTAGAATCAACCTTATTTGCTGAAATTGTGCTCGAAATAGGCTGATTGTCCAATGAGATTTGGGGGATGGGCGTTAATTAGAATATGGGCGTTTATCAGAATAATTACGGTAACTCCGTTATTCAATCAGAATGGGTTCAAAACATATCCCGGCATGATCTGTATGTGACTCGTCACTCTAAAAAGGACTTCATGAGGAGTCCACAAAAGCAAAGATCGTGAAACGGATCAGACTCTGAAGAGGTCATCCAAATGTTGTATTTGGAAAATGACAACATGTAGGCCTATAGATAGCAAAAACATTATATACGTATTTAGAAAATTATTTTAGAGTGAGTAGTATCGACCCAAGTGAGGCTGCGCGGCTTTTCACACTTCCTATACAGTCTCTTTTGGTGTGACGTGGGAATAATTCGGCGGGAGTCGAAAACATTCGGTGCTGGAACTTTCCACCGCAGAATGTTTACATGTATGACCGCGCCCGAAAAGGTTCGGATAAGTAACGACGCCGATAGAAAGTATCCAATGTTTCATTAATCTCAAATTAAATGGCCACATTACCTGTAGTCTACCTTAAGATGTTTTCTTATTCTTTAACAATCAGGTTTGTTAAAAGACGTCAGTGTTTGTCATTTCTTAAGCGTTAAATGTCTTTTAAAACGAGTTAAAGGTCTTTATGCGTTTCGCGTCATTACCTTTAGAATATTCTTTTCATTCTTTACTTTGTTTTACTTTTCCGATTTGAATACAATATAAAGGAGATTTATACATGTGGGTATTTTTTCAGTTTTAGAAACAGTTTAAAGTGACATTTCACAGATATTTTTTATGAATTTTACTTTTATTTTCATCTGAGAGAGCATAATTATTTTCTTATCATGTATTGCGCCGTTTATGATAAATATATATGTATTTGTTGAAATTAAACAAATTGATGTATACAGCAGTTCAGATGTATATGGAATATACAGCGATATGTTACTTAACATTATTCCAGTAAATTTTAATCACTATTTCACTATTTTACTATTTAAACAATTGACTTATCATATCCTTTGTTTTAACGGATTGTTGTATTTCAATTATGCTTTGTTTATTTTTACCACTATTTGTTTTATTATTATGTTGATCTTAATTATGTTGTAAAGCACCTTTGAACATACATATATTTATGATAAGGGTGCTATATAAATGTGGTTTAATAATAATAATAATAATAATAATAATTTGCCATTTCTGTCTCAGTTATAAAGGCGTGCTTTTCACTTATCAGCGACAACTTATAACAAGAGGCCAAAGAGGGCCTGTATCGCTCCACTGGCTGTCATTGAATTACCTCGAAAATGGGATCTCTAGAATGCATACAAGGTTTTTCTAAGATTTGACCAGGACCTAGTGTTTGACCCCAGTGGAGCAAATTTTAAACTCCTCCATTACTTCATCAAGACAATTATTCTGACTTAATTTCATTTTGATTGGACAAAAAATTGGGTAGCTAGAGTGCATACAATGTTTTTCTATGGTTTGACCCTGTGACATAGTCTTTGATCTAAAATGATCCAGTTTCAATCTTGTACAAGATATCATCAAGACAAACTTTCTGACCAAATTTCAGGTTAATTCGACTAAAAATGTGGCCGCTAAAGCGCATACAAGTTGTTTTTTTTTTACTAAAATTTGACCCCATGACCTATTTTTTACCATAGTTGACCCAATTTCAAACTCGTCAGATATTTTATCAAGAGAATTATTTTGACTGAATTTCAGGTTGATCAGGCAAAAAATGTGGCCTCTAGAGTGCATACAAGAAAATAAATACTAAAAAATTGGACTGGAAAAACATTTTTGCCCTCTGTTGCATGTGTTGTCTCAAAGAATAAGTAAGATCTATTAACCCTTTCCCAAACGAAAATTTTTAGATTGATCCACTTCAAAAATTACTACAAATGACAGAATTGAAGTTACTAAAGATATAATTTGTGTAAAATATGCCATAGAAAGTATTGAGACAAAAGGAGAAACTGCTGGTTATCAGCAGTTTCTTCTTTTGTCTCAATGTTTTCCAAAGCCTTTTCTATTTGGGACGTCAAAACCAGGCCTTGTTTGGAAAAGGGTCAATCATTGCTGAACTGTATTCTTTTTCGCCCCAATCCATTTGTTATGGCAGTTTCATATACTATTTTTCTTTTAAACCGCCAATGAAACAGTTTTAATATTTGGTCAATATGATATTAAACATTAATATTTCCTTAATTTTAGCAACATCTTGACGCATATTTTAATCAGACATTTTATGTATTTACAGGATTTTTTGGAAAGAAAAGTCTCGAAGGAATTCGAGTTTGGAAAAGCGAAGTCTCCTAGATGTTGTGGACATTTGGTTCAATGAAAGGCATACATGACAAGAATATGTCTCAAAATGGTATGAAGTGACTAGACCAACTTACCATTTCTGTTGTTCTACCGGATTAAAAAATATGTCATATTATTGAAAGATTGTGTTAAATTTGTAGGATCCAAAACACCATTGTTTAATTAATTAGAACAGTCTTACAATACCACTAACGATTTTCAATTCTCTTAGGAATTATTCAGGACACGTTGAAAACAATTGGCGTCGGCGTCGGAACGTTCCACCATATGTTTATACTGTGTTAATTTCAGACGCCTAAAACATGCATGACCCTTTCGAATTTGAAAAGACACCGCATTAAAGAGAGAGCTTAACTTATGATACGAATATCACCGGTGGTTAATCTGAATAGATTAAAACAGTAACTCTGTTTTAAAAGGTACTTTGCAGCTGATAAGACTGGTGCTGGCACTTAAAAGGAAACAAACGGTAGAAATCGGATAGACCAGTGACGAACAAACGATTAAGGATCTCCAATGTATCTACAACATTTTTCAAAGAACAATTCAAAGTGAGAATAATTAAAGAGTGCACTGGACATTGATGCAAGTACTGATTAACTAAAACAACAATGTAAGATTGTGTACTTTCTTCAATCCGACCATGTCGGCTACGTCACTGAACCATTCGGATATGATGTCATTAAAGAGTATGTCGACACGAGCAAGTCATCCTGATCCTAATGACATCATGGAATGTCAGCTTCACCAGAAGAAATTTCTGACATTGTACTGTGCCTTTTGTGAGAAACCCGTCTGCGAAAAGTGCAAGACCACGACGCATGCGCGCCACGTGACAGAGGTCAAAGGTCACGAAGCTTTAAGAGCAGCCTCGAAAACTCGGAGAAAATATCTCCTAAAACTTGTTGATACAAAAAACACGCAAGTTATTGATGGTCTGAAGGCGATAATTCTACAGCTATCCGAGAGCAAGGCAAGTCTACAAGCCAGAATAAGGAACACTATAAAGAGGTACAAAAACTACGCGAGCATTCACAGGGATAAATTGTCTGTATCAGAAGATGAATGGGTGAACGATGTTGAGTTTCGCGGGGATAAATATTTTAAACTTACCGAAGAGAGAATTGAATTCCTGAAACTCGAATTAGACAGTGCAACTGAGACGCTAGATATTGTTAAGAAGGAGGTTGACTCGGCAAATAATCCTGAACTTATGATAATATTCGGTACGCTCAGAGCGGCTTTGTTGTCACTTTACGAACCAAAATGGCCGCTTGAAATCGTTAACGTGTCAATGAAATTGGAACTAGTTCCAGAATTTGGCTCAATAATGTTCAACAAAGAAAAACACGAGAAGAATTGTACAGTTCACTTTTCTCAAGAAATCGCAGAACCAATGGTTTATGTCAGAGTATTTGATACCAAGCTTCCTATTCCAAAACGTGTTCTGCTCGATGAAACAGCGAAAATATCTCTCTGTGCAGCGGAGGAATTATTTGTGGCTTTCGGAGAATATATCGTCGTGCACCCTCTTGATACTCGCAGATATTCTAAAGTGAAACAAAACGTTGGCTTCACGAGTATCATGAATGTACGGCAAAATATCATAGACATCACGTGTGACAAGAAAGGAAACTTGTATTACGCCGCGATCGGTGCGATTAAAATTGTTACATCCGCCAAGAAAAGAGTTCGTAAGTGTTTCACCCTATTTGACGTACCGAGTGCGATAGTTGTCGGAGACTACGACGCAGACAGACGAGAGATTTACGTGGCTTTCCATGATGCCGGTAAAATTGTTAGATATACAACTACAGGCGAGATCATCATGGAACTAACTCATCCTGACCCAAGAATGGTGTACAGACCACGACACATTGATATGAACTTTGTCGGGGACATTTTCTTCTCGGACGACATCTCGAACATCACAGTTCTCGATCATAACGGGATATGGAAAGGCGCTATTACGAGAGACGTGAAAACCGCGCCATCTTGCGGACCACTCCGTCCGGCGGGTATTTCCTGTTGTTATCAAAGACACCTGTTCGTTTTGGACTCCAACACCGTTCCGAACCTGCACATTTTCAGTGAGGATGGACAATATCTTCAAACGGCTGCGTTCAAGAACCTACAAGAAGCTTACGTTGTGAGAGTGGATCGATCAGGCGATGTGTGGGTTGCTTTTAAAGATGGCCGACTGAGAATATATCGACCTCGCGTGATTTCCAGACTGAACGACACTGTGTGATAGTCAAACCTTCTTATTTCATCAATAGCAGCAGTACAACCAGCAATGACTAAAACAGCAGCAGCAACAACAACAAAAACAGCAACAATGAAAGAAATGAGATAAAAATGTAGTCTAATTAAATAACGCGTTATCATGTTAATATCAAGGCGTCTTTTTATTTCCCCTTTTCTGAACACATCTAATATACCGGTTCCATTTACTTGGAAGTATTTAAGGGGCTGCCCTAAAACCCCAGCTTCATCTAATTTTAAAAGTATTTATGGGGGCTGCTGCCCCCATACCCCCGCTTATTTTCCTTTTATGTTTTTATCACTTTACTTATTATTGTGCGGTAACTCTAATGACGGTCATTTTGTTTGGGACCGACTGACTAGAAAATCCCCCCTCCCCATTTTAAAAAAGAAGACCTGATGACTTTATAAAATAGAAACAGCTCGAGAAAGTAAAGAATGAAGAGAATGCTAATAGATCTACTTGTACTTTGTCCTTTTATATCATTAATTTAGCTATGTCATGCACGTTTTTTCATATTTAACATCTGTTTCGTCGTCTGTTGCAGCTTTGAATTATGACGATCCCGGTTAATTCCTTTCGAAAAGTGTTGATCTTGGAATAGTCTAGCAGTTTCATGAGGCATCATGGAATAGTCCTTTTCATTTATACCGTATCAGTTACTGTTGTTACAAGTATTTTCCTTATTTTCCAAATGTTTTCTATCGAAACTTTAACTTGTCCACGCCTAAAGGCTGGTTCAAATTAAAGCACTCGCAGACGACATTTTAAAGTTTCATCATTTTCCACAACGTTTTCTCCTACTATTTTCTTAAGGGACATCAAAGAGCGGCACTGTGTTTGAATGGGTTAATGCAAAGACGAAGAAGAAGAAGAAGAAGAAGAAGAAGAAGAAGAAGAAGAAGAAGAAGAAGAAGAAGAAGAAGAAGAAGAAGAAGAAGAAGAAGAAGAAGAAGAAGAAGGAGAAGAAGCTTATAAATTGCTTCACCATTCAAACACACAGAGTTAACCATGTACATGACCTGCCTCAATCTTCGGAATTTTCTTTGGCAACGGAAATTGACGAGGGTATCAAGTTTTTAAAAAATACGGCTATCCTTGTCAATTCACGGAGACACGAATGACGCCGAAGATGCACGAGGTGTTTGGTTTATAATGACGGATGGAATTTACTATTGTATTCATAATTATTACAAACGAAAACTTTCATAAATTATTGCCATTTACAAAAAATAATATTAAAACGAAAAGAGAAAATAGAATGACGACACAACAACAGACAATATGTATAGGTAAAAGGCGCTAGTCTACTTAGCGCCATTAGGATCATAATTTGTTCTTATTTCATATACCGAGGTGTTTAGAAAATGTGACATAAAACATGTCGTTCACACAACAAAAAGTTTCAAATTTAGAGTCATCTGTCACTGTCCTTTAGGAACTATTCTTCGAAGTCTGGATTTACCCTTTTCGCCCACTGGCTGTTAACATTAATACTAAAAACGGATTTGACCACAGTGGAAGCACATTTAAAGTTTGAAATAGTTGTCTCTGATAAAAAGTACGCGTTACTAATATCAGAAGCCGTAAGCAAAATTACAATTTGCAAGAAAATGACGTGATCAGTCTTAAGCATTCATTCAAAAGTTGAATAATGTTTAGGGAAAGGAAAACTGAAAAGAATAACTGTCATAATTATGTTTACATCAATGGGCTAATGTATACATTTTTTGTACAATATTCTGAACTATATCAAATCAAATCTGTCAACTAGACCTGTTAGAAAATAAGAAGCGGACATTATGAACTTTTGAAAATATCCCAATAGGAGGCAAAATATCGCTAGTATAATATAATATTAACAATTATGATCATGAGGTCGCTAAGTAGGTAAGAGGCTATCGCCTCTTATCTGTACATAATAATAGCAGTCGACATTTGAAAGAAATTTGACAATAAAGCCTAATCAGTGTCGAACTTTAACCATTTACCAAACGACAAAGCTTTAGACTTGTCCAAATTCAAAGATGATGCAGACGACAATTTCAATGGAATGATATTTAAAGATTTCGTGTATTTTGGGGGGTAGAAAACATTGTTGGAAATAAAGAAATTGCTTGTCACGAGCAATTTCTTCATTTTCCACAATGTTTTCCCAATCCCTTTGCTTAAAGGGAGTAAAAAAGAGTCATTTTGTGGTAATCGGTTAATAGTGCCAAATGGACATCTAGATCTACCATCAAGAAAGGCGTGATCATATGCGCAATGAGGTACGGACACCCCCCCCCCCCCTAGGACAAAATCCACCTAGGACAAAACCCACCTGGACAAAACCCCCATGGACAAAACCCCCATGCCCTTAGCTGGAAAGTGGACAAAACCCCCTTGATTATGAAAAATGGTGTTTTTGTGAACACTTTAAAGAAATCTTTAATGCTTATGAAATAAATATTGTAACGTGCAGCGGCTGAAACGCAGGAAACACACGAAACCTGCCACCCACCGCTGCAGTACATAACCACGCAAAGGGTCAACGGGCAGAAACAAACCCTAACAGATGCAAGACTCAAGCTCACACCATCACCGTGAGGCGTTTGCTTCCCCCTAGTAGTACCCGACCATCTACCAACATTAGATGGTCAAACCCCTTTGCATACGATAACTAACAACAACGTTTCACACGAACGTTATATGAACATCCTACTGCTAAACTTCTTTAAACGTGCACCGAGCGGATTATGCACAACCTAACTAGGGTATGGTATGGACGTAGTATCAAACGGTCTTCTTAAAATACTTATGGTATGAAACCTTTATGAGACCAAGAGGTATAAAACTTGTATCAAACTAGTATGAAGCGGCATAACCTAAAACGGACCTAACATGAGACTAGTGTGAAACTAGTTTGAAACGGACTACTTAAAATCGTATGGGGGCTTATTAACCTAAACGGAGTATAAAGAATAATCAAGTTTGGGACCTTTGTACAGAAAGAAGTTGGTTTCAAACACTAGATTTGGGGGGAGAAAAATAGGTATGAGCTAAAATACTAATGTGTCAAACCAGAAAAACTCTCGTTGTCTTAAAATGCTTAAAATGTCAATCCACCACCATCATCAGCTTGGTGCCCGCTGTCATCAATGTTTCGGCCCTTATCCAAGAACACCTCGTAACGGGTGGGCCCACCAAATAAATGGTGTGGGGTGGATTGCTTAAAGTTCGAACTCTATCTTAAAACGAGTTTGAACATGGGAAGTCTTAAACAAAGTCTAGAAACAAGTATGGGACAGTATAAGATATAGTGTGGGACAGTCTGGGAATTAGTATAATATCACCCTGCATAGTTTCGTACAATGGTTGCACCGTACCGGTAACACACGGTGGCACAACCCTGGACGAGACCATGCCGAGTTAGTATAAGACCAGCCGTCTATACAAAGACAGTATGAGCCTAAAGCCTAACTGTTTAGTCTGGGAACCATGTATAATATCACCAAGCACTGCATCGCACAATGATTGCACCATGCCGGTTACACACGGTGGTACAACCCTGTACGATGCCATGCCCGGTCAGTATAAGACCAACAGTCTATACCAACACAGTTTGAGCCTCAAGCCCAACCTGCTACCGGCCAGAGCCTATACCTTGTATGAGACTATGTCCTGTCCAACACACAGGACGAAACCAGTCTCAAACTGACATCACACAAGTCAGTATGAAACAAGGCAGTCTGGACCATCTTGTCAAACGTGGTCCAACACCTTGTACCAACCAATCCCCATGCCCAAACGACCATGCAAACCGGGAATAATGTCTATAGTGGAGCAAGTATGGTATACCAACTTAGAGGTTCGAGACCACTGTAGTTGGTGCCGCAAGTATGACCACCTATAGACTAACGTGCATCCCAAATAAGCACACCCGTTAGTTAGGGAGAGAGTTCCAACCGCCATCAACCACTGACAGCGCGAACTAAAGCCTAAAAGAGAAAATCAGCCTCTTTTATACTGGTACACCACGTGACTTTAAACGCATGAATGCACATCATATAGACTAGATGACAACCCTTCCTCTTTAATCCTTATACATGGGTTCCAGCCTAAATCAGTAAGCGTCTACAAAACCAAGACGAATTTGGGTAACTTTGACGTTAAATTACGGCGATGAAACAAAATGTCATGATGTTTATATGGCTTGAATCGATCCCTAATAAAATTCTAAATGTATTAAAGTCACTTACATCATGAGACCAAGGTTTGTAAAGGTTGGACAGTGGTTATTTTAATTTGATCGACGGAAGAAATCTTTGAAACGCTTGACAATATTAAACTAACGAAAAGGAGTCAAATCTACCGCAACGGACAAAACATGGCAAAGCCATTTCCGTTACACTACCCACGCCTCCGATTCCAATCGTCCCGATTGACAAATCAATCATAAAATCAGGTAGAGTCAGTCTAAAAGATTTTTACGACCATACCCTCCATGTCTTCAAAACTGCTTGTATCAGACATGGTTTACTACAAGGCGATGTGTGTAAGCAGTAACTGTTCAATTATACTATCATCCCCTCTCCGAAGAGTTTCGTACCGAAACTTGGCCTGGGATATCCTGGATAAGGCAACTCCATTCTGGCAGTTGACATTATCCCACCGCTGCCACCAAACTTTGTAACGTGCAGCGGCTGAAACGCAGGAAACACACGAAACCTGCCACCCACCGCTGCAGAAACATTAACATGCAAAGGGTCAACGGGCAGAAACAAACCCTAACAGATGCAAGACTCAAGCTCACACCATCACCGTGAGGCGTTTGCTTCCCCCTAGTAGTACCCGACCATCTACCAACATTAGATGGTCAAACCCCTTTGCATACGATAACTAACAACAACGTTTCACACGAACGTTATATGAACATCCTACTGCTAAACTTCTTTAAACGTGCACCGAGCGGATTATGCACAACCTAACTAGGGTATGGTATGGACGTAGTATCAAACGGTCTTCTTAAAATACTTATGGTATGAAACCTTTATGAGACCAAGAGGTATAAAACTTGTATCAAACTAGTATGAAGCGGCATAACCTAAAACGGACCTAACATGAGACTAGTGTGAAACTAGTTTGAAACGGACTACTTAAAATCGTATGGGGGCTTATTAACCTAAACGGAGTATAAAGAATAATCAAGTTTGGGACCTTTGTACAGAAAGAAGTTGGTTTCAAACACTAGATTTGGGGGGAGAAAAATAGGTATGAGCTAAAATACTAATGTGTCAAACCAGAAAAACTCTCGTTGTCTTAAAATGCTTAAAATGTCAATCCACCACCATCATCAGCTTGGTGCCCGCTGTCATCAATGTTTCGGCCCTTATCCAAGAACACCTCGTAACGGGTGGGCCCACCAAATAAATGGTGTGGGGTGGATTGCTTAAAGTTCGAACTCTATCTTAAAACGAGTTTGAACATGGGAAGTCTTAAACAAAGTCTAGAAACAAGTATGGGACAGTATAAGATATAGTGTGGGACAGTCTGGGAATTAGTATAATATCACCCTGCATAGTTTCGTACAATGGTTGCACCGTACCGGTAACACACGGTGGCACAACCCTGGACGAGACCATGCCGAGTTAGTATAAGACCAGCCGTCTATACAAAGACAGTATGAGCCTAAAGCCTAACTGTTTAGTCTGGGAACCATGTATAATATCACCAAGCACTGCATCGCACAATGATTGCACCATGCCGGTTACACACGGTGGTACAACCCTGTACGATGCCATGCCCGGTCAGTATAAGACCAACAGTCTATACCAACACAGTTTGAGCCTCAAGCCCAACCTGCTACCGGCCAGAGCCTATACCTTGTATGAGACTATGTCCTGTCCAACACACAGGACGAAACCAGTCTCAAACTGACATCACACAAGTCAGTATGAAACAAGGCAGTCTGGACCATCTTGTCAAACGTGGTCCAACACCTTGTACCAACCAATCCCCATGCCCAAACGACCATGCAAACCGGGAATAATGTCTATAGTGGAGCAAGTATGGTATACCAACTTAGAGGTTCGAGACCACTGTAGTTGGTGCCGCAAGTATGACCACCTATAGACTAACGTGCATCCCAAATAAGCACACCCGTTAGTTAGGGAGAGAGTTCCAACCGCCATCAACCACTGACAGCGCGAACTAAAGCCTAAAAGAGAAAATCAGCCTCTTTTATACTGGTACACCACGTGACTTTAAACGCATGAATGCACATCATATAGACTAGATGACAACCCTTCCTCTTTAATCCTTATACATGGGTTCCAGCCTAAATCAGTAAGCGTCTACAAAACCAAGACGAATTTGGGTAACTTTGACGTTAAATTACGGCGATGAAACAAAATGTCATGATGTTTATATGGCTTGAATCGATCCCTAATAAAATTCTAAATGTATTAAAGTCACTTACATCATGAGACCAAGGTTTGTAAAGGCTGGACAGTGGTTATTTTAATTTGATCGACGGAAGAAATCTTTGAAACGCTTGACAATATTAAACTAACGAAAAGGAGTCAAATCTACCGCAACGGACAAAACATGGCAAAGCCATTTCCGTTACAATATGAAAATATGAATATTCAGTGTTAATGCTTTACACAAATAAATATTTTGAGTGATAAGAAAATGAATTAAATATGACAAAGATTTGGGGGTTAAAAATTACTTTCTTTGATATAACATTAACAAAACTTGTTTTGAATTATATATTTTTGTGCTTTATGAAAGTATTATTATGTACATGCATATCATCAATGTATTAATTATTTGAACAATACGTCCCCTTACAGCATAAAGGTGCTATGTGCATTTTTCAAGTTTTCGAGAAAAACGGTTTTAAAGTTCTACAGGTCAGATATCTAATATATTTAAACAATTAACACTTATACAATGTGTATCGCTGAATGCTTAAATAAATTATATCTTTCACACATTAAAATGTCAAGGCATTAAGCAGTTATCTGCCCATTTGTCACATAGCACCTTCATGCATGGACAAAATTTAAAATTATTTCGTACATAAAGGTGCTATGTGGCAAATAGCACCTTTATGCATAAATTTTTCCAGGAATATAAAGACGATTTTTAAAGCATACAAGTGCTATTTGCCACATAGCACCTTTATGCATAAATGATTTTCGCGATTGTCATGAAACGATGGTCACATAGATCATTTTTGCGTTCAAGAAATAATAAATTCTAGTTACCTGCTTTTCGTTTCTTTCATATTTATTCCCTTAATTCGACAAACCAA
Organism: Fragum sueziense; assembly: GCA_963680895.1. Classification (NCBI taxonomy): domain Eukaryota; kingdom Metazoa; phylum Mollusca; class Bivalvia; order Cardiida; family Cardiidae; genus Fragum; species Fragum sueziense. The sequence continues at coordinate 35,917,244 of OY804608.1, read as the reverse complement.
TGATTTTGAACGTAAATTAAAGTGAAAGTACACCCGGAAGGAAACTTTTGTGTATCTTTCGAATTTTCTACACAACTTAGAAATTCAGAAACATTTTTTAACAATTATTATTATGACAATGTTTTCATATTCGTTGGTCCATATTAGTCCCTATCAAACTCGGTTTCATATCAAGTGTCTGAAAAACCTTGGCCTGGCACTTCATCTAGATTTTAACAGTTTCTTTGTATATAGTGTCCCCTCCTTGTCTACCATGCTTGCTATTTTTTTTCAATAGAAGTCTGAAATCAGATAATCTGGCGAATCCTTGTCCCGTTTCGACGCCTTGTAATTATTTCAGCATCTAAGTCGTCTACGGCTTCGTCTTAAGACATTTCCGCGATTTTTTCCTCTTGATTGTTTTATCAAAACTGCAATTGGTTCATCTTCACAATCTTTTTTCTGCGTTTAATGAAATGAATTGTGATCCCGCTGCTAACATTTGTTTCGTAAATCATGAGGTCAGTAGTACCGTCTGACCAGTCAGGCATCCCTTCGTGATTATGCAAAGAAAACGATATAAGAAAATATAAAAAATAGGCTTTGGATCTGTATCAGAATTCTTTTTTTGACACATATGACTTAACGGAGTAATGTTACTTTGTCATAATAATTATATTTCATATCATAATACTTTTTTACTTTTCAAAATTATATAGTGAAACATGAGCATAATTATATTGCAAAAATCATATTCTTCAGGCCCGTGGGAACAGGGAGGGCTAGTTCCTCTCCAAAAAAATAGTCCCCCCCCCCAAAAAAAAAGGTTGGCCAAAAATTGCCAAATTTTCTTTATTTTACACAGAAAAATCAGTGAAAATCCAATTTTGTCCCCAATATTCAACCAGTCCACTGCGGCTTTAGCCCATCTAATATTGAATTGCTTCCTATGGTCCTGTTATTTAAACACTTGCCTTTGCCCATGCGATTCATTTTATTTGCACGTTTTACTGCAATGAAAGGAAAGGAAGACTGATATTGATTACAAGGTAGTAATGTTAAGCACTTACATTTAAATATTTCATAATGTTTCTGTTGAAATCATTTATGAAATAAGCCTCAGTCGCTCTTCATTACGATAAACTACTTAATTGTGTGTACATTTAATCAAGAAATGCTAAAATGCGGCATTTTTCCCACACATTAGGTGTATTTCGACCAATTACGTGTTTATTTATCTAACTAGGGTGCTATGTGAAACTAGATACTAATGGTTATCTACAAGAATATGCCATTTTTAGTAATGCATAAAGGTGCTATTTGCCAAATAGCCCCTTTATGCAGAAAATGAATGCACATAGCACCTTTATGCACGAAACTTTTGGGCTATACGCACATAGCACTTAAATGATCTGAGTATTTCATATATTTATTGATAAACTACAGTTCCCAAAATTTTTTCACATTAAGATATGATGTTAAAGATTCGATTTATGCAAAAAAGTGAAAATTGACCAAAAGTGCACATAGCACCTTTATGCTGTAAGGGGTCGAATACTTTATAAATTGAATATTATTGGTACAATTTGTTCACATTTTGACCGGTTAATTAGAGTCAAAATCTGCACTGGTATGCATCAATCAAAACGAAAACTTTTTGGAAAATGAAGATATTGTTTGTAACAAGAAAGCTCTCCTTTTCTCTCAATGTTACGTAAAATCTATAGAATATGTGTATTTTCCTTTCAAATTGGATCAATCTAACTGTTCATTGTCTGACAGTGGGGAAATGTGAATCAAACAGAGAATAAAATAAAGATTAAGGGAAATGGATAAAAAGTTTGTTCCAATACAGTTCTCTTTTTCTCTTAATGTTTCTTTGCTTGCTGGTCTAAATTACCTAATTTACTTACATGCAACAGTCATATGCGATTTTTTTTTAAATCAGACAACTCTGAAATTTGGTCGTCTAATCATAGAGGGTTAAATGTTGCTATATTGAACAAAATATTATCAAAGTTCACTTTTTTTAAATAAAATTTATCAAAAAATCATTTCATAATGCCCCAATGATAATTTAAAAACCTAAGCAAAATGGAAAAAAAAATATACGAGATATTCATTTTAATAAGGATGGGGTTTTGTCCTAGGGGGGTTTTATCCTAGTGGGATTTTGTCCTGAGGGGGTTTTGTCCAGGGGTTTTATGTCCTGGGGGGTTTTGTCCTAGGGGGGTTTTGTCCTACACTCATACGCAATTCAGCGTCTACATCATGGCTATGATACTCCTAAATCAATGGATCCGTGCAGTGTAATTTTGGACGCAATGTGGACGCAGTATGGGCGTGGACGTGTATGTGACCGGGCCTTAACAACCTCTTTTTACAATTCTGATCATTAAATGAAATTGGGAAACCATTTTGAAAAAAAAAAAAAAAAAAAAAAAAAAAAAACATCACCCCGCTTATCTGTGAAGCTCTGTACACATGTACGAGGGACGTTCAATTAAAAGTGGTACTAGTGGTCCACCATACCATACGGCTCTGCAGAACTAGTGGTGCTTGTGGGTATTTGACGGGAATATTACTGTCTATACTTGGTCAAAATTTGAGGCAAAGTCGTTCGGTCTTTCAAAAGTTATTGAACTTTTAAGTTGGTTCAGTCATATACACTGGCTGTTTCGTTGTGCGCAAAATAGAAAACGGACTGAAGTAGGATGTACGGGTCTACATTAAAGGTCGCATAGGCTTGATATATCTGCACCCCGTGTATATTATGAACTATATCAGATTCATGGACATTCGAACGTTGAATATACGTCAGTTTTTAGAAAGTTAATAAAAAATAAAATTGGTAAAACTGGCCTGAATGATGCCCCCCTCTCAGGCAACCCGAGTAGAGCTAGTACCAAAGCAAATGATGCTGTAGATTCCGACATGACCGAACAAGACGGATGGTTCAATGTGCAAGAAATAGCAGATAAAGTTGGTTTTTCATCGGGGACATGTTATACGATTTTGACGAAAGGGTTGAAACACAGACAGGTTTATGCCTGTTGGGTGCCCCACTTGCTGCCTAAAGGACAGAGAGCCACCCGTGTAAAGGTGGCAAAATATATTTTCAAATAATGCAATAAATGCACCAAATGTGGACTGTCTGAGCTTTATACATATGATGGAACAGTAATCTACTATTATGAGCACCAATGGCGTGTCATTAGCAAGCAACGGCTGCGAAAAGATCAGGCAAGGTCCGTAACAGCCAAATAACTAAAAGCGCGGCAAAAGTTTTGTACGCGGTAATTTTCAAATGCAACGGGTGTATTGTTCAAATTACTGTTTCAAATAGTACCACTATCCCCGGTCATTCATACAAGAATTGTATGTCGGCAAAAGTAAAGAAATATCGCGAAAAAAGCAGGTCTAGGACCGACTAAAGAGGCATGTGCCAAATCCATGACAACGGAGCTGTCCACAGGTGTCCTCTTTTCCAAGACTTCCTGGAAAAGACACATGCTGCACAGCGTCTTTATCCACCCTTATAGCCGGGCTTAAGCCCTTTTGGCTTTTTTGTGTTCCCCATGATGACGAAAAAAGCCTCTGGTCATCGGTATAGCCATTCATGTTCCATATGCAGCGCAATTTACCAGTGTCTGCGGGGTGTTTCAAAAGAGGCCCATTTATTGGCATATAAGTAATGGATCTCAAAACTTCAGAAGTGTGTGGTTGTCAAAGAGGATTACTTCGATGGATTGAAGAAACTTGAAATTGGATAATCGACATAACTATGACTTATAGAACCCCAGTTCCAAAATTAATTGAACGCCCCTCGTATGTCAAATTTTCAAAAAAAAAGATTTTAAAAATTTTGGATCACAACATTTCCGACAAGTACTTTACCCCAGAATCTGAAAGTGTTGCATGACCTTATTCAGCACAGCGGGGAACCACGTGACACAATATTTCCGTTTTTTTTAGCTCACCTGAGCACGAAGTGCTCATGGGGAGCTATTGTGGTCACTCACCGTCCGTCGTCCGTCCGTCCGTCCGTCTGTCCGTTCACATTTCTTTAAACATCTTCTCCTCCTAAACCACGTGGTCAATTTTGACCAAACTTGGCAGGAATGTTCCTTGAATGACCCTTCTCAAAACTTGTTCGCGGATTTTTGATTCGTCAACAAATGTGGGCGTGGCAGGGCGTGGCTTATCGGAGTTAGAGAAATCCTAAGAAAATTCTTTAAAAATCAACCATTGGCCCAATATGAACCAAACTTGGCAGAAATGTTCCTTGGTGACTCTTTTCAAAACTTGTTCGCGGATTTTTGATTCGTCAATAAATGTGGGCGTGGCAGGGCGTGGCTTATGGGACTTAGAGAAATCCTAAGAAAATTCTTTAAAAATCAACCATTGGCCCAATATTAACCAAACTTGGCGGAAATGTTCCTTGGGTGACCCTTTTCAAAACTTGTTCGCGGATTTTTGATTCGTCAAAAAATGTGGGCGTGGCAGGGCGTGGCTTATGGGACTTAGAGAAATCCTAAGAAAATTCTTTAAAAATCAACCAATTGGGCAATTTGAACCATACTTTGTAGGGATGTGCCTTAAGCCATTCCTTTTAAAATTTGTTCACAAATATTTTCATTTGTAAAAAATTGTGTCCGTGGCAGGCAGAAATGGGCTTATCAGACTTAGAGAAATCATAAGAAAATTCTTTAAAAATCAACCATTGGGCCTATTTGAAGCAGACTTTGCAGGAATGTTCTCTGAGTCTCTCTTTTCAAAATTGATTCACAAATTTTTACATTTGTCAAAAAATGAGGGCGTGGCAGGGAGGAAGGGGCTTTTCGGCCTTAGAGAAATCATAAGAAAATTCTTTCAAAATCAACCACTGGGCCACTTTGAACCAAAGTTTGCAGAATTGTTCCTTGAGTGACCCTTTTCAACATTTGTTCATAAATTTAATGTTTCGTCAAAAAATGTGGGTGTGGCAGGGCAGGGCTTATCTAACCAAGAGAAATTGTTAAAAAATTCTTCAAAAATCTTCTTCTCCTTAACCATTGGGGCAATTAGAACCAAATTTGGCAGGAATGTTCCTTAGGTGACCCTTCTTAAGATTTGTTCGCAGATTTTTTATTCGTCCAAAATTGTGGGCGTGGCACGTCAGCACTTATCGGACTTGGAGAAATCATAAGAAAATTCTTTAAAAATCAATCATTGGCCCAATTTGAACAAAACTTGGCAGAAATGTTCCTTTGGTGACTCTTCAAAAAAAATGTGAATTTTTGTTTCGTCTGAAAAAGTGGGCGTGGCAGGGCGTGACTTATCGGACTTACAAAAATTCTAAGAAAATTCTTTAAAAATCAACCATTGGCCCGATTTGAACAACACTTGGCAGAAATGTTCCTTGGTGACTCTTTTCAAAATTTGTTCTCATATTTTTTATTCGTCAGAAAAGGTGGGCGTAGCTTATCGGACTTATAGTGTTGGCAAATTTTGTATTGGACAAAAAAAGTGGCCGTGGCAGGGCGTGGCTTATCAGACTTAGAGAAATCATAAGAAAATTCTTTAAAAATCAAGCATTGGGTCAATTTGAAACAAATTTGGCAACAATGTTCCTTGAGTGACCCTTTTCAAAATTTGTTTGCAAATTTTTGATTTGTCAAAAAAGTGGGCATGTCTTTAAACTTCTTTCAGGTGAGCGATATAGGGCCATTCTGGCCCTCTTTTTTAAAAATAGATCTAATTCTGTTAATTATAAATATATACGACCGATTTGGGAAAAGGGGTTTAAAGCAAAGACTTGAAGCGGAACGCAGTTCTTCCTTTAAATAGCTCCCATTTAAAATTTGCTGAGGACCAACCAAAGTTTGGTTGGTCGTCAATAACTTTTTTATCATTGCTGTTCAAAAGATCGAAATCACTGGCATTATCCCAGCTTCTCTGCTTCAAATCCATTTTCAAGTAAGTCAATAAATGTGACCCGTTACGCTAAAAGGGACCTTATCCGAACTCCAAAAATCAAAATTTTGAAAAACTTGTCAGACTCACCACAGGTCAACCAGATCCCGTATGCGAAAAATGAGCATATAGTAATAGGAAAACACCCCGGATTTAGAAAATTACATAATTTTAAGTGAAAAGTGTCGGCCCTAGTCTGGCTGCGCGGACTACCCAGACTGACTAGGGTCGATATTTTTCACACATCCGATAAGGTCCCTTTCAGCATGACTGGTCACAAATAGATAAATAGAAAATAAATAATTTAACGTGTAGCGCGATTCTCCGCCGCATTCTGAAGGCTATATGGTTTATTTATACCAGCATACTTCTTAAAATTTCCAAACGAGAGAATCAATAAATCAATCAATCAATCAATAAATAAATCGATAAATCGATAAATCAATAAATCAATAAATCAATAAATAAATCAATCAATCAATCAATCAATCAATCAATCAATAAATCAATAAATCAAGAAATCAATCAATCAATCAATCAATCAATCAATCAATCAATCAATCAATCAATCAATCAATCAAATTAGTACATTATTTATAACCGATTTCAGCTGATATCAAGAGATCATCCGCGTTTTAGACGCACCCCAAAAGTCGCTGGATGTCAATAATTAGAATTTAGAGATTTCGTCGCTGTTGCTGAAAAGTTCTTGTTTCAGATGAACACGAAACAGATATTCTTGATCCAGAGGGTATGTTGATAATACTTTTCCTTGATGACAAGAGATCTTTCTATTAATTTAGGAATGTCGGTGGAAGTTTACCTATATTCGGATATAATAATTTCCGGATACATGATTTACAGTAGGCCCTACTAATCATAATGAATAATAACCTTCAAAACAGGCTCTTGAATCTTCTTCCCAAAGAAGACCTAGTTTTCACGTCCCAAACAGAATGGGCATGGAATAATTCTGAGACAAAAGAAGGAAATGCTGAAAACACACATTTTCTCCTTTTGTCTGAGCCGAGCCCGGATAGCTCAGTTGGTTACGTCAGAGTCTGTCAATTCAGGGCAGTGGCCGATCCAGGGGGGTTCAAACGAATCCCACTATGTAACCTGATTATTTCATTTTCATGCAGAAATTCAGTCAAAATAAACGAACCCCCCTCTTTGTCAAAACGAACCCCCCTCACAGAAATCCTGGATCCGCCGCTGCAGGGGTCTCGAGTTTTAACCCCGGCTCGGCCAGTAGGCTATCCATTCTGACATTTGACAGAAGTCATTTGTCTCTCACCAATGGGTGTGAACCCTCTATGTGAGAGAGCAGCTGCAGGCTCGGTTTAGATCATATTGTGGTTGTACTGGTGCAAGAAATACCAGGAACCCACGGTTTGGTGCTCCAGCGGTCGTGATATGACCATAGAAGTTGAAAACGGCGTAAAACCCCAATAAAATCAAATCCTTTTGTCTGATTTTCAATGCGATCATATCATAGAGATCTACTTAATTTGCACTGTTGTTGTTACTTTTTTGTGTTTGTAACTTCTTTAAAAAAATTGGAGTAGTCTTGAATTGATCTGTTTTGGTAAAGGTTAAAGCTAATTGGTTAAGACTTCCCCTGAATGGAGTGTTCTTTCTGGATTGGAAACTAAGAAATTGCTTCATTTTCACCAATACTTTCCAAAGCATGTTTCTTGTTGGTATGAGATTGCCTTTACAGGGTCCTATACATAAAGCATTAAGACGCATAACTGGTGAAACAGTTACCCTTTAGAACCATGGTTACTGTACAATTCACATGTATAATGGGTCAAAAGGTGTCACTGTTTGGTAAAAACTTAACTAATGAGATTGTCTTTACAGGGTCCTGCTTATAAAGCATTAAAATGCCTTGCTGCTCCTGGTGCAAGACTTATTTTCTGTAAGCATGGTTACTGTACAGAACAAAAACAATACACAAAAACTACAGAATATAATGGGATAAGGACAATCTGTCTGAATGATCCAAAGAAAAGGTAAATTTTGGGGCGATATTCACCTACCTGTCTTAAAATCATATTCATCAAAGTGTCTAAATCAAAGTATGCCTTTAAACCTTTCCCAAACAGCAGATTTTCAAATTTTCCATTTTTAAAAGCTGCTGCAGGCGAGAAATGGACTTTGTTTAAGATAGAAAGTGTATTTAATATATCATGGAAAATATTGAGACAAAAGGAGAAACTGCTGGTTATCAGCAGTTTCTTCTTTTGTCCCAATGTTTTCCCAAGTCTGTTCTATCAGGGACGTCAAAACCAGGTCTTGTTTGGGAATGGGTTAAAATCAAAGAATACCCTAAAATCACACAACAATCCATCTGATTGGTCAAGATGGCTTTTTTTGTAATAATACTTGAAACAATCATTTATTTTTAGAAATGTTGGTGAATAAGGCCCCTGAGCTAGATAAAGAGGGAGTGATGGCTTTTCATAATGCAATATTTCATTTATTGTTCCTCAAACCCAATGTTATGGGGTTTTGACAGTTCTATGTATAAAGGTTATTCACCCCTAAAAAGATTCTTGGAACTCCAAATTATCAAGGTGGATAATCACGTGATACAGCATTTTCAGAAAATCTTCAATAATTTTGTAAATACTGGACCAATTTGAATTAGGTTTGAAGCAGAGAATGTGGACAGACGTCACACATTAGATGGACGTGGTTGATTTTTGAAAATTCAACTGACAAAAAAGTAATTGAAGATAAACCAAAATATTGGTTTATCTTCAATAACTTTTTTATCAGTTAATTTTTCAAAAATCAAACACAACCAGCTTATTCTTGGCATTTTCCCTCCTTCTCTGCTTCAAACCTAATTCAAATTGGTCAAGTATTTAAAAAGATGTTGGAGATTATCGGAAATTCTGAGTCACGTGATTATCCACCGTGATTATATGGGCGACGTAGTAAACATTAGGCGATTGAACCTTCCACCATTGAATGTTAATAAATGACTATGCCCAAATAAGTTTGGATACGTATTGAATATTAAGGATGTTGCACAAAAAATGCCAATGTGGCGTGAATCTCATTAGGGTTGGATTGCCTTAACCTTTTTTTTAATTTTGATACTGATTAAAATGGTCTTCTCTGACTTCTCAAAATAATTCAGAGGAGAACCAAAATAGGATTTGAAATCAAACTAGCTTTTAAAGAATGTCTTTACTCCACATTTATTTGCATTATTTCATTGATTTATTTCATTTTTAACCATGTTTTAGATTTTCTTCATGTCCAATTCATGTCATTCTCTTTTTCCACACTCTTTCAGGAATGCCCTGTCCCTGGCCATGTTACAGCAACTACAAAAAGATATACACGCTGATACCGCTGACCTTAGAGCCATAGTATTAACCCATACCGGGCCAGTGTTTTCTGCCGGACATGATTTAAAGGAACTGGTAAATATCATTTTTAGCAAGTTGAAACTTTATGTCCGAGCAGCTGAAAGTCATGTCACAGGTTGATCCGAAAACCTGATTTTTTTTGGTATTGCTGTCAAATGCTGCCCACCCTGACCAAAAGTACAATTTTGCTTATCAAATTTTTCTATCAGGAGGACATTATTAATAACCCTTTCAATTAATCAAAAATGCCAGTTTGTAATATTAAAGAAATGAGCTATTTAATGAGCTCCTGTTATTGTTGTATATCTTATGAATAGGTGATTATGACATTTGAAACTAGGAAGACCAGTTAGTCCTGCATCCTGTTGGTCTAACCTGACCTGACCAAGCAACAGGAAGGTAATATGTATCGGGCATGCCTTAATATTGGATCCTGGACATGATTCCATTTACCAGCTCATTTGTTTTTCATCTTTAACAGCTTTCAGCGTAAACCAGTCTAAATACAGGGCAGATTTAACCCTTTCCCAAACAAGTTCTAGTTTTGACGGCCCTGACAGAAGGGGCTCAAGAAAACATTGAGGCAAAAGAAGAAAATGCTGATGATCAGCATTTTCTTCTTTTGCCTCAATATTTTCTGTACTTTATTATTCACAAATCTAGTTTTATCAATATCTCATCTGTTTTGTCGTCTGCAGCAGCCCTCAAATAGGACCAGCCTAAAATTTTGCCATCTGGAAATGGATTAACTCTTTCATACCAAATATGAGGGAGATCCAATTTGAGAGGTGCTGCAGACTAGAAATCAGATGTTGAAAATAAAAGAATTTTTGCTTATTTTAAGACAAAATATATTCAGACAAAAGAAGTTAATACTAAATACATATATCAGCATTTTCCTCTTTTGCCGTAATGTTTTCCCTACCTATTTATATAACAGGCATCAAAATCAGCTCTTGTTTTGGAACAGGTTAAGCGAAATTCTTTTCCAACCATGTTTTTATTTTTCATCTGCAGACCACCAAAGAGGGAAGGGAGTACCATGCTCAAGTATTTTCCTTGTGTACCAGAGTTATGTCCTCTTTACAGGTAGGTATAGGCTGTTCCTGCATGATTGACACCTCTCATAGAAAGGTAGAGTAGACTATGCTCAAGTATTTTCCTTGTGTACCAGAGTTATGCCCTCATTACAGGTAGGTATTGGCTGTTCCTGCATGATTGACACCTCTCATAGAAAGGTAGAGTAGACTATGCTCAAGTATTTTCCTTGTGTACCAGAGTTATGTCCTCTTTACAGGTAGGTATTGGTTGTTCCTGCATGATTGACACCTCACATAGAAAGGTAGAGTAGACTATGCTCAAGTATTTTCCTTGTGTACTAGAGTTATGTCCTCTTTACAGGTAGGTATTGGTTGTTCCTGCATGATTGACACCTCACATAGAAAGGTAGAGTAGACTATGCTCAAGTATTTTCCTTGTGTGCCAGAGTTATGTCCTCTTTACAGGTAGGTATTGGCTGTTCCTGCATGATTGACACCTCTCATAGAAAGGTAGAGTAGACCATGCTCAAGTATTTTCCTTGTGTACCAGAGTTATGTCCTCTTTCCAGGTAGGTATTGGCTGTTCCTGCATGATTGACACCTCTCATAGAAAGGTAGTGTAGACTATGCTCAAGTATTTTCCTTGTGTACCAGAGTTATGTCCTCTTTCCAGGTAGGTATTGGCTGTTCCTGCATGATTGACACCTCTCATAGAAAGGTAGAGTAGACTATGCTCAAGTATTTTCCTTGTGTACCAGAGTTATGTCCTCTTTACAGGTAGGTATTGGCTGCTCCTGCATGATTGACACCTCTCATAGAAAGGTAGAGTAGACTATGCTCAAGTATTTTCCTTGTGTACCAGAGTTATGTCCTCTTTACAGGTAGGTATTGGCTGTTCCTGCATGATTGACACCTTTCATAGAAAGGTAGAGTAGACCATGCTCAAGTATTTTCCTTGTGTACCAGAGTTATGTCCTTGTTACAGGTAGGTATTGGCTGTTCCTACATGATTGACACCTCTCATAGAAAGGTAGAGTAGACTATGCTCAAGTATTTTCCTTGTGTACCAGAGTTATGTCCTCTTTACAGGTAGGTATTGGCTGTTCCTGCATGATTGACACCTCTCATAGAAAGGTAGAGTAGACTATGCTCAAGTATTTTCCTTGTGTACCAGAGTTATGTCCTCTTTACAGGTAGGTATTGGCTGTTCCTACATGATTGACACCTCTCATAGAAAGGTAGAGTAGACTATGCTCAAGTATTTTCCTTGTGTACCAGAGTTATGTCCTCTTTCCAGGTAGGTATTGGCTGTTCCTGCATGATTGACACCTCTCATAGAAAGGTAGAGTAGACTATGCTCAAGTATTTTCCTTGTGTACCAGAGTTATGTCCTCTTTACAGGTAGGTATTGGCTGTTCCTGCATGATTGACACCTCTCATAGAAAGGTAGAGTAGACTATGCTCAAGTATTTTCCTTGTGTACCAGAGTTATGTCCTTGTTACAGGTAGGTATTGGCTGCTCTTGCATGATTGACACCTCTCATAGAAAGGTAGAGTAGACTATGCTCAAGTATTTTCCTTGTGTACCAGAGTTATGTCCTCTTTACAGGTAGGTATTGACTGTTCCTGCATGATTGACACCTCTCATAGAAAGGTAGAGTAGACTATGCTCAAGTATTTTCCTTGTGTACCAGAGTTATGTCCTCTTTACAGGTAGGTATTGGCTGTTCCTGCATGATTGACACCTCTCATAGAAAGGTAGAGTAGACTATGCTCAAGTATTTTCCTTGTGTACTAGAGTAATGTCCTCTTTACAGGTAGGTATTGGCTGTTCCTGCATGATTGACACCTCACATAGAAAGGTAGAGTAGACTATGCTCAAGTATTTTCCTTGTGTACCAGAGTTATGTCCACTTTACAGGTAGATATTGGCTGTTCCTGCATGATTGACACCTCTCATAGAAAGGTAGAGTAGACCATGCTCAAGTATTTTCCTTGTGTACCAGAGTTATGTCCTTGTTACAGGTAGGTATTGGCTGTTCCTGCATGATTGACACCTCTCATAGAAAGGTAGAGTAGACTATGCTCAAGTATTTTCCTTGTGTACCAGAGTTATGTCCACTTTACAGGTAGGTATTGGCTGTTCCTGCATGATTGACACCTCTCATAGAAAGGTAGAGTAGACTATGCTCAAGTATTTTCCTTGTGTACCAGAGTTATGTCCTCTTTACAGGTAGGTATTGGCTGTTCCTGCATGATTGACACCTCACATAGAAAGGTAGAGTAGACTATGCTCAAGTATTTTCCTTGTGTACCAGAGTTATGTCCTCTTTACAGGTAGGTATTGGCTGTTCCTGCATGATTGACACCTCTCATAGAAAGGTAGAGTAGACTATGCTCAAGTATTTTCCTTGTGTACCAGAGTTATGTCCTCTTTACAGGTAGGTATTGGCTGTTCCTGCATGATTGACACCTCTCATAGAAAGGTAGAGTAGACTATGCTCAAGTATTTTCCTTGTGTACCAGAGTTATGTCCTCTTTACAGGTAGGTATTGACTGTTCCTGCATGATTGACACCTCTCATAGAAAGGTAGAGTAGACTATGCTCAAGTATTTTCCTTGTGTACCAGAGTTATGTCCCCTTTACAGGTAGGTATTGGCTGTTCCTGCATGATTGACACCTCTCATAGAAAGGTAGAGTAGACTATGCTCAAGTATTTTCCTTGTGTACCAGAGTTATGTCCTCTTTACAGGTAGGTATTGGCTGTTCCTACATGATTGACACCTCTCATAGAAAGGTAGAGTAGACTATACTCAAGTATTTTCCTTGTGTACCAGAGTTATGTCCTCTTTACAGGTAGGTATTGGCTGTTCCTACATGATTGACACCTCTCATAGAAAGGTAGAGTAGACTATGCTCAAGTATTTTCCTTGTGTACCAGAGTTATGTCCTCTTTACAGGTAGGTATTGGCTGTTCCTGCATGATTGACACCTCTCATAGAAAGGTAGAGTAGACCATACTCAAGTATTTTCCTTGTGTACCAGAGTTATGTCCTCTTTACAGGTAGGTATTGGCTGTTCCTGCATGATTGACACACCTCTCATAGAAAGGTAGAGTAGACTATGCTCAAGTATTTTCCTTGTGTACCAGAGTTATGTCCTCTTTACAGGTAGGTATTGGCTGTTCCTGCATGATTGACACCTCTCATAGAAAGGTAGAGTAGACTATGCTCAAGTATTTTCCTTGTGTACCAGAGTTATGTCCTCGTTACAGGTAGGTATTGGCTGTTCCTGCATGATTGACACCTCTCATAGAAAGGTAGAGTAGACTATGCTCAAGTATTTTCCTTGTGTACCAGAGTTATGTCCTCGTTACAGGTAGGTATTGGCTGTTCCTGCATGATTGACACCTCTCATAGAAAGGTAGAGTAGACTATGCTCAAGTATTTTCCTTGTGTACCAGAGTTATGTCCTCTTTACAGGTAGGTATTGGCTGTTCCTGCATGATTGACACCTCTCATAGAAAGGTAGTGTAGACTATGCTCAAGTATTTTCCTTGTGTACCAGAGTTATGTCCCTCTACAGGTAGGTATTGGCTGTTCCTGCATGATTGACACCTCTCATAGAAAGGTAGAGTAGACTATGCTCAAGTGTTTTCCTTGTGTACCAGAGTTATGTCCTCTTTACAGGTAGGTATTGGCTGTTCCTACATGATTGACACCTCTCATAGAAAGGTAGAGTAGACTATGCTCAAGTATTTTCCTTGTGTACCAGAGTTATGTCCTCTTTACAGGTAGGTATTGGCTGTTCCTGCATGATTGACACCTCTCATAGAAAGGTAGAGTAGACTATGCTCAAGTATTTTCCTTGTGTACCAGAGTTATGTCCTCTTTACAGGTAGGTATTGGCTGTTCCTGCATGATTGACACCTCTCATAGAAAGGTAGAGTAGACTATGCTCAAGTATTTTCCTTGTGTACCAGAGTTATGTCCTCTTTACAGGTAGGTATTGACTGTTCCTGCATGATTGACACCTCTCATAGAAAGGTAGAGTAGACTATACTCAAGTATTTTCCTTGTGTGCCAGAGTTATGTCCTCTTTACAGGTAGGTATTGGCTGTTCCTGCATGATTGACACCTCTCATAGAAAGGTAGAGTAGACTATGCTCAAGTATTTTCCTTGTGTGCCAGAGTTATGTCCTCTTTACAGGTAGGTATTGGTTGTTCCTGCATGATTGACACCTCTCATAGAAAGGTAGAGTAGACTATACTCAAGTATTTTCCTTGTGTACCAGAGTTATGTCCTCTTTACAGGTAGGTATTGGCTGTTCCTGCATGATTGACACCTCTCATAGAAAGGTAGATTAGACTATGCTCAAGTATTTTCCTTGTGTACCAGAGTTATGTCCTCTTTACAGGTAGGTATTGGCTGTTCCTGCATGATTGACACCTCTCATAGAAAGGTAGAGTAGACTATGCTCAAGTATTTTCCTTGTGTACCAGAGTTATGTCCTCTTTACAGGTAGGTATTGGCTGTTCCTGCATGATTGACACCTCTCATAGAAAGGTAGAGTAGACTATACTCAAGTATTTTCCTTGTGTACCAGAGTTATGTCCTCTTTACAGGTAGGTATTGACTGTTCCTGCATGATTGACACCTCTCATAGAAAGGTAGAGTAGACTATGCTCAAGTATTTTCCTTGTGTACCAGAGTTATGTCCTCTTTACAGGTAGGTATTGGCTGTTCCTACATGATTGACACCTCTCATAGAAAGATAGAGTAGACTATGCTCAAGTATTTTCCTTGTGTACCAGAGTTATGTCCTCTTTACAGGTAGGTATTGGCTGTTCCTGCATGATTGACACCTCACATAGAAAGGTAGAGTAGACTATGCTCAAGTATTTTCCTTGTGTATCAGAGTTATGTCCTCTTTACAGGTAGGTATTGGCTGTTCCTGCATGATTGACACCTCTCATAGAAAGGTAGAGTAGACTATACTCAAGTATTTTCCTTGTGTACCAGAGTTATGTCCTCTTTACAGGTAGGTATTGGCTGTTCCTGCATGATTGACACCTCACATAGAAAGGTAGAGTAGACTATGCTCAAGTATTTTCCTTGTGTACCAGAGTTATGTCCTCTTTACAGGTAGGTATTGGCTGTTCCTGCATGATTGACACCTCTCATAGAAAGGTAGAGTAGACTATGCTCAAGTATTTTCCTTGTGTACCAGAGTTATGTCCTCTTTACAGGTAGGTATTGGCTGTTCCTGCATGATTGACACCTCTCATAGAAAGGTAGAGTAGACTATGCTCAAGTATTTTCCTTGTGTACCAGAGTTATATCCTCTTTACAGGTAGGTATTGGCTGTTCCTGCATGATTGACACCTCTCATAGAAAGGTAGAGTAGACTATGCTCAAGTATTTTCCTTGTGTACCAGAGTTATGTCCTCTTTACAGGTAGGTATTGACTGTTCCTGCATGATTGACACCTCTCATAGAAAGGTAGAGTAGACTATGCTCAAGTGTTTTCCTTGTGTACCAGAGTTATGTCCTCTTTACAGGTAGGTATTGGCTGTTCCTGCATGATTGACACCTCTCATAGAAAGGTAGTGTAGACTATGCTCAAGTATTTTCCTTGTGTACCAGAGTTATGTCCTCTTTACAGGTAGGTATTGGCTGTTCCTACATGATTGACACCTCTCATAGAAAGGTAGAGTAGACTATGCTCAAGTGTTTTCCTTGTGTACCAGAGTTATGTCCTCTTTACAGGTAGGTATTGGCTGTTCCTACATGATTGACACCTCTCATAGAAAGGTAGATTAGACTATGCTCAAGTATTTTCCTTGTGTACCAGAGTTATGCCCTCATTACAGGTAGGTATTGACTGTTCCTGCATGATTGACACCTCTCATAGAAAGGTAGAGTAGACTATGCTCAAGTATTTTCCTTGTGTACCAGAGTTATGTCCTCTTTACAGGTAGGTATTGGCTGTTCCTACATGATTGACACCTCACATAGAAAGGTAGGGTAGACTATGCTCAAGTATTTTCCTTGTGTACCAGAGTTATGTCCTCTTTACAGGTAGGTATTGGCTGCTCCTACATGATTGACACCTCTCATAGAAAGGTAGAGTAGACTATCCTCAAGTATTTTCCTTGTGTACCAGAGTTATGTCCTCTTTACAGGTAGGTATTGGCTGTTCCTACATGATTGACACCTCTCATAGAAAGGTAGAGTAGACTATACTCAAGTATTTTCCTTGTGTACCAGAGTTATGTCCTCTTTACAGGTAGGTATTGGCTGTTCCTACACGATTGACACCTCACATAGAAAGGTAGAGTAGACTATGCTCAAGTATTTTCCTTGTGTACCAGAGTTATGTCCTCTTTACAGGTAGGTATTGGCTGTTCCTACACGATTGACACCTCACATAGAAAGGTAGAGTAGACTATGCTCAAGTATTTTCCTTGTATACCAGAGTTATGTCCTCTTTACAGGTAGGTATTGGCTGTTCCTGCATGATTGACACCTCTCATAGAAAGGTAGAGTAGACTATACTCAAGTATTTTCATTGTGTACCAGAGTTATGTCCTCTTTACAGGTAGGTATTGGCTGTTCCTGCATGATTGACACCTCACATAGAAAGGTAGAGTAGACTATGCTCAAGTATTTTCCTTGTGTACCAGAGTTATGTCCTCTTTACAGGTAGGTATTGGCTGCTCCTGCATGATTGACACCTCTCATAGAAAGGTAGAGTAGACTATGCTCAAGTATTTTCCTTGTGTATCAGAGTTATGTCCTTTTTACAGGTAGGTATTGGCTGTTCCTACATGATTGACACCTCTCATAGAAAGGTAGAGTAGACTATGCTCAAGTATTTTCCTTGTGTACCAGAGTTATGTCCTCTTTACAGGTAGGTATTGGCTGTTCCTGCATGATTGACACCTCTCATAGAAAGGTAGAGTAGACTATGCTCAAGTATTTTCCTTGTGTACCAGAGTTATGTCCTCTTTACATGTAGGTATTGGCTGTTCCTGCATGATTGACACCTCTCATAGAAAGGTAGAGTAGACTATGCTCAAGTATTTTCCTTGTGTACCAGAGTTATGCCCTCATTACAGGTAGGTATTGGCTGTTCCTGCATGATTGACACCTCTTATAGAAAGGTAGAGTAGACTATGCTCAAGTATTTTCCTTGTGTGCCAGAGTTATGTCCTCTTTACAGGTAGGTATTGGCTGTTCCTGCATGATTGACACCTCTCATAGAAAGGTAGAGTAGACTATACTCAAGTATTTTCCTTGTGTACCAGAGTTATGTCCTCTTTACAGGTAGGTATTGACTGTTCCTGCATGATTGACACCTCTCATAGAAAGATAGAGTAGACTATGCTCAAGTATTTTCCTTGTGTACCAGAGTTATGTCCTCTTTACAGGTAGGTATTGGCTGTTCCTGCATGATTGACACCTCTCATAGAAAGGTAGAGTAGACTATGCTCAAGTATTTTCCTTGTGTACAAGAGTTATGTCCTCTTTACAGGTAGGTATTGGCTGTTCCTACATGATTGACACCTCTCATAGAAAGGTAGATTAGACTATGCTCAAGTATTTTCCTTGTGTACCAGAGTTATGCCCTCATTACAGGTAGGTATTGGCTGTTCCTGCATGATTGACACCTCTCATAGAAAGGTAGAGTAGACTATGCTCAAGTATTTTCCTTGTGTACCAGAGTTATGTCCTCTTTACAGGTAGGTATTGGCTGTTCCTGCATGATTGACACCTCTCATAGAAAGGTAGAGTAGACTATGCTCAAGTATTTTCCTTGTGTACCAGAGTTATGTCCTCTTTACAGGTAGGTATTGGCTGTTCCTACATGATTGACACCTCTCATAGAAAGGTAGATTAGACTATGCTCAAGTATTTTCCTTGTGTGCCAGAGTTATGTCCACTTTACAGGTAGATATTGGCTGTTCCTGCATGATTGACACCTCTCATAGAAAGGTAGAGTAGACTATGCTCAAGTATTTTCCTTGTGTACCAGAGTTATGTCCACTTTACAGGTAGGTATTGGCTGTTCCTACATGATTGACACCTCTCATAGAAAGGTAGAGTAGACTATGCTCAAGTATTTTCCTTGTGTACCAGAGTTATGTCCCCTTTACAGGTAGGTATTGGCTGTTCCTGCATGATTGACACCTCTCATAGAAAGGTAGAGTAGACTATGCTCAAGTATTTTCCTTGTGTACCAGAGTTATGTCCCCTTTACAGGTAGGTATTGGCTGCTCCTGCATGATTGACACCTCTCATAGAAAGGTAGAGTAGACTATGCTCAAGTATTTTCCTTGTGTACCAGAGTTATGTCCTCTTTACAGGTAGGTATTGGCTGTTCCTACATGATTGACACCTCTCATAGAAAGGTAGAGTAGACTATGCTCAAGTATTTTCCTTGTGTACCAGAGTTATGTCCTCTTTACAGGTAGGTATTGGCTGTTCCTACATGATTGACACCTCTCATAGAAAGGTAGAGTAGACTATGCTCAAGTATTTTCCTTGTGTACCAGAGTTATATCCTCTTTACAGGTAGGTATTGGCTGTTCCTGCATGATTGACACCTCTCATAGAAAGGTAGAGTAGACTATGCTCAAGTTTTTTCCTTGTGTACCAGAGTTATGTCCTCTTTACAGGTAGGTATTGGCTGTTCCTACATGATTGACACCTCTCATAGAAGGGTAGAGTAGACCATGCTCAAGTATTTTCCTTGTGTACCAGAGTTATGTCCTCTTTACAGGTAGGTATTGGCTGTTCCTACATGATTGACACCTCTCATAGAAAGGTAGAGTAGACTATGCTCAAGTATTTTCATTGTGTACCAGAGTTATGTCCTCTTTACAGGTAGGTATTGGCTGTTCCTGCATGATTGACACCTCACATAGAAAGGTAGAGTAGACTATGCTCAAGTATTTTCCTTGTGTACCAGAGTTATGTCCTCTTTACAGGTAGGTATTGGCTGTTCCTACATGATTGACACCTCTCATAGAAAGGTAGAGTAGACCATGCTCAAGTATTTTCCTTGTGTACCAGAGTTATGTCCTCTTTACAGGTAGGTATTGGCTGTTCCTGCATGATTGACACCTCTCATAGAAAGGTAGAGTAGACTATGCTCAAGTATTTTCCTTGTGTACCAGAGTTATGTCCTCTTTACAGGTAGGTATTGACTGTTCCTGCATGATTGACACCTCTCATAGAAAGGTAGAGTAGACTATGCTCAAGTATTTTCCTTGTGTACCAGAGTTATGTCCTCTTTACAGGTAGGTATTGGCTGTTCCTACATGATTGACACCTCTCATAGAAAGGTAGAGTAGACTATGCTCAAGTATTTTCCTTGTGTACCAGAGTTATGTCCTCTTTACAGGTAGGTATTGGCTGCTCCTGCATGATTGACACCTCTCATAGAAAGGTAGAGTAGACTATGCTCAAGTATTTTCCTTGTGTACCAGAGTTATGTCCTCTTTACAGGTAGGTATTGGCTGTTCCTGCATGATTGACACCTCTCATAGAAAGGTAGAGTAGACTATGCTCAAGTATTTTCCTTGTGTACCAGAGTTATGTCCTTGTTACAGGTAGGTATTGGCTGCTCCTGCATGATTGACACCTCTCATAGAAAGGTAGAGTAGACTATGCTCAAGTATTTTCCTTGTGTACCAGAGTTATGTCCTCTTTACAGGTAGGTATTGGCTGTTCCTACATGATTGACACCTCACATAGAAAGGTAGAGTAGACTATGCTCAAGTATTTTCCTTGTGTACCAGAGTTATGTCCTCTTTACAGGTAGGTATTGGCTGTTCCTGCATGATTGACACCTCTCATAGAAAGGTAGAGTAGACTATGCTCAAGTATTTTCCTTGTGTACCAGAGTTATGTCCTCTTTACAGGTAGGTATTGGCTGTTCCTGCATGATTGACACCTCTCATAGAAAGGTAGAGTAGACTATGCTCAAGTATTTTCCTTGTGTACCAGAGTTATGTCCTCTTTACAGGTAGGTATTGGCTGTTCCTGCATGATTGACACCTCTCATAGAAAGGTAGAGTAGACTATGCTCAAGTATTTTCCTTGTGTACCAGAGTTATGCCCTCATTACAGGTAGGTATTGACTGTTCCTGCATGATTGACACCTCTCATAGAAAGGTAGAGTAGACCATGCTCAAGTATTTTCCTTGTGTACCAGAGTTATGTCCTCTTTACAGGTAGGTATTGGCTGTTCCTGCATGATTGACACCTCTCATAGAAAGGTAGAGTAGACTATGCTCAAGTATTTTCCTTGTGTACCAGAGTTATGTCCTCTTTACAGGTAGGTATTGGCTGTTCCTGCATGATTGACACCTCTCATAGAAAGGTAGAGTAGACTATGCTCAAGTATTTTCCTTGTGTACTAGAGTTATGTCCTCTTTACAGGTAGGTATTGGCTGTTCCTGCATGATTGACACCTCTCATAGAAAGGTAGAGTAGACTATGCTCAAGTATTTTCCTTGTGTACCAGAGTTATGTCCTCATTACAGGTAGGTATTGGCTGTTCCTGCATGATTGACACCTCTCATAGAAAGGTAGAGTAGACTATGCTCAAGTATTTTCCTTGTGTACCAGAGTTATGTCCTCTTTACAGGTAGATATTGGCTGTTCCTACATGATTGACACCTCACATTGAAAGGTAGAGTAGACTATGCTCAAGTATTTTCCTTGTGTACCAGAGTTATGTCCCCTTTACAGGTAGGTATTGGCTGTTCCTACATGATTGACACCTCTCATAGAAAGGTAGAGTAGACTATGCTCAAGTATTTTCCTTGTGTACCAGAGTTATGTCCCCTTTACAGGTAGGTATTGGCTGTTCCTACATGATTGACACCTCTCATAGAAAGGTAGAGTAGACTATGCTCAAGTATTTTCCTTGTGTACCAGAGTTATGTCCTCTTTACAGGTAGGTATTGGCTGTTCCTGCATGATTGACACCTCTCATAGAAAGGTAGAGTAGACTATGCTCAAGTATTTTCCTTGTGTACCAGAGTTATGTCCTCTTTACAGGTAGGTATTGGCTGTTCCTGCATGATTGACACCTCTCATTGAAAGGTAGAGTTGACCATACTCAAGTATTTTCCTTGTGTACCAGAGTTATGTCCTCTTTACAGGTAGGTATTGGCTGTTCCTTCATGATTGACACCTCTCATAGAAAGGTAGAGTAGACTATGCTCAAGTATTTTCCTTATGTACCAGAGTTATGTACTCTTTACAGGTAGGTATTGGCTGTTCCTGCATGATTGACACCTCTCATAGAAAGGTAGAGTAGACTATGCTCAAGTATTTTCCTTGTGTACTAGAGTTATGTCCTCTTTACAGGTAGGTATTGGCTGCTCCTACATGATTGACACCTCTCATAGAAAGGTAGAGTAGACTATGCTCAAGTATTTTCCTTGTGTACCAGAGTTATGTCCTCTTTACAGGTAGGTATTGGCTACTCCTGCATGATTGACACCTCTCATAGAAAGATAGAGTAGACTATGCTCAAGTATTTTCCTTGTGTACCAGAGTTATGTCCTCTTTACAGGTAGGTATTGGCTGTTCCTTCATGATTGACACCTCTCATAGAAAGGTAGAGTAGACTATGCTCAAGTATTTTCCTTGTGTACCAAAGTTATGTCCTCTTTACAGGTAGGTATTGGCTGTTCCTACATGATTGACACCTCTCATAGAAAGGTAGAGTAGACTATGCTCAAGTATTTTCCTTGTGTACCAGAGTTATGTCCTCTTTACAGGTATATATTGGTTGTTCCTGCATGATTGACACCTCTCATAGAAAGGTAGAGTAGACTATGCTCAAGTATTTTCCTTGTGTACCAGAGTTATGTCCTCTTTACAGGTAGGTATTGGCTGTTCCTTCATGATTGACACCTCTCATAGAAAGGTAGAGTAGACTATGCTCAAGTATTTTCCTTGTGTACCAGAGTTATGTCCTCTTTACAGGTAGGTATTGGCTGTTCCTACATGATTGACACCTCTCATAGAAAGGTAGAGTAGACTATGCTCAAGTATTTTCCTTGTGTACTAGAGTTATGTCCTCTTTACAGGTAGGTATTGGCTGCTCCTACATGATTGACACCTCTCATAGAAAGGTAGAGTAGACTATGCTCAAGTATTTTCCTTGTGTACCAGAGTTATGTCCTCTTTACAGGTAGATATTGGCTGTTCCTGCATGATTGACACCTCTCATAGAAAGGTAGAGTAGACTATGCTCAAGTATTTTCCTTGTGTACCAGAGTTATGTCCCCTTTACAGGTAGGTATTGGCTGTTCCTGCATGATTGACACCTCTCATAGAAAGGTAGAGTAGACTATGCTCAAGTATTTTCCTTGTGTACTAGAGTTATGTCCTCTTTACAGGTAGGTATTGGCTGCTCCTACATGATTGACACCTCTCATAGAAAGGTAGAGTAGACTATGCTCAAGTATTTTCCTTGTGTACCAGAGTTATGTCCTCTTTACAGGTAGGTATTGGCTGCTCCTACATGATTGACACCTCTCATAGAAAGGTAGAGTAGACTATGCTCAAGTATTTTCCTTGTGTACTAGAGTTATGTCCTCTTTACAGGTAGGTATTGGCTGTTCCTGCATGATTGACACCTCTCATAGAAAGGTAGAGTAGACTATGCTCAAGTATTTTCCTTGTGTACCAGAGTTATGTCCTCTTTACAGGTAGGTATTGGCTGTTCCTACATGATTGACACCTCTCATAGAAAGGTAGAGTAGACTATGCTCAAGTATTTTCCTTGTGTACCAGAGTTATGTCCACTTTACAGGTAGGTATTGGCTGTTCCTACATGATTGACACCTCTCATAGAAAGGTAGAGTAGACTATGCTCAAGTATTTTCCTTGTGTACCAGAGTTATGTCCTCTTTACAGGTAGGTATTGGCTGTTCCTGCATGATTGACACCTCTCATAGAAAGGTAGAGTAGACTATGCTCAAGTATTTTCCTTGTGTACCAGAGTTATGTCCACTTTACAGGTAGGTATTGGCTGTTCCTACATGATTGACACCTCTCATAGAAAGGTAGAGTAGACTATGCTCAAGTATTTTCCTTGTGTACCAGAGTTATGTCCTCTTTACAGGTAGGTATTGGCTGTTCCTGCATGATTGACACCTCTCATAGAAAGGTAGAGTAGACTATGCTCAAGTATTTTCCTTGTGTACCAGAGTTATGTCCTCTTTACAGGTAGGTATTGGCTGTTCCTGCATGATTGACACCTCTCATAGAAAGGTAGAGTAGACTATGCTCAAGTATTTTCCTTATGTACCAGAGTTATGTCCTCGTTACAGGTAGGTATTGGCTGTTCCTGCATGATTGACACCTCTCATAGAAAGGTAGAGTAGACTATGCTCAAGTATTTTCCTTGTGTACCAGAGTTATGTCCTCTTTACAGGTAGGTATTGGCTGTTCCTACATGATTGACACCTCTCATAGAAAGGTAGAGTAGACTATGCTCAAGTATTTTCCTTGTGTACCAGAGTAATGTCCACTTTACAGGTAGGTATTGGCTGTTCCTACATGATTGACACCTCTCATAGAAAGGTAGAGTAGACTATGCTCAAGTATTTTCCTTGTGTACCAGAGTTATGTCCTCTTTACAGGTAGGTATTGGCTGTTCCTGCATGATTGACACCTCTCATAGAAAGGTAGAGTAGACTATGCTCAAGTATTTTCCTTGTGTACCAGAGTTATGTCCTCTTTTCAGGTAGGTATTGGCTGTTCCTGCATGATTGACACCTCTCATAGAAAGATAGAGTAGACTATGCTCAAGTATTTTCCTTGTGTACCAGAGTTATGTCCTCTTTACAGGTAGGTATTGGCTGTTCCTACATGATTGACACCTCTCATAGAAAGGTAGAGTAGACTATGCTCAAGTATTTTCCTTGTGTACCAGAGTTATGTCCTCTTTACAGGTAGGTATTGACTGTTCCTACATGATTGACACCTCTCATAGAAAGGTAGAGTAGACTATGCTCAAGTATTTTCCTTGTGTACTAGAGTTATGTCCTTTTTGCAGGTTAGTACAATACAGCTCACATGTTTTTTGCCTAAAACACACTCCCACTGCGGTAAAAATAAACAAAACACTGGGTTTCGTGGTGATCACAGCACTTTTTAGTTGTACAGGAAGGGTATAGAAGCCTTGTGATAAATAGTGGTGGAAAATCGCAATGATTCCAAAGAATTGCATGGAAAAACACGCTTTGCCCTGGCTTTTGGGATTTTACTCCCTAAACCACTCTAAATCGAATAACAGTGATGCGTGGAAATAGGCAAAAAACATGTGAGCTGTACTGTGTAGGCTATTTCTGCATTATGACTCTTTTTGATGCCTCTCATTGAACCCTTTCCCAAATGGCGAAATTTTCGGGTGACCCACTTCAAAACTGACACAAATGACAAAATGGAAGGTATTTAAGATATGATTTTTGTAAGATATGGCATAGAAAATATTGAGACAAAAGGAGAAACTGCTGATTACCAGCAGTTTCTTCTTTTGTTTCAATGTTTTCCCAAGCCTTTCCTATTAGGGACCTCAAAACCAGGTTTTGTTTGGGAAAGGGTTAAGGTAGAGTAGACTATTCACAAGTATTTTCCTTGTGTTTCAGAGTTATGTCCTCTTTACTTTTTGCCAAAACCCTTTCCCAAATGGCAACATTTTAGGTTAGTCCAGTCTGAAAGCTGCTGCAGACAGCAAAAAGGATGCTAATAAAGATTGAAATTGTGTGTAATATAGCCAAGAAAATATTGAGACAAAAGGAGAAACTGCTGGTTATCAGCAGTTTCTTCTTTTGCCTCAATGTTTTCCCAAGCCTTTTTTTATTAGGGTCGTCAAAACCAGGTCTTGTTTGGGAGAGGATTAAACACCCACCAACTGCAGTTAAAAATAAATTTCTAGTATAACAGTGATCTGCCACGTTTCGTTATTCCATGCAAAACGTGCTTTTCACAACCAATATAAAATCAATTTGGATAACGAGGGAAAATAAGAAAAGGCTCAATAGTTTCTATGCAATGTTGTATGAAAATTCTTTCTTTAATGACAACCATTTTGTTGTTTGCAAAAGCTCTCACTATATTGGAGATTTCAAGAAATGTGAGGGTCGGAGGTGGTGCAGTAGAAACGCACTGGACTTGAAACACAGGGGTCGCTGGTTCGATGCACCACTTCTCCAGTCTTTGGGATGAGACTTTTAAACCAAGGTCCCATCTAGAGCTCCTTATGATCTTTGCTGTTGAGTGGGACGTAAAACTTAATACAATCCAATCCAATCAAGAAATGTGTGGTTTTGGAGAGGGTTTAACCCATCAACAGACGGCAAAATTCTAGACTTGTCTAATGTCAAAGCTGCTGCAGAAGTTAATTCAAATACAAGTGACCGAAATGTTACATTTTGTGGTCTCTCTGGGTAGAGAACTGTGTAGGTAATGAAGAAATTTCTTATAATCTTGTTCGGGCCTCAAAAAGTGTCAATATGTGGGATTTAATTATCATTGTCATGGTGTATAATCACATGACTCAGATTTTTAGCTCCACTGGCCGACAGGCCAGCGGGCTATTGTCATGGTGGTGTGTCCGTCGTGCGTCCGTCCGTCCGTCCGTGCGTCCGTCCGTCCGTAAACTTTTTCTTTAAAAATCTTCTTCTCAGAAACTACCAGATGGATTTCAATCAAACTTCACAAGAATGATCCTTGGGTGGCCCTCTCTCAGATTCCTTCAAAGAATTTGGATTGAATCAGAATAACCTGAGTTATCTGCCCTTGAATGTCAGAAATAGCTGGTTTTGACTTAAATTTTACTCTTAAATCAACAAATATGTACCATTCAAGACAAAACTATTATAGAATGTTGGTGACTATAAGATCTTGCCTTTGTATAATTTTCAGCTTGATCTGAATTTTACATCATGAGTTATGTGCCCTTGAAATTGACAAAATTGGCATTTTCGGCTCTTTTTGACTTTGTTTTCATTCTAGCAAATACAAATATTGACCAATCTAGACAATACTTGTACAGAATGTTGGTGACTCTAAGATCTTGCTTTGGTATAATTTTCAGCTTGATCTGAACTTAACATCATGAGTTATGTGCCCTTGAAATTGACAAAATTGCCATTTGCGGCTCTATTTTGACATTGGTTTCACTCTAGCAACTACAAATATTGACCAATCAAGACAAAACTGAGACAGAATGTAGGTGACTCTTAGATCTTGCTTTGGTTTAATTTTCAGCTTGATCTTAATTTCACATCATGAGTTATGTGCCCTTGAAATTGACAAAATTGCCATTTTCGGCTCTATTTTGACTTTGTTTTCACTCTAGCAACTACAAATATTGATCAATCAAGACAAAACTTGTACAGAATGTTGGAGACTATAAGATCTTGCCTTGGTATAATTTTCAGCCTGATCTGAATTTTACGTCATGAGTTATGTGCCCTTGAAATTGACAAAATTGGCATTTCAGGCTCTATTTTGACATTGCTTTCACTCTAGCAACTACAAAAATATTGACCAATCAAGACAAAATTAGGACAGAATGTTGGTGACTATAAGATCTTGCCTTGGTGTAATTTTCAGCTTGATCTGAATTTTATATGAGTTTTGTGCCCTTGTTATGGACAAAATTGCCATTTTCGGCTTTATTTGCTCTTTTACAACTATTAGTATTAACTAATCAATACAGAACTTTCACAGAAATCTTACTGACCATACGATCTTACTTGCTTGTAATTTTCAGCTTGGTCATGCATTTGCTTGTTTGTGCAGCCTGAATCTTTGAAATTGCATTCAACAAGACAAACAATCAGGCCTGTGGAGCGCTTCCAGGCCGCCAGGACTGTCTAGTTCTGATAATCTTCAATATCTTTTTGAATACTTGACCAATTTGAATTCAGTTTGTAGCAGAAAAGGTGGGAAATGCAAAGAATAAGCTGGACGTGTTGGTTTTTTTAAAAAAATTAACTGATAAAAAAGTTATTGAAGATAAACCAAAATTTTGGTTTATCTTCAATAACTTTTTTATTAGTTGATTTTTCAAAAATCAATTACGCCCATTTGATGTGTGATGTCTGTCCACATTCTCTGCTTCAAACTGAATTCAAATCGGTCCAGTATTTACAAAATTATTGATCATTTTCTGAAAATATTGTATCACGTGATTATTCACCGTGATTGTTGGCTTGTATATTTCAGGATTTACCTGTACCAGTCATAGCAAAAGTGTCTGGCAAGTATGAAGTTTTAGGCTTTTTATTTTGTAACCTTTTTATACGCCTGAAGTATTATGTTATGGCCCCGGTCGTCGGTCCATCCTTCCGTCCGTCTGTCCGTCCGTTCACAATTTTTTGTGTGCGCAACTCCTCCTTCAGTTTTGATCGGAATTTGATCAAACTTGCCACAATGATTCTCCATGGTGTCTAGTTGTGCAAGCCGCTTACGGAATTCAGATATCTCTTTTCGTTCCTGAATTATCTGCCCTTGAATTGAAAAAAATGGATAATTTTATTGACAAGCCCCTCTCAGGCGTATATGCGCCGCTCTGCGAAGCTATTGTTTAACCTGTTATCAGATGTCTTAATTATAGACTTGTCCAAACTTAATGATGTTGCAGATGACAATTTCAAGTGAATAGAATATTACATTTCTTTATCTATATAGGTAGAAAACATTGTTGAAAATGAAGAAATTACTTGTAACAAGCAATTTCTTCATTTTCCACAAAGCTTTCCAAAGCCTTTACCTTGTGGGGCATCAAAAGATGTCATTATGTTGGAATGGGTTAAACCTTTCCTAAACAGCACACTGACAGAAGTTGCAGATGACAAAATCACTGGAGATATAAAACTTAATTAAAGTACATTGTTGCTTGGACAGTATTTAGGTAAAAGAGGAAAATGCTGATCATCAGCCTTTTCATCTTTTGTCTAAATGTTTTCCCAACCCTTTTCTGTTAGGAATGTCAAAACCTGATATTGTTTTGGAAAGCGTTAACCCTTTCATAAACAATGTCTGAGGTATGTTAATTACGACTGCCATGTGTATGACCAAATGTGATAAAACTTGATATGATGATTAACTTGAATAGCAAGAACTCTTCTTGAAAATATGGCAAGCATTTGACTAAAGTATTTGACTTTAATTATACCCCAGCAAAATGAAAGTTTTAGTGGGTATCCTGGAATCGGCCTGTCTGTCTGTCCATCTGTGTACAATTACTTGTCTGGAGCATATCTCTGAAAGTAAAGTAGCTATGATGGTGAAACTTCATGGGTAGATAGATCTCACGAGATCTAAGTAGAAGTGCAGTATACAAGGAGCATAACTCTTCCTTGCTTGTTTTGTGATTTATTGCCTTTGTCTGTGACAAAAAAGCTTGTAAGGACAAATGTAGTGGCGGAGGTATTTTATCAAATTTAGTGATAGATTTCTAGTTTTACTATCTGACCTTCATCTTTCATGCAGAAGCTGCGGCCATGGCGCAGTTGGTAGTCCATCAGACTCTCAATCATGAGGTCCCAGTTCAATCCCTGTCATGACAAATATCCTTTCAGACAAAATTGTCTACTACCAATGGTACATAAAATTAGCCTATGTGCGCGAGCAGCTTGAGGCATGGTTAGGATGGTGTGGTAGTACTGATATGAGAAACGACAGGAATCATGGTTATGTGCTCCAGCCGCTGCAATATGATCATATCAGTTGAAAATGGCATAAAACCCAAATCAATCAGTTAATCTTTAATGGCAGGTCTGGTTTAAAATATCATGACCTTAAAGCAACGTCCATATGATGACCTTGACATGATGACCTTGACGTTTTGTTCCAGATTTTTAATTGTATGAAATAAGTTTTTTCTAAGACCTTAATGAAGGACCTTGACCTTTTGTTTCAGGTCTTGCCACGGCAGCTGGTTGTCAACTTGTTGCGAGCTGTGATATTGCTATAGTGTCAGATAAATCTTCCTTTGCTACCCCGGGGTGAGTAAACTTTGACTTCAAATAAAAAAGGCTTTCAGGACCAGACCATTCTGTTATGGTGTAGGCCACTGCCTTAGCACAGTTGGTAGCGCATCTGCCTCTCACTCGAGAGGTCCCTGGTTCGATCCCCGCCCTCGGCAAGTATCTTTCTGACAAAAATGTCACCCACCAATAGTTTGACATTGTTAACCAACATGGGTGAGCAGCTGGAGGCTCGGTTAGGATGTTGTGGTAGTACTTGTATGAGAAACAACAGGAATACATAGTTAGGTGCTCTGGTCGCCGTGATATGACCATAGCAGTGATAACTGGCGTAAAATCCAAATAAACCAAACAGTTATGCTAAAGTGTCCATTATATCAGCCTTTAGTACCCCAAGGTGAGTAAACTTTGACGTCAAAAATGCTTTCAGCAGCAGAGCTATAGAAAACAATGGGTGAAGGCATTCTATTTCTTTTATTTCAAATCCAAACCCTATGTTGCGGGTACTCATTTGAATTGTTTCGACGAAACAATTCAAATGAATACCCACAACATAGGGTTTGAAGAACATTTACTGAAATACATGTATTTCATTTTGAAAAGCCATCACTCCCTCTTATTTGAAGCTCTGTTTGACGTCAAATGGAAGAGGCTTTCAGATCCAGACTTATAGATAAGAGGGAATGAAAACTTTTCAAAATGCAATATCTCATTAATTGTTCACCAAACCCTATTCTGTGATAACCCATTGGAATCATTTCATTGTATCAAATTGGACAGCCCTTCATTGGTGTCCTTTGGGAAAGGGTTAATTCCATCCTGTGAAAAACTCTTTCCCAAATAGTGAAATTTTAGCTTAAACAAAAAGAAAGGAGTTGAAGATGATGAAATGTCAGTTGATAGAATCTACTTTTAGTTATTATTTTCAGGGTAAATGTGGGTCTGTTCTGTTCTACCCCAGCGGTTGCAGTTGGACGATCCGTCCCTCGTAAAGTTGCCATGGAAATGTTGATTACGGGTGAACCCATAAGTGCTCAAGGTATTTCATCATGCTCAAGTTTAGCCCTTTCCTGAATGACACAATTTTATGTTAGTCCAATTTGAAAAGCTTGTGCAGACGACAATGTCAGCTTTTGCATCCCACATACTCACTGGTGGGGAACTCGGCCAAAGCGATGTATTCCGTCGGTGTTGTTATAAAATATCGTAACTACGGCTTTATCGAAGCCATAGTTACGAGATTTTATAACAACACCAACAGTTTTTTTAAATACAAAACAGTACACCCAGTCTATTTTTAGAACAAGTTCGCTGTCATTAGAAAAAAAATCTATAAACTTACATTTAAGTGCAAAACATCCATACCTTGTTGTAGCGAAAATTATTTTAGTTCGCCACCAGTGATACTGGTAGATTGACAATTGGTGGAAGATGATTGTCAGAAAGAATATAGGCTATGCCTTGCCTAGGGATCTAACCAAGAACGCTATGTTTAATCATTTCCCAAAAGCAATCTTTTAGGGTGGTTCAATGTGAAAGTTGTTACAGACAACAAATCTTATATTGAGAGAAAAGTAATTATCAGCATAGCAGATTAACAAAGTTTTCCAAGGTCTTTTCTCGTAGGGGCATCAAAACTAGGGACCCGTTTTACAAACCAACACAATATTTTTCATTGCGTTACTACATGTAACTACAAACCTGATTGGCCCAATCTGATTTCTCATGGAATCGGATATCTTCATATACAAGTCGCACAAAAATCAAGGTTGTAAGATCGTTAGTAAAATGGGGCCTAGGTCTTGTTTTGGGAAACGATTAAGAGCGCGACTTGTACAAGTACTCTGCTTTGGTCTTTGCCTCTCTTTAACGTATACAACCCATCATTAGCACCAAAGAGCCAGAGGCGAAATTTGAAAAGTGCCAGTAATTCTTAAAATGCGTTACATTTTCATTCCAAATACAAACATAAGCATTTTTAGAATTTTGATTTAATGCATACTTATGGAAATATTTGACAAAAATGTTCAAAATTACCTCCCTTGCATAAGAATATAGAGTAAAAAAATATTTTTAAATTATTTTCTACTTGAAATCCGACACGATGAATAAACTTATTTGAAGTGTTTTTACAAGTGTGTGTAATTTGATACATGTCGCATTGCTAGAAAGTGAGTTTTTAATGATGGGTCATATACCTTAAACTCATTATCAAAATAGTTATGATTTTTTGTGTCCCAAATAGTAAAGACTTATATTGAAATACAGTAAGGCCTATGATATTGCTGTTTGGGAAAGGGTTAACCCATTCCCACACATGGATGCTTTTTGATGCTCCTCAAGTTATAGGCTTTAGAAAACATTTTGTGACAAGCAATTTCTTCATTTCCCACAATGCTTTCATACTAGAAAGGCCAAACAATTTTATTCACTTGAAATTGTCATCTGTAACGACTTTGAATTTGGACCAGTCAAAAATGTTGCTGTGAGGTAATGGGTTAAGGTTGTCCTCCCCTAATGACATTCACTGGACGTCAGAATTTTTCGAAACAGCATGGGTCACATCTGTAGCATATCAGAACCTATTTCTGCAACGTTGCAAAAAAATCAGCCTCACCTGAATGTTTATAGTGTCACCAGAATAATTCCAAAATTGTGTTAATCTCATTACGGTTGGACTACCTTTGTTTCTCTTTACTGTAGCTCCACTGGCCATCAAGCCAGCGGGCTATTGTCATTGCACTGTGTCCACCATGCGTTTGTCTGTCTTTGGAATTTGTTGTTGCTTGGTTGTCAACATTTTCTTTCAAAATCTCTTTTCAAAACCACTGGATAATCCTGGTTGAATTAGAAAACCAAGGGTTATCTGCCTTTGAATATCAAAATAGCTGATTTGACTTCCATTTCACTCTAGCAACTACAAATATTTACCAATCTCAACAAAACTTGGAAAAAATGTTGGTGACCATAAGTTCTTGCCTGAGTTTAATTTTCAGCTTAATCAGAATCTTAAAGGGTGATGATAACAGATGGTCTAATTGCAAAAAATGAAATTTTCTGAAAAAATATGCAAAACTTATGTGTTGGCCACCTCAGAATGGTTAATAATATGCGATTCAGACAGAGATTGAGCCGAAATTATAAGAGAGATAGCCGGTTTTAGGGAGAATCCAAACCAAAATTCAACCCTGTCTCAGATGCGGTTGAATTTATTTTTTAACTGTCACGCATGCGCATACAGCGCGGACCAAGATTCAAACGAGATTCATGCTTGAATTTCAATATGACGTCATCATGTATGTTGTGACGTCATTTAAGAAAGTCGCAGGTCCTACTGTTTTTGACCTACTTTCGACATCGCTTCATGAATTCGGTATCAAATTGTTAAAAAATGAGTCGTTGCTTCAATAGTTTGTCGTAATCATTTAATCAGGTCATATAAAGCTTAAAAAGTGTACATTTCGTTTGTTTTTGACAAATTTTGGTCCAAAATCTGGGAAATAGTAGCTTTAAATCATGAATTATGTACCTTTGAATTTGACAAAATTGTCCTTTTCATGCCATTTTTAATCTTTTTTGTTGTTTTCCAGATGCCTTGTTACATGGATTGGTCAGTAAGGTGGTTGCAGAAGACAAATTGGATGAGGAGGTATGTTTAGAAAAATATTATCGAGGGCTTAACCCATTACCAAACATCAAAACTTTGGACTGTTCCAAATGCAAAGATGATGCAGTTGACAATGTCAAGTGAATGAAAAGGGACATTTTTTTTGGTCTCTGAATAGAAAATATTGTGGGAAACGAAGAAATTGCTTGTTAAATGTACAAGCAATTTCTTCATTTCCCATGATGTGTGGGCATCATGTGTTCACTTAAATTACTTTAACCTGGTATATATCTTAGGCACGATTAGAGAAACAGTCTTTATACCTCACACATGACATTTCCGCTCTAGACCTTTCATATGGAACAATGACCTAGTGACCTTGACCTTAGAATTTGACCTACTTTTAAAAAAACCTTAACCTGGCCTAAATCCCATGCACTATTTAGGGTAGAGCCTTGGTATTTCACACATGGATACCTCATGCAAAGACCTTTCATTTGGGACCCTGGTCTCAGGTTGGATGCTGTGGTTGTACTGCTGGTTTAAGAAATACTAGAAAGTAGGAACACATGGTGAGGTTACTAGCTAGGCGCACCAGCTTCAATATCACTTGAAAATGTTGAATACAATCTTAATTCTTGTCCTGCTGACTTTTAATTTTGTACATGTATAACAAAGTGCTCATTTAAGAGATGTTTCAATTAATTTGTCTCGTGTTTTCGCATCAATAACTTAATAAAAAGCAGGCAGTGTAGGCTAAGACCAGACTGCACGTCTGTGCAGGCTGATCTTGGTCTGTATGGCCTGCCAAAGCTTTGATCACAACAGAAAAATGACAAGAACAGCATGAGAAAGGTTCAGCCTCATACAATTCAAGGGCAGATCCAGAGGCTCCTGACCCCCCTGGCATTGGCTGAAAATTAATTTTTGATTTAGATTATTTAAGGACAGATCCTCCATTTATTTCCTACGGTAAGATTTTTTTTATTTTTTCTGTATTGATATTTAAATATATGAGAAGTAAAAAAATGACTGAAATTGTTCTTTTTTCGCAACGTTTCTGACATGAAAAATATTCCAGCGGTAAGATTTTTTCCTTTTTTGGTATAGACATAGTGCTTGGTCATACCTAAAAAAACAAAATAAGAAAAATATATCAAACCAAGTGTTTTTCTTAGTTATAGGTAAAATTTGGTTTACTTTTTGCAGCCCTGTCCGAAATTGTTTCACTACTTTTATCCATTTTCTTCCTTATTATCAGCTTTAGATAATAAAAAGTGTCATCTTTTGTGTCCATCTGAAGCGGACTAGCTCATAAAGACACCACTTTGCTTTTGTTGCTCCGTTTCCTGTGGCTAACGCCACATGATGAACGCGTAACAGAAAGCGAAATGTACCATCGGAGAACTATTACACTTTAATTGACCAAACAGAGAAAATTGGAATAACCGATAAGGGTCTTGTCATTTATCAACCAATCATTAACTAAATGTAAAATATAAACATTTGCTGAAAAGGCCAATTACTGAAACAGCTTTATTTCGTTATTTAGGATATGCGCCGTAACAACTGGAGGATCTGTCCTTAACACATTTGAATCCATCCTTTTGGCTTGGACTTATCCCCCCCACCCTGGAAAAAATCCTGGATCCGATCTCACAATTAATTGTATTTACTATGACGTCAAGTATCATGAATTTATAAATATTGAAGAAAAACATATATTTTTGTATTTTTTATAATAGACTGAAAGAATAACTAAGAAAATCTGTGAAACCAGCAAATCTGTGGTGGCATTAGGGAAGAAGACATTTTACACACAAATCAACTTAGATAGACGCCAGGCATACAGGTAAAGTGTCTTTCATAAACCATTTTCAAAAGGTAGAAATTTAGACTGACCCAATTTGAAAGGAGGCCCACAAAGCAAAATAACATCTTTGAATTTAGCAAGTCTTTGGTTGCATTGGGGAAGAAGACATTTTACACACAAATCAACTTAGATAGACGCCAGGCATATACGTAAAGTCTTCTTTAACCCTTGCCCAAACAGCAAAGAAATAGGCTATTCTGATTTCAAAAGAGTTGGATACAATAAAATAATTTATGTTATTCCATATTCCTCATGTTGTCATCATGTGACTAGCAATTTCTTTATTTCCAGCTATGCTTTCTACATACAAAGATGAGGAAAAAAAATTTCATTCAACTGATTGATGACGGTATTTTTTTAATTTTGACCAATGTAAAATTTTGCTGTCTGGTGATGGGTTAAAAAGTTTATAAAAGTAGCAAACTTGTCTTGCCCCTGGGGAAGAAAATGTTTTACAAACAAAAACTTGCATAGCTCATTCCCAAACAGTGACGTCTTTTGACGCCTTACAAAATTATTGCTTTGGAAAACATACAGTCAGGTGCCAAATTAATGTCCTCAAAATGGCCGCCGTTATTTCAACTTGTCAACGAAAACACAAAATAAACTGTGAATAACTTTGTAACTACAACACTGACTTACTTGAAATTTTTAGTACTTTGTGATACATCCATTAGCTGCAAGCACAGCCCTCATTCTCTTAGGTAATTGGCTGTATAGAGATTTAATGTATGTTGGGGATAGTGAGGTCCAAATGTCTAAAACATTGTTGATTAAGTCTTGCTTAGTTTTGATCACACCCACTCTACTTTGCAGTTTTATTTTTAGAGTTTTCCATACATTTTCTATAATATTGATGTCTGGGGACTGTGGTGGCCAGTTCATACATGATAATTGGTTATCTTGTTTCCAGATTTTTGTCTCTCTTGATGTGTGGACTGGGGCATTGTCTTCTTGGAAAATATAGGCCTTATTCGGAGGAAACTTGGCAATAACAGGCCACAAATGTTCATCAAGAATGTCAATATACTTTTTAGAATTGATGTTTCCCTCTACAGGTCCTAAAGTCCCCACTCCTTCATATGTCAAACAACCCCAGAACATAACACTCAGGACAGGAATTGATGTATCCTTATAAACACCCAAACATCTTGGTTTCCACTTTTCCTCATTAGTTCTCCAAACATAAACACGCTTATCTTTTCCTATTGTAACCTGGGTTTCATCAGAAAATATCACTCTCGACCAATCTTCTTCTATTTTCCAATGTAGATGTGATCTAGCAAAGGCCCTTCTCTTTATTCTATTACGAGCAGCAATGGTGGTTGTCTTTTTCACTACCCTCCTATAATATCCATAAAAGTGCAATCTCCTCTGAACCGATCTTTTAGACAGGGGATAAGATCCGTCTTGATTATACAAACTGGTAATTTCACTTAATGTTTTCCTTCTATTAGTTTTCACCACTTTTAACAAGACCCTATCTGTCCTCTCATCTGTCTTTCTTTTCCTTCCACAATTCCCCACCCTCTTGTTATCATCAATATTTTCACAATTTCCAGATAGTTTTACCCTCTTCAAACACTTATTCACTGTTGAGCTATTCAATTCCAATAATTCTGCAATTTTTCTTCCACTATATCCTTGTTTAGACAGTCCTAAAATTGATTTTTTGACACAGGGGGTCAGGTCTTTACCTCTTTTCCCCATGACATAAAGCAGACGAAATTGTAACCAATGTAAACAATGTAGAGTAGTTTCCCTTTCTTCCAGATAAGGTGTACATATTTTTTGTTATTCTGATAAATAATCCTACCATTTTGGGGGGGTTAAATGACTTGAAATTGAATATCAAAATTGAACTTTGATGAAAATGAAATAAGCGGCAGCCATTTTGAGGACATTAATATGGCGCATAAGTGTAGTGGAAAATGAAGAAATTGCTTGTGAAAAGCAATTTCTTCATTTCCCACAGTGTCTTCTAAACAAAACCTCCAAAAAAAGTTAAATTCCACGCTTTTGATATTGTGGTCTGCAACACCTTTGAATTTGGACAAGTCCATTATTTGCTATCTGGTAATGGTATAGACAACAAGCTTACCGGTCTAGTGTCTTTTGTTAACCGTTTTCAAAAGATAGAAAAGGCTGCTATCATTTGAAAGGCTAGTCCCAGTTGAAAGAAGTTGAACACAATGGAATAATTGATGATAAGAGTAGAATATTAATGTGGAAATGCCTAAAAATGGTGAGGGAAGAAAGAAAAGTTATTGGTCATAAATAATTTCTTCTTTTTCATATCCCCCCAACCCAAACTATTTCTACTGAAGATGTTAAACCTAGTCTTGTTTTGGAAAGAATTAAGCAAGCTGGGTCTTTATGGCCGGGAAACTAATGTCACAGCCCTAGTGATATCATGAGTTCCTGTAACCCATTACCAGACAACAATTTTAGACTGGTCCAAATGCAAAGATGTTGCAGACAATAAATTTAATGCACAGAATTTTACATGATTGGGCCTGTATGTGAAGAAAACATTATGGGATATGAAGAAATTGCATCTTCATTTTCCACAATGTTTTCCAAAGCCTGTATCAAGTGAGGTGTAAAAAAGAATCCTTTATTTATGTTGGTTAATTTACTTTTGTCAGATCTCGGCTCAATGTTTTTTTGCTAGCCAGGTCTATATGTCTTGGGAGCTAATGTTACAGACCTAGTGTCAGCGTCAGCGTCCCTTCTTCACTTTAAAAACTTTAACCTGGTCTATATCTTTGGCAATATTAGAGATAGAGTCTTGATATTTCACACATGGATACCTCCTGCCAAGACCTTTCATTTTGGACCATGATCCCTTGACCTTGGAGTTAAGCTGTTTTTTACCAGCTCCCGTATAGGCGAGCTAGGTTGTCCGCGGACAACTCTTGTTTTTCTAATTTCAGTATAACAGAAAAGGTAATGGTTGAAAACTTATCATTGACGGACGGACAGGAAGGGACTCGTGCATTTATTGAGAAACGTAAACCAACATATAAACAACACATTTTGGACTGGTCCAAATTCAAAGATGTTGCAGACGACAATTTCAATTTAAGAAAATTTAAGATATTTTGGTCTTTTTTGGTAGAAAACATTTTGGAAAATGAAGAAATTGCTTGTCAAAAGCAATTTCTTCATTTTCCACAATGTTTTCCAAAGGCATTATCTTATGAGGAGTCAAAAGAGTCACTGTGTGGTAATGGCTTAATACAGAGATAAAACTCTCCCAAACAACTCAATTCATATATGTTTTACAAACATCTCTTGTTATTCTATTTTCAGTATTACAGAAAAAGTAATGGTTGATAACTTATCATTGATGGACGGACAGGAGGGGATTCGAGCTTTTATAGAGAAACGAAAGCCAACCTGGACACATGGTGGTGATAAAGCCCATTAATACTTCGATTATTATCCATCTTGAGAATTTATCATTGAAGGACGGACAGGAAGGAATTCCCGCCTTCATTGAGAATCGAAAGCCAACATGGACTCATGGTGGTGATAAAGTCCTTTAACCATTTCATAAACAACCAAGAATTTGGCTGGACCAATTTGAAACCTGCTACAGACAACACATTTGACGTAAATTAACCCATTACCACACAGTGATGGCTTTTGACACCCCTGAAAAAATGGCTTAAGAAAACATTGTGGAAAAATGAAGAAATTGACTGTGACAAACAATTTCTTCATTATCCACAATGTTTTTTAACCCAAAATTTAGTTTCTTTTTAAATTTGACCAGCTTGAAATTGTCACCTGTAACTCCTTTAACCCATTCCCAAACAAGACCTGGTTTTGACGTCCCAAATGTTAAAGGCTTTGGAAAACATTGAAACAAAAGAAGAAACTGATGATAACCAGCAGTTTCTCCTTTTGTCTCAATATTTTCTGTGCCACATTTTACACAAATCTTATCATTTAATAATATCCATTTTGTCATTATACCCCCCACAACGAAGTTATGGGGGGTATACTGGAATCAGGTTGTCCGTCCGTGGACATAATTTTGTGTCCTCTTCTCCTCCCACAGTTTTTGACCAATTTTGCTGAAATTTTATCAGGTTGTTACCTATCATATGAAGTTGTGCACCTGCAATTTTCATCTTGATCCAGTCATAAGTTTTAGAGTTATGCCACTTTGAATTTTTTAAGGGGGGGGGGAGTAGTCAAAATTCAAAATTTCGTTTCTGTGCTCTAAATCGAGAACCATTTGACCTAGGATCATGAAACTTTACACAGTTGCTGCCCATGACCCAAGGAGGTGCCCTTTTTTGGGGAGTCACCAAGGTCAAAGGTCAAGGTCACAATTGGACTTTGTTTAGAATCTGTTTCCGTGCTCTAAGTCAAGAACCTTTTGACCTTTAGCACTTTTTCAGTGACAAGGCCCTAGTGGGGGGGTATTCGTCCGCTTTACGACAGTTCTAGTTATTACAGTTTTTTAAGTGGATCACCCTGAAATTTTGTCATTTGGGAAAGGGTTAAAATTGGAACAGTCCAAAGTTGTGGCATCTGGTAAAAGGTTAACCCTTTCCCAAATGACAAAATTTTAGGGTGATCCACTTCAAAAACTGTCACAAATGACAAAATGGAAGTAATTAAAGATAGGATTTTAATTTTGTGTAAAATATGGTACAGAAAATATTGAGACAAAAGGAGAAACTGCTGGTTATCAGCAGTTTCTTCTTTTGTTTCAATATTTTCCTAAGCCTTTTCTATTAGGGACGTCAAAACCAGGTCTTGTTTGGGAAAGGGTTAACCCATTACCAAACGACTAAAAATTTGGCTGAACTAGTTTGAAAGCTGCTACAGACAATGCAATTGACGTAAATTAATAAAAACAAATTGTATATATTTTTGCGAAAAAAATATTGAAGGAAAAGAATAAAATGATCTTTTACTTCTATGTTTTCTGACTCTTTCTCTTTCAGGGACGTCAAAGCTTGGTGTTATTTAGGAAAAGATTCATACAGTGATAATTATCCTTCAGTAATAATTATTATACGCCCGAAGGGTCGTATTATGTTATGGCCCCGCTCGTCCGTCCGTCCGTCTGTCCGTCCGTCCGTCCGTTAGCAATTTCTTGTGTGCGCAACTCCTCCTACAGTTTTGATCGGAATTTGATCAAACTTGCCACAATTGATCTCCATGGTGTCTAGTTGTGCACCGCGCTTACGGAATTCGGATAACTATTTTCGTTCTTGAATTATCTGCCCTTGAATTAAAAAAATGCCAATTTTCTTGTGTGCGCAACTCCTACAGTTTTGATCAGAATTTGATCAAACTTGCCACAATGAATCTCCATGGTGTCTAGTTGTGCACACCGCTTACAGAATTTAGATAACTGTTTCGTTCTTGAATTATCTGCCCTTGAATTTAAGGAAAAATGCCCATTTTCTCCTGTGTGTTACTTCTACAGTTTCAACCAGAATTTAATCAAACTAGCCACAATGAATCTCTATGGTGTCTTGTTGTGCAAACAAAATTTTGATAACTTTTCATGTTTGAATTATCTGCCCTTGAATCGAAAAAATGGCCAATTTTTACTGACAAGCCCCTCTCGGGCGTATATGCGCCGCTCTGCGAAGCTCTTGTTTAGAAATGTTGTAACTAAAGCTTGTTCAAGCTGTAGTTAGGACATTTCAAACGTAACAACAAATAAAATGACTTGGTTATTTCCATGTGCTGTTCTAAAATTAATTGTTGAAGAACATTACAAAATCTGGAAATCTATTGACTTCTAGATGCAGATTTTGTTTTGAAAACAGTTACTCTTTTAAATGTTTGTTTGACATGCTATTAATATTAAGACATTGTTTATTAGCAGGAACCTCCTTGTGATGTTTTCAAAAACTGTTTTTATAAGGGAAAGCAAAAAGGAAGTTTTTTTTAAGAAAGGCAAATATAATTTGTAAAAAATTCTGATGTGACAATCGATTTTATATTCAATGTTAACCTAGTTGTTACTGGCTAGAATTATATTGACAAATTTAAATGTGTTTCTTTTGTGTTTTAACTCATATTCAAGAAAATAAATCACATGTTATATTTTGCTGACTTCGATTGGCAATGGCTTGCGCCATCGTTCGAACCACCGCCCCAACCGAACACCGATAGTGCTAATTATTGTCGTCATTACCGTACTTATAGCTCCAATCAAACAGCAATGGCCCGAGCTATAGTCCGACCACCGGAAAAGTGTGGTCCGGTCATCCGAGCCATTACGTCATTCAGAACACTTCGGATAACAGCGAACCAATCAGTGTCGAGGTAAACAAAGATTTTGATTAGCTGACTCAGACGGGGAGGAATTCAATAGATAGAACAGCGACGGTTCCCAAAAATGGTTCCCATTTGCGCGAGGTATAGTGAGAAACGAAGTCAGCCATCATAATAACGTTATTTGTGTAAAGAATGGAACATTTGGAACACATCGGTTAGAGGAATGCGCCTCTGGTCACATTCACCATCTCACTTCCACATCACGACCGGAGCACATCTATTAATCTAAAACAGTGGACTAGTGCAGTATAATTTTGGAAGTGATGTGGACGCGGAATCGTTTCTAACCGGGCCTTAAAATGTCTCTATGTGCAATTAAGCCTTCGAAACATAGTGACTCCGCATTTAACACCGAAAAAAAATCCATTAAGGCATTTGAGGCCAACAAGGATCCCGATCAGCCAGCGAATAGGCTCAGTCCGATCAAGATCAACCATGTTCTCTAATATATCTAAACTTCACATAGGCAAAAGATTGACCCGAAAGTATAGTAAATTCTCCAAAGTCATATGAAGGTCGTTTTTCTGTGCCCGAGTTAATTCATTCGCCCTGTCTCGCCGATCAACTGTTTGCTAACTTAAGGCAATAAAATAGAGCGATCCAAAATTAAAGATGTTGCAGACAAGTGAATGATATTTTACATTCTTTGGTCTTTTTGTGAAGAAACATTGTGGAAAATGAAGAAATTGCTTGCCACAAGCAATTTCTTCATTTTCCACAACATTTTCGGAAGATGTTATCTTGCAGGGAGTCAGAAAGAGTCATTGTGTGGCAATGGGTTAACGGAAAAGCATTTATTGCTCGCTTTGAGAATGAAGCCTACTAAAAATGATATTGTTTTCAGGGTTTGATTCAGCGGCCGTACAGAAACAGATTGAGAATTGTCACAAGTAGTTTCTTCATTTTCATAATGTTTTCTTAAGCCATTATCTTTTGGGGCGTAATTACATGTATGTTTGGATTAGCTGCGTCGGACCCTACTATGTTGTTTAGTACGTCAAGCACCCAGTAGCAATTGTCGCCTACAGTGGGGTGATTTTACCTCAAAGACAAAGAGCAAAGTTTCTTAATTTTGAGAGCAAATATATGACATATATGAAATAGATAGTTTTCGGTATATTTTTAACATTTGCAATTACAGTTTTATACGATCATCCCGCTTACCAGAAATAAAGCGATTTTGAATTATTATTTTATGAATTACAGTCAAACTTAACGGACATTGCTCTTTATCTTTGTAGTGAAATCATCGCACTGGAGGCGGCCATTTGCACTGCGAGTCTGACCCAATAACCAAATATTTGGGGCAGGTAAACTAGACTACGTCGGATCCAGGATTTCTACAAAAGGGGGTTCCAGCATACACATAAAGGAGTTTCTGTATCAAAATGAAATCACCAGGACAGTTCGTTTGATCTGAACGGACCCTCTCGCGATCAGTCACTTATGAGTGAAGGTAGTCATTCCCTAATGAGATTCACGCGACGTCGGAATTATTCGGGCGACGTCGTAAACATTCGGCAGGGGAATGCCCCACCGCCGAATGTTTACAATGTCGCTCGAACATGTTCGGATACGTAATGAATCTTAACGACGTTGAACGAAAAATGCCGACGTCGCAAAAATCTCAATACGGGTGGACTACCTAAGTACATGTAACCCTATTATTCATTCTCGCACTAGACCTTTTTTTGACTTCCCTACCATAAATATTTTTTGGACACATTGAGAGAAAAGTAGAAATTGTTGTTGATCAACAATAACTGATTTTCTGTCAAAATAACATAAAGGCCTTAATATATACACATTTTATATTTAACATCAATTACATCTTGGTAATTGAAAGAGTCAACATTTTCGCTTTTAAGGAAGTGTAGCCTAAATTTATGAATAACACACTCGGTACATTTCTTAATCCTCGTAGCTACAGCTTGGTTAAAGCTGTAGTTACGAGGTTTTTGAATGACACAGACGATCAGTCAATGTTGTGCAAGGTTTAAGTGGAAAGCAAAACTAAATTTCCTTGAATACATGTTCATATCTGTATTGACATTCTAGGAAGTAATTAAAGTTCAAATCGCTTTTGAAAATTTCGGAGAAGTAGGATGCGTATTAGTTACATTTAATTTTAGAACATTTTGTCAGAAGATGACAAATATTTCTTTGTGATTTTAACGCAGGGATACAAAAGATTCACTATTAAACGAGAATAATTATAGTTGAACTGCTTTATCAAAACAACTGAAATTATTCTCGTTTATTATTTTTTATAGTTAAAGCGGAACAATCATTACAAAACAACAACAGTTACAACAAAACAAACAGTGAAAGCTTAACAATACTTCATGACGGAATGGGTATCTGTAGATGAAAAACAAACAGCTTCGCGTCTTTTCAACATATTTTAAAATGGAGTCATCGTTCCAAGAAACACAACTGTTATATGTTTCGTGTGATTGAAAGTTTATCAAAAGATTATAGATGTCTTAAGTGTATAAAAGGAAGCGTGGATGGAACAAGAAAAACATCAATGATATTCTGAGATTTTTAACCAACAGCGGTTGAAGAATGGAGTCCTCGTTTCAAGGAACAATTCAAGATAATACGAGTATAGGAAATTCATGTGGAGAATATTTGAACAACGAATTCCTAAACCGGTTGAATAACGAAGAAGTAATACGACTTATACCTGTTATACTGTATCTTTGTTGTATAATTATTATATGAATTATTGGAAATTGCCATGTTTGATATGTGTACAGGCCTATGTATAACATTTCTAGCTCTAGGTGGTTTGTTTTCGTTCTCGGTGCCATTGATTTGTTTTCGTGTGGAATCATGGTACCTATAGAAGTGGAATCAATACTTTTCCAGTACAACTTTGAGGACAAGTATTTTTGCGTCGCTTCAGCATTTTTCAGCCTTTGGCCAACATTGTGTATGGGTTTTACGCTCGCCGCAGTTGCTGTTGATAGATATAGAAAAGTTTGTAAACCGACAGGTTGGCAATTGAGCCTTCGACACGCAAAAGTCGTCTCTATCGCAATTGTTTGTATTTCATTTCTATGTGCTTTAGGCTTACCAGTGTTTAATGTTCGAGGAATAACGTACTCAGTGTTAATACGGCACAACGTCACGATCTCTAAATGTACTTTTCAAGACTCTAGCGCTGGAACGAGCAGTTTTAAATTTCTGTACATGATAGCAGGCTTTATTCTCTTCGTGTGTGCTTTGGTTTTGATAAGTACGATGAACTTTTTAATTGGTGCCAGGATATTCAAACAAATCAAGCAAAAGAGAAA
Source organism: Fragum sueziense (assembly GCA_963680895.1). NCBI lineage: Eukaryota > Metazoa > Mollusca > Bivalvia > Cardiida > Cardiidae > Fragum > Fragum sueziense. Next base: position 35,872,746 of record OY804608.1, on the reverse strand, counting down.
CAGATGCGACGATTTGGACAATGGGGCAAATTTTAACGCTGGTCGAGAGCCGACACGAACCGAATCTACGAAGATTCTTACTGAAAGAGCAATGAAAGCTACAGTAAGCATGATGCTAGTGTCAATGGCTTTTGTGTTAAGTTATATGCCATTTCTGGTTCTTATGATTACGCGTAGTATGAATAAACAGTTTGAAGCGAGCCTTTCAGATACTTCACGACCGATTTATATGTTCTTTTTGAGATCATATCTCCTCAACTGCGCGATCAATCCGTTTATTTACTTGATTTCTGATAGTTACTTCCGTAAAAGATGCAGAGAAATTTTACCAGGATTGATTCGCAACCTTCTTAGAAAAGATCGTATATGTCACTGGTGGTGAACTCGGCCAAAGCGAGGGACGTTTTTTCGCGATCAATGTATTCCGTCAGTGTTGTTATAAAATATCGTAACTACGGCTTTATCGAAGCCGTAGTTACGAGATTTAATAACAACACCGACAGTTTGTCAATACAAAACGGTAAGCCCGGTCTGTTTTTTTAAACAATTTCATTCAATTGTCATTAGAAAAAATCTATAAACTCACATTTAAACGCAAAATATCTATACCTTGTTGTAGCGAAAATTGTGTTTGTTCACCACCAGCGTATGTGGTCAATGATACTCTCCATGCCGAGCTCTATTGATTAAACCATCATGACCTCTGCAGTTTTCGGTACGCCAACAGCCTATTTGGTCGTCATAATCTAATTATAGCACACCATTTGAATTATCGAATCAAAATCATTCAGTTTTATCTTGCATGATCATTACGTATACATTACGTCGCTTCTATTTTTGGCTGAAGCCGGTAACATTTGAATTATCGAATCAAAATCTTTCAGTTTGATCTGGTTTGATTACGTATACATTACGTCGCTTCTATTTTTGGCGGAAGCTGGTAATTTGAAGCGTTAGCCAATCATTTCTTGTATCAGAAATTTCGATTGTTTATGAGTATATTGGCGACGATTGGATACCGAAATCCCGCCAAGGCCCCGAGATTAGACGTGAAACGACCCCGCGAGAACAGAGAGTATTCTATCGAAATGGAATGTAGGGAGAATACGCTCTGTTCGTAAGAGAGTAGGTCAATGACTGAAAGAGACATTTTATAGACATTTTCTCATGGATCTTACTTTTATTTTATTAGAAAAGGCATTTTTCCTATGAAACTCTGATAAAAATTAAGCCAAGGTATAGAGCCGTTTACGAGGAATATATTTTTGTTCTTGAATTTTTATTTATTGTCGTATTCCGTAGTTCACATTAAAATGAAATTTTCACGTTCGTCTCAATTAAAAAGCGTAAATTTGGCTTATAAGCAACATTTTCAGAAAACTGATAGCATTGAAGCGTCTTAGAATAATCAATCTTGGCATCAAAACAAACTTTGAAAAAAAAATGAAATGGGTAAGAAATGTCTCTTTGAATAAATGGCCATCTGGAATAAGAGGCACAGGAGGGCCTGAATCGCTCCACTGACTTAAGTACGAGGGTTGTCCCAATAAATCGTAGACACATTAAATAACTTATCTTTTTGACGTCGCATATTGTTTATTGTTTTGTGTGAATATAGTTTGTCCATTTTCGCATAAATCTTAAATTGCGTACTAGCGTTGGATAAAATTGAATTGGCCGATTGGTTTATTATTTAAGGATTATTTCATGAAGTGCCCAATTCTGATAAGCCCTGCCCTGCCAGACCTGCCACATTGGTTGATTTGTAAAGATATTTTGTGATTTCTCCAATTCTGATAAGTCCCGCCCTACCACACCCTTATTTATGGACCAATCAAAATTTCACGCACAATTTAAGGAAAGGCGCAACGTCGGAATTATTCGGGTGCGGTCGAAAACATTCCACAGTGGAACTTTCCACAGCCGCATGTTTACGACTGAGCCCGAATAGGTCCGGATACGTAGCGACACCGCTCGGAAAAAGCCGATGTTTTATGAATTTCACAATGGCCACATTACGAGTATTCTACCTTAAGGTATATTTCTGCAAGGTTTGGTCAAAATTGGCCAAATGGTTGACTTTTATAGAATTATTTTGTAATTTCTCTAAGTCTGTTAAGCCCCGCCCTGCCACGCCCACATTTATGGCCAAATCAAGATTCTTTGAAGAATTTCATTAAAGGGTCACCCAAGGAACATCCCTGCAAAGTTTGGTTAAAATTGTCCCTCTGGTTTGAGAGGAGACGATTTTTAAAGAATACTATTGTAATTTTTCAAAGTCTGATAAGCCCCGCCCTGCCACGCCTACATTTATGGACCCATCTAAAATTTACGGACGATATAAGTAAAGAATCTCTCCAGGTACATTTCTGCCAGGTTTGGTCAAAATTGGCCGAAAGTTTGATTTTTAAAGAATGATTTTGTGATTTCTCTAAGTCTGAAAAGCCCCGCCCTTCCACGCCCACATTTATAGACCAATCAGAACTCTTTGAACATAGGTCACCCAAGGAACATTCCTGCAAAGTTTGTCAGATTTTGCCATCTGGTTTAACGGAAGCACGGACAGAGGCACGTCCGCACGACGGACACAACACCATGCTCGCTAGCCGTCGGCTAGTGGAGCTAAAATGGAACATAATTTATTGTTCCAAAGGCACAGAGTTAACTTTTTGGCTGTCAAGGAAATGGCAAAGAATTTTGTTCTTAAAAGTTATGTTTCGATAAACCGTCGGTGTTGTTATAGAACCTCGCTTGAATCAAGCCGTAGATAAGATATTTTATAACAACATCTACAAAATACTAAACTGACACGATTTAAAAACGCAAATAGTACTTTAACAGATGATATCTATACTTAATTCTATATTAACGATGTATAGCCATGTATAATTGTATATACAACAATTGTTAACATAACAGGACACAAAACGACCTTTAAAGCCATGAATATTGTCTAAATTGACGTCAGTTTATGCCAAAATACACGTTGAGTCAATGGCTTTAGATCGAACAGGACGACGACACCGAACCCGTGCTCTTGCAGGCGTTTATATCACCGTTTCACAATGTATAGCCCACCTATGATTACCAACCATAGCATTTGCTGTAGACTGGGCCGCCACAAATCGGTTGCGTAAATGACGTTGACATTTAAACTGTCTTGACGTATAGGTGTTACACGCGGCTGACCGGGACGTGGGCGGTCTGCAGATATTCCCGTGTCGTTTACACGTATCATTAACGTTGGAACCGTCTATTCGGCTACCTTTAAGCGACTAGCTGCCAATATTTAAACATCACCGCTGACCAGTAGCTCCAAAACTTGATTCTTTTTTCCCAAGTTAGGCCTAAGCAGTTTGCATGCAAAAAATATTCGTAATTCCAGTGTGTTTCAATGAGTAAATCAACGGCATTTTGAACACAAAAAATCTTAGTGATCGTGGTCTAAATGCACGAGACACATGAACATTGTGACGTGTGTCTCAGATGCCCGGATAGTTTACAGAGGAAACAACAAAATCGCTGTGGCGTGAAGGGTACACATTACCTCATATATGTCCCAAAATATGGTATCGATCGAGGCTATAGGAGAGGAATGGTTAATGAAAATATCTTTTGCGTTTTTAAATCGTGTCAGTTTATTTGTTTATCCGAATTTACGTCACAATTGATTAACCCTTTCCCAAACAAAAACTGCTTTTGACGTCCCTAATAGGAAAGGTTTGGGAAAACATTGAGAGAAAAGAAGAAACTGCTGATAACCAGCAGTTTCTCCTTTTGCCTCAATATTTTCTGTACATGATTTTACAAAAATATTATCCTTATCAATACATGTTTTGTTGTTTGTAGCAACTTTCAAATTGGACCACCCCAAGATTTTGCTGTTTGGGAAAGGGTTAAACAAATACGTTCCCTATTCCAAGTTGATGCAGACAGTAAAATAAACAATACCAAATGTGGGAAGTACATAGATAAGCCATCGCATAAAACGTTTTGAAATGAAAGGAGAAATTGTTGGTTATTGGTATGTTCTTTTTAAAAGAACTTTCCGAAAGTCAAGCACCTGATCGGATTGCACACATCAAGTGAACATTATTTGATTATTGAACATTGACTTGTAACAGATAAGCAGCTGCATGGTTGATTTAGAAATGAAATGTGAAGTTGGTGGTTTTTGTTGTTGCTACAATTGGTATTTCTCCTCCTTCTCCTTCTTCTTGTTGTTGTTCTTCTTCTTCTTCTTTTTCTTCTTCTTCAAAGGAAGAACACGCTGAAAATGCTGAAGACCAAAATTTTATTCTCCCCGAAAAAGCATGTCGGGGAGCATGTAGTCGCCACGCTGTCCGTCCGTCCTTCTGTCAGTCTGTCCGTCCGTCCACAGTCAGATCTCAGTAGTCTTTGGACCTTTTTCTCCGTTTCTGAATGTGAGGCCGCGTCACGAGGCTTTTTTGTACACTCCCGTCTCCATCTTCGGCCGTTTCCCGTGACACCGGAGATTGACGAGCATATCCGGATTTTAAAATCCGAATATGCTCGCCAATTTCCGTTGCCACGTACATGTACGAGGGACGGTCGGAAAGTAGTTGGACTTTTGACTAGTTCTCTAAAACCATTCAACTTTTTTTACAAAATTCTTTCTACACTGTTTGAACAAATTGTCCATCTATGTCTATGCATTTCTGCAATATTCATAGGAGCTTTATTATTCCCACTTTTAACCATGACGTAGACCCACTGTATTAGGTACAATGTAACAGGCGGTATCAAAGGCACCATGGTCTCAAAATTCTTCCCAGCAAGCATTTCTTCAGTTCTAGACACAAATAAAAGTCACGTGGGGAAAGGTCTTGGCTATAAGAAGAGTAAAACAGCTATTTTCATGTGTAATAGTTGATAATTTCCACTGTAGATGCGTTGATATGGGAGCATGTGTAATCATGAAGTAGAAAACATTTATCTTTGCTAATCTTGGACGCGTTTACTTCAGCATTTATTCTTAGATTTTTCTGAATTACTTCAGAATTGTACTTGGCATTGACAGTTTTTACCATTTGACATGAAATGAGTAATTATCAATCCTCGTGAATCCCCAAAAGCAACAAACATGGCTACAAACCAAAGGTAACAGCTTAATCCTTTCAGGGGTAGGGAACCAGCTCGTTTCCACGACTGCTTTGACTGATTTTTTATCCCAAATTTGGATTATGAACCGTTATTTAATCTTCGGTGATAATGTAGTTCAAAAACTTAACTCCTTCGCGAATAAAATGACTAGAATGTTCTTTTGTTTTGGTTACCCTTATTGTTCCTCTAACAAATAGCCTATGATACATGAGACGCCTATCACATATAAGTGGACAGAATAGTGTATATATACAACTATCTTTGAAAATAAACTGACCACATTATTGGCAAATGGTTGCAGATTCCACCAATATATAATATGTTTATACAGTTGCAAATGGAGAGACAGTAGCACGAAAAGTCCAACTACTTTCCGACTGTCCCTCGTATGACACCGTTGATGTATGAAGTCTTTGGTATCTAATGATGGGTGTGTGGCATAGAATGTACCTTAATTTATATTTTTGGGTAGTTAAGGTTTGTTTATGAAGGTTTACGAACTGAGAATGAAAACACCACTTTCTAGCCATACGAAATGCATCAAATTACACACACTTGTAAATAAACTTCACATAAGTTGATTCACCAGGCCAGATTTTAAGATTATGTTTCAAGAAAAAAATAATTTAAAAATATTATTTTACTCTATTTTCATATGCAAGGGAGGTAATTTTGAACATTTTTGTCAAATATTTCCATAAGTATACATTACAGGGGTCTTGCTACCAAATTTTGTTTGGGGCCAGGGGCCAGTGAAATTGGGGAAAATAGCGGCGTTTTTACCTAAATTGGGAAAAACTAAAACAAGTTTGTATTCATACTGTCACTCAGTTTCAGCAGCAAATTCGACTGTAGTGATGTAAAATACAATTGTACCTACTCTTGTTTAAGAATCTACTCTAAAACTGTCTTTAAAGTGTTTGTAAATGAAGATGAACTCTTAACATGGGGCATTCTGGGTCCTCATTGGGAATTTTCACCAGAGCATTGGGAAAAAAGATACTTTTTGCCATTGGGAATGGGGCCCAATAACGGCCCCAAATTTTGGCAAACAAGACCCCTGCATTAATTCAAAATTCTAATCCATACAAAATGCTTATATTTGTATTTGGAAAGGAAATGTAACACTGATTAGGAATTACTGGTACTTTTCAAATTTCGCCTCTGGCTCTGCATTTCATTCTCAGTTCGTAACCCTTAAAGGCCGCGGCCATGGCGCAGTTGGTAGCGCATCTGCCTCTCATTCGAGAGGTCCCGGGTTCGATACCCGGCCGCGGCAAATACCCTTACTGACAAAAATGTCACCCATCAGTGGTTTGATATCGTGAACCTATGTGGGGGAGCAGCTGGGGGCTCGGTAAGGGTGTTGTGGTAGTACTGGTATGAGAAACGCCAGGAATCCATGGTTAGGTGCTCCAGCCGCCGCGATATGACCCTGGTAGTTGAAAACGGCGTAAAACCCCAATAAACTCAAACTCGTAACCCTTAAGCTTCTGTACACTCCCCTACCTCGCACTGTGGCGTTAAGATTTAGATTTGTTCAAAGCTTCTGCGAATGTCAACCACTTCAAAAAGGGGAATTCATTATTTCCCAAACAAGCACTGGACTAGACTTCGCTGATGGAAGAAGAAAAAAAAACTATTGCATTTTTATATATACAAAAGAAGCAATCATATATTATTAAATGTACTTAACCCTTTCCCAAAACAAGACCTGGTTTTGACATCCCTGTTAGAATTGGTTTGGAATACATTGAAGTAAAATAAGAAAATGCTGATAACCAGCAGTTTCTCCTTTTGCCTTAATATTTTCTTTGCTATATTTTAAACAAATTCAACCTTAATAAGAATCTATTTTGTCGTTTGTAGTTGGTTTTTGTATTAGAGTTAACCCTTTCCTAAAAGGCAAAACCTGTTTAAAAGAAGCTGTAAACAACAAATTGTATGCTAATAAAGATAGACTTTGTGTAGCACATAAAATATTTAAACAAAAAGAGAAAATGTTGATTATCAGCTTAAGGTAGAACACAACCAATGAGATTCATGCAACGTCGGAATTTTTCTGGCGACGTCATGAACATTCGGAAGTAGAAAATGCCGATTTTTTCTAACTCGTAACTTGTCCGTATAGATCGGATATAGATCTAGTATGCATGTTAGCGGTGTCACAGGAAGTTTCGACGTCGCTGCATCTCACTATTGGATGACTTCCTTAGCCCTTTCCCAAACGACAAAAATTTAGGGTGATCCACTCCATAAACTACCACAAATGACAAAATGGAAGTTGTTAAAGATATTATTTGTGTAAAATATGTCATAGAAAATATTGAGACAAAAGGAGAAACTGCTGGTTATCAACAGTTTCTTCTTTTGTTTCAATGTTTCCCAAGTCTTTTCTAATAGGGACGTCAAAACCAGGTCTTGTTTGGGAAAGGGTTAACGGATTAACACATATATAGGCTACATCAAGAAAGGACATTTATTTCAGAGTTTCAACGTTTGCGTCTTTCTTAAAGCACATTTTCCTTACTTTTCCCATACAGTTTTCTATCAACGAACACACAATTCCTTTACAATTTTCACGAAAACGCGAGTCAGAGATTCCGTAAATAAACGGATTTATTGCACAATTAAAGAAATAAGATCTGAGAAAAATCTTGTGAACCGCTCTTTCCGTATCCGACAAATTCTCGTCAAAATCTTTCACCAAGCTCCTTGCCATTAATAAGCTAAGAAAAGGGAGATAACTAATCACAAAAGCGATAGAAATCAGAAACATGCTTATCGTTGCTTTCTTTGCTCTGGCGCTGCGGACCCTCCGTGATTTTGTCTTTTCGAAGTTTCGTCTTTTCGGAAAAGTTGGATACTGGAAGTCGCCTGTATCTTCGTCTGACATGTTTACTGAATGTTCGTCTGTGTCGTTAGAGGCGACGCTGTCGTTTTTGGGCGGGGCGAAGTTAACGCGTTTGATTTCAGGTTCCATCGTTGTGAATCGAACAACTTTTGTTGATCGTTGATCTCCAGGTCGGCTGATCCTGTGTCGCGGCGACATCGATGCCGTCAAGCTGGCTTGTCTTTTCATGTTTTCCCGCCGAATGTGTTGCGATATTTCAGATCCAATGAAACAGTACATGACACATATGGTTATTAAAGCGCCGGTGAACAGTCCCATGCCAAATAGAACATACCAGAACGCAAAGTTGGACGCACCTGAACTTCTAAACGAGCACTCATAAACGGTGATGTTGTACGTTTCTATTTCAGCGTGATGAATACTATACACTTGAAACACCGGAAGTGACAACACAAAGGCTGCCATTACTGAAACACCACATAAAATCCTCGCCTTTTCGAAATTTATCTGCCAGCCGATAGGTTTACAAACTTTACGGTATCTGTCGATAGAAACTGTAACCAAGGTCAGTCCTAGAGACAACAGGGACCATAGGTTAAGAAACGTAGCGAGTTTACAGAAATATGGATTTTTGAAATTGTATTGGTGTAAAGTGGTCGCAACCTCGCATGGTAAAATGACGATGCACAAAATTAGGTCAACAGCGCCAAGAAAGAAAATAAACCATCTTGAACTCGACATTGAGTAACGTGATCTGTATATGTAACACACAAGGCCATTTCCAATGATACCGACCACAATAATTATGCACAAGTACAATAATAATGGAATAAGACGGATGACTTCCTCATTGTTCAGGCGGTTTATCAACTGTTCATTTGTTAGTCTGTCAGTAGAATTCCACCGAGATCCATTCATGTAAAGTTGAATTTTCTTTTCTAGAGGACCCATGTCTTCTTACCAATCTATTCACAAAGATTCACAACTATATACTCGTAATGGAGCTTTCGACACAATGTTATTTCACATCGCTTTATAAATCTACAACTAGATCTATGTCCATTTTCTTTAAATATGCTTTATTTTTTTCTGTCAAACTTTCTTCTGTGCCTTCAAATCTATAAACGTTTTAATGAGCACGCCTTATTCTTTCTCTAAAGATTTCGCTGTCACTGTCAGATTTCGTTATATATCTAATTGTGATACTCCATAAATATTTTCAGTTTTCCTGTTTTTTGTCCCCAGATTCAATTTTTACGAGTTCTTCTCAAGCATTTAAACTATTTTAGCTGTTGTTATCTTCAAAATGCCCCCCAGAACACAGAATTTTCATGTGCTTCACATATTCATCAACTTCAACAAAATGTTCCGCAATTAGCAACGTTATTGTTCTAAAAGCAGCAACCAATATTTCTTCAGTCACATCTTATTCTCCATACTTGACGGTTTTTATCTCCATGCGAAGTTGCAATGTGGAAGAAATCCTGGAATAAAGGAAGTAATATAATATTATGGAGTACCGTTTGGGTTAAAAGTATTGATTTTCTTCCAGCGATTAATACTTTTCGACGATTATTAATTTTCGTTTGGCGCGTTTTATTGTCCGTCCATTGGATATCAAATTGTGTCCAATGAATATTTATTTTCGAAACAAAAAATACTTAAGAAAGACCTTCAGAACCGCATTAAAGACTAGCTCATTTGCAAACCAATCATATGAAAGATTTATACATAATGGACGAGTACCGTTTTCGTCGGATGAATATAATGTTTTGTCCGACGAATATGCGTCGGACGAAGAATGATATTCCTCCGACGATAGACAAATACCCAATCTGTATACCATAGTAACATGAAGTTGGCACTTCATGTTATGTCGAAATTACAAATTTAGAGATGGTAGAATAATTACTTTTGAAATAGCAGAAGTTTTCTAAACACATACATTTTTAAAGTATTATGAAGACACTAAGTGACCTGATAGTTGAAATGCCATAGACAAAATTTAGTTAAGCGTTTATTTGGTTTTTAGGGAAAAAAAGGTCATAGATGACCCACTTCTGGTACCTCCCTGATGTTACTGTAAGTTAACATCAGGCTTTAGTCAGATTGCGTCAATATTGCCGATTCGCTTTAAGTTTTAAAAAACGTTACACAATCAAAGTACTGACAGTACTGTTTGGAAGCAAATTTTTCAAAAATGTAGGCCTGTCCAGGCCCCAGTTTCTCGAAAAAAAAAACTTACGTATATTCTCATGAGAACATGCTCAACATCAAAGGGATACTCTCCAACGTTGAAGGGTATTCCATTGAAGTTCACGTGGATTTCATGCAATTTGAGCACTGTGCTCAGATTTGAGAACATACTTAAGTTTTTTCGAGAAACCGGGGCCACAAATAGAGTAGTTTGATTAGGTACTTTGATTATCCATTTGAATACCTTGAATACTTTGATTCGTAGAGTATTTTGATTAAGTACTTTGATTATCCAGAATACCTTGCATACTTTGATTTCATGATGGAGTTGTATTTATTTTTAGCACAACTTCATGCATATTAATCGTTTGTGTAAGCTGAATATATTTCATAGTTCAGTAAACTTGACTGACCCATTTACAAGGAAGGCCATTGGACTAATTCTTTGAACCATAATAAAGCAAATTACTACGTGGATCTTTTCATCTCTCAAAGACATGATTAATTGAATGTTTCATTTTCAGTCACACAATTCAATATCTACACATAACTTCAGACTTACATATTGAATATTCGAATGACTGTCACCTCATCAATCTTTGCTTTTGATAGAACTATTTATAGTGAGGAAGACCGGAAGATGTTGTGTGGTATGCAGAGAATGGTAAAGTGCAGAGACGCATGGCTGCTAAGAGAAGCAAATTTGGAAAATTTGCTTCCAAAAAAGCACACCGGAAACGTCATTGTTTTCTACACAATCGTTTTATTCCATTTCTTGGTTAAATTCCGCACATGAGATTCTCAATACTGATAATTTGACTGAAAAATACAACAGCATTTATAAAGTGTTATTTCAGCATTTATGCACCAATATGCTTTGTACAATGCTTCACAATAATGCCTCGTATCAATTTAAAAACAAAAATAACTGTCTTACAAACCATGTTATATCAGTCAAATTTTATCTAAAATGATCCATCTCGCGTGTTTGAATCACACTTCATTTTTGTCTTCTTTCCATTTGCAAATCCAGTTTCACACATAGACTTAATCCCTATATTTCACTAGAATTCCGCGCCAAAATTAGTCACCATTTTCTGCATGTCGCTGATTTTCTTTAAAAAACCTCGTAACTACAGCTTGAAACAAGCTGTAGTTACGTTTTTCTTTGAAGAAATGCAACGAAATGACAACGAAAATGCAAGTAGCAAATTACTAGTAATTTTGGAGTAAATTACAAGGAAAAATGTACGAACAATAGCCACCGAAATTGGTCGGGATGAGTAATAATTTACATTATTTGTCGGGTCACGGAAAAGGGATCTCATTTAGTCAATTTCAAAAAAAGTGACGCCTTTTTACGCTCTGCAGGAATAACAGCTTTAGAAAACATTGCGGAAAATTAAGCAATTGCTTGTGGCAAGCAAATGTTTCATTTCCACAATGTTTTCCTCCCGGTAAAATAAGAAAATATGTAAATTTCCATTTACTTGAATTATCTTGGAACATCTTTGAAGTTAGACCAGTCCCTAATTTTTCCGTCTGGTAATGGGTTAAAGACCAAATTGTTACCATTCCCCAAACATTATATTTTATTCATCTTTACCGCCGGTTGGAGGGGTAGGGAGTCCGAGAGGCATTTTCCCAAAGGACTGGCCCCCGATGGACCAACGAGCTTGGTCCACGAACGATTCACACAGACTTTTTTTAAAAACTGCATCTGTTCCAAATTCGACCCCGGGCCCCGCCCCCTCTGGATCTGCTTGCTTCTTTTGATCTCCTTGTGTAAATAAAAAGAGCGGGACCACCTTAGATCTAGCGCATTTGTAGTAGCATGGATATGGATCAGACTGCACGCATATCGTCCCTTTTCAACAAAAACCTCGTAACTGCAGCTTGTTCAAAGTTGCAGTTACGAGATTTTTGTTTGAAAGCAGCGATATTTGTTATTGTCATTAACACGGGTGTTTTACGAGGGTTTTTTTGTTGAAAAGCAGCGTAATATGCAGGTTGATCTAGATCAATGTTGATCTCGGTGACCCTTTTATTCATACCACAGTTATTTAAGTGTGGTAGATCTAATATCAAAAGCCAGTATCACGAATATTGTAATGATGTTTTTGAACGTTGGGTTCACCCTTAAACGAGCATAATGTCGCTTCGCAAAAAAAAAAAAAAAAAAAAAAAAAAACAAACAAACAAACAAAATCGCATCTGAAACTTTAAACAGTAACAGTCAGTAACATTTGTAAGGTATTCGAACCTATTCGGGCGACGTCGTAATCATACGGCGATGAAATGTTCCACCGCCGAATAGTTACGACGTTGCCCGAAAAGTTCCGACGTCGCGTGATTCTCGTTTGAGGTGGACATACTTTAACCCTCTACCAAACAAGACCTGGTTTTGACGTCCCTAATATAAAAGGCTTGGGAAAACATTGAAACAAAAGAAGAAACTGCTGATAATCAGCAGTTTCTCCTTTTGTCTCAATATTTTCTGTGTGATATTGTACACATTTTTTTCATTTTTAACATCAATTTTGTCATCTACAGCAGAGTTTAAATAGGACTGCACTAAAATTTTGTTCTTTGGGAAAGGGTTAAGCGAGATAAACATTAACAATTATGGAACGAGTGTTTTGTTTCCTCTGATTTTGATATACTGTAATTATGATATAGCTATTTCTCGCTTTCTCATCGGAACTTTTCGGGCAACGTCGTTAATATTCGGCGGTGGAACATTCCACCGCCGTATGATTACGACGTCGCCCGAATAGGTTGGGATACCTAACGAATATTACTGACGTTGCACGAAAAATTCCGACGTCTGGGGTTGACTACCTTAATAAATAAAACAAAGTTTGAAAATGTCACAAGATATGTCGAATGGGCGGTATGGATGAAATTGAATTTTGAAAAAAAAAGACAAAAAAAAAACAAAAAACAAAAAACAAAAGGTAAACATACGATGAGCTATGTACAGTTGCGTTCGGTGTTTTTCCCCTTTTGCCTCAATATTTTCCTCAATATTTTACGCCAAATCTTTTATATGTATTTAGTCCACTACAGACAACTTTCAAGTTGGAATACCAGTATATAAATTTTGTTGTTTGGGAAGCTGTTAAGACGTTGTTTAGGCTGATCCACGATATCGTAAATATGATAAATATAAAACGGTATAACAGCTAAGCACTCATTTCCTTGTTATAGCTAACGTTATCCGGTACAAAAAGTAAGGGGGTAACCCTTTCCTATACAGACCTAGTATTGATTTCCCTTTTAGAAAAAGAAATTTGGTGAGAAAAAAATATTGAGACAAGTTAGCGAGGAGTTTAGAAGTTTATGGTTTAATCGCTAGCTTTTCCCCTTTTATCGTTATAGGTGACCTACGTTTTTCCGAAATTAAGTTACGTGTTACTAGATAAAATCGTTCCCTATTTTGCTGGTCTAAAATATCGCCGTTGATTTCTTTCTTTCCTTCTTTCTTTATTTATATAAATTATATAGGCCTATTTTCATTTGAATCATTAAGAGGAAGAACTTATACACACTATTTAATATTTTAGATGCAAGAGTTTTTTTTTTTTTTTTTATCGTGGAATTGTCTAACGATCGACAGTTTTAATCTAAAACGAAAGGATTGATGTGAATGGAGTTTTACGCTAATGTCATATGGAGACGGGACCTCGGTTTCAAGTCCCTTCCGAAAGACCAAAAGACTTGAGAGACCCTCCCGTCTCTCAAGTCTTTTGGTCTTTTGGAAGGGACTTGAAACCGAGGCTCCTGCGATCCCTATATAACAAGTCTAGAGCGTTTCCACTGTACCAAAATCCGCCACTTGAACGAATGGAAAGAACAGAAAATAGGGAACGATTTTTATTCAGTAAATAATGACCTTAATTCGGACAAACAATTATATATTTCGTAGCTGCTCTTATAAATCTTGTAGCTACGGCTTGAATCAAGCCACAGTTACGAGATTTTATAACAACACGGACGGTTTAACAAAACATAACGGTAGACACTGTCTATTTTTAGCTCAAAATTGATTGCTATTGGTAAAATGTCAAGTTGTTAAGATGAGCAGGAAATGAGTAATTTTGAAACAGTGATATCGTTTAACCTTTACACAAACAAGACCAGCCCTGCGTTCAGTAGACAAAGGCTGACTTCGATTGGGACGATCGCTCAAGCTATTTCAGCCATCGTTCCAATCGAACACCGATAGCCCGGGTTATAGTGACGTCATTTGACCTTTGAACCAAGCCATGGTCGGACCACGCTCTCACTCGTGGTCCCTTTCATTCCAAGATGGCGTCCAAAGAAGCAAACGAATTGCAAGTCCGGTTGAAAAACCACAAAACACCTTTAATTAATTCCAATATATTCACATGTCCTTGTCAATGCGACTGAAAGTTAATATTCATGGAAATAGTTTTATTTTCTAATTGAAATGTAGCCATTTATCAACGAACGATGAGTCTCATTTAATTGTTGGTAAAACCGTATGGGCGCGGCCATTTTGTTGGCTTGTGCATCACGAGCTATAGGCGTTCGCTTGGTGACATGCGCAGTACATAACTTCCTGTTGTATGACGTCACGGATGGCTCGAGCTATAGTCCCAATCGAAGTCGGCCAAACTGTTACCTAACGTTCCCAACATTCGCAACTTCTTTCACCCAAATTTCACAGAATTGACCGAGTATTCCGCATGAAACGGCTAACAGTTAGACTGGTACCCAGCCCCTAGATCTATCGATCATATTGGGACTGGTATTGTATAAAATATAATGGTATATAATCGTCTGCTAACCATGATCACTTCCGCAAATATGTAAAGCGTTTCGCAGACGCTAAAGAAAACTTGCAGACGACGATTTCAAGCTATATATGCTGATACGGTTGAATGCGTGGACCTGCAATAAAGATAATGAGTTAAATCTTTCCCAAACAACTTGTGGTATTGGCTTCCCTAGAAGAAAGGGGTTTGGAAAGCACTGAGGAAAAAAAGAAAAAAAATGCTGATGATCAGCATTTTATCGTTTGGTTCAATGTTATCCATGTTATTTTGTACACCGAATTGTAGCATAGATTAACATCAGTTTTGTCTCTGCAGCAGCTTTGAAATTAGATCAGTCTATCTTTTTTCCTGGTTTGGAGGAGGAAAAGCATATCGTCGGTGTTAATGCAAAATTTCGTATCTCGTTTTTTGGAAAGTTTTAAGGGGTAGAAAGATTTTCCGAAACTGAAAGGTTTTACTTGAAATTCGTACAAAATGTTCACATAAAATATGTCATTAATACTGTTAAATCAAAATATCCTAAAACCTGAAATAATCATCTAAATCGGACATATAAAATTTTACTTTGAAAATCGCAAAAATGGACAAACGAGGTTTTGCATTTAGGCTACATCGACGATATTGAGGACACAAATAAAAGTAAAAAATTTCTTATTAATGGCAATTTGGTATTAAAACTTCCTTGTTAAAAGGAGAGAGGAAATGAGAAGTATTTTTTTTTATTCATATAGGCCTACATGTCTTAACCTCAAAGCTAAGAATAAGACTTTAATATCAAATTATCGTTTTCAAATTATGGAAAAAGTGCTTCGTCGTTTCTACCTTTTCTAAAACATATAGTTTTGTGCATCAAAACCCATTATTTAACCATTCTAAAAAATTTTTTTTTTTTTAATCATAATTTCGTCAAAATTGTTTGGCTTCAGTATAGAAAAGAATCACTTCACGAGATTCTGAGTCGGGAATAATAGGTAGTTAATTTGTATTAAAATTATCTGGCAGTGGTAGGCCTATTCAGTGTTAAGGGATAAACTTATGGTAGACTACTTTTTAAAATTAATTGTTTATCTAATAATTGGACACACTCTGTTACAGTACATCAAAGACGGATAGTAGCCCATAACAAAGGATCATATCGATTTTATTGCCCTTAACCCATTCCCACATTTTGACTCTTTCTAAACTCCACACTGGAGTTGCAGAAGAAAATTTACATTGCTATCAAAAGCGTAAAATGTGTGTTATATAACATAAAATTGTCTTTCTGGGTAGAAAACATTTTCGGAAATGAAGAATTTAATTCCAAAATGTTCTACGCGGTCTTTCTCTTTTGGGGCACCGAAATGCGTTGTTGTGCGATAATGGATTAAACCCCTTTTCCAAACAGAAAAATTCTAGATCTGATAAAGTTCCCGGAAAAGGGCCGTCATTTCTTTTCATTTTTCTTTAGGCTTACAAAAAAAAAAAACCATGAACTGTGATGTACTAGATCTATATCTATGAAATATGAATTGAAAAAAGAAACATTGGCAATTAGTCGATTTATATAAGGCCCAACGTCGTCCTACATCCATCCACAACGCAGTCTTTGTGGCATTCGTGACATTATTTTACACACGACTCAGCAAGATTGAAAGCTGCAGCAGATGACAAAATATTTGTTGTCTCATTGAAATGAATGATGGGATTTTTTCCGGTGTTGTAAGATTTTACTTGGCACCAGTTTAATCGGGATACAGACGGATATTGAAATGCATGATGGGAAATCTAATCAACCAATCAGATCACAGGAAAATTTGTCCCCGACCCGTCTTCATACATAGAGAAGACGGGGTACCAGTTTAGGCTAACAGTTAGCTAACGTTTTGTCTTACTGAACGCAGGGCTGCCCTGCGTTCAGTAGACAAACTATTAGCTAACGTTCCCAACATTCGCAACTTCTTTCACCCAAAATTAACAGAATTGACCGAGTATTCCGAATGAAACGGCTAACGATCGCTATCGTTTTGTCTTACTGTACGCATGGCTGGGCTGTATTCACCAATATTTCTAATAGCAATGACTTTTGTGCTGAAATAGACCAGGCCACGTTTTCTCGAAAAAACTTAAGTACGATCTCATGCTCAAATCTGAGCACCGTGCTCAAATTGCACGAAATCCACGTGAACTTCAATCGGATAACCTCCAACGTCGAAGAGTATCCCTTTGAAGTTGAGCACATTCTCATGAGAATATACTTAAGTTTTTTCAAGAAACCGGGGCCCGGTTTTCCATTATGTTTTGATAAACCGTCGGTGTAGTTACAAAATCTTGTAACTACGGCTTGATCCAAGCCGTAGTTACAATAGTTTATAACAACGCCAACGAAATATTATTGTTTGTCCGAAATTACGTCACGGTTAATTGGATAAAACTCTTCCCTATTAGATTGTCTAAATAGGAATTACCGTACATTACAAGCCATCTGATTGGACGAGACGTATGTCTCGGCCAATCGGATGGATTGTTGTGTAATTTTTAAGGTAAACTTGAAATTAGACTGATTGGTGAATACGAGCACGCAGCTGTTTTTGACGTCGAAAATTGGAAAGTATGGGCTATTGTTTTGAGAATTCGTAAGTTGTGAAGAGAAATGTAAGAAACGGAATTGATATTGATCTGTATTAAACGATATCAAACTGTCTGTCCATACAAGACTCGTCTTTGAAATCATTTATAGAAGATGCTTCATGGGGGGATGGGGGGGGGGGGGGAAGAAAAAAAATTGATGACCAACATTTTCTCCCTGAATATCAATACTTTCTGGGCTATAGCTCACGATAAAAGACCTGGCATAGCATCCCTATCGATTAGCTAGACATGTTCTGCCATGCCATTTTTATCAGCTTTGATTTTGTCGCCCGAAGGAGCTTTCAAAAAACAGTATTTCAGTTTTTCGCCGTCTAGGAAAACGCCGAAAAGTTTTGTTGACTCTGTAGCCCTTTCATTGCAAAACATCGTAACTATAGATGTCCCAAAAAGAGTTACCGACCAAAAATGGACTAATGCATTCTTATAGGAATATCAGGTAATTGGTTTGAAATCAAAATTGTGTAAAAAGATAAATCACTGATGTAAGATGATGTTTCTATCACTGCTGCTTAGTTTATCGGGTTAATAACCACTTATGGTGAACTAGGCCAAAGCGATGGACGTTTTTCGCTACAACAAGGTACAGATATTTTGCGTTTAAATGTGAGTTGGATAGTTTTTCTAATAACAATAAATTTGTTCCAAAAATAGACCGGGTTTACCTATATGTATTGACAAACCGTCGGTGTTGTTATAAAATCTCGTAACTACGGCTTTATCGAAGCCGTAGTTACGAGATTTTATAACAACACCGACGGAATACAATGATCGCGAAAAAACGCCCCTCGCTTTGGCCGAGTTCACCAGCAGTGTCATTGCTGCTTAGTTTATCGGGTTAATAACGAGGCAGCGAAATAATGTAAACATCGGTCACTCCCAATGGCGGATCTAGGGGGGGGGGGGGGGTAAGGAGGTCTGGACCCTCCCCCTGGCATAGGCCGAAAATTTAAATTTTGACCATATGACTTTAGTGTAATGTTACATAACGCTGCTTTTCAACGAAAACCTCGTAACTGCAGCTTAAAACAAGCTGCAGTTACGAGGTTTTCGTTGAAAATGTATATTTATCACATTTTAAGCCATCATTTGGGCTCGGAACCCCCCTCCCTTGAAAAAATCCTTGATCCGCCCTTGACTCCCTTTTGTCCCACTCTACAGATTCATTGCAATAACACCGGCGATTTTTGTATCTTTTGTCATCATTGAGGGAATAAACTCCTTTCAGCGTTTTGAAATATCACAAAGTTATTTCCCTTCGTTCGTTTTCATCGTTAACATTTCTGCAAATTGAAATAACCCCTATGTTTATGAAAATGATAAATATCTAACAACAACAAAAAACTCGTAACTGCAGCTTGTTTAAAGCTGCAGTTACGACACGGTGGGGATTGTGCATGATGGGATGGATAACGAATATGGAGTATACGGACAAATTTGCCTCGCTTCAGGTAAGAAATTGTGCAATAATTTTCTTATTTCTGCTCCAATTTTCAAGCGGTTTGTTGCATGTACCCCGCATTAGTGAGCTCTTTCCTCGGATATATGACTTTTTTGTAGAATATTTGTACTTTGTCCAAAAATTGATCCCAACCGACCAGAAAAACGACAAAAAATTCAGGCCCTTTTTCTAGTCGGTTGGGATCGGTTTTTGAGAAAAGTACAGGGAAGTTCCAGATAAATAATACATCTGAGAAAAGCGCTCAGTAAGACGGAGTACATGCAACAAACTGCATGAAAATTGACGCAGAAATAAGAAAGTTATTGCACAAATTCTTACCTGAAGCGTGGTTAATTTGGCCGTAGTCGTTACCATTTCGCTTTCTGGTCGGTTGGGACAATATTCCGGAAAAAGTATCATGAGTTATCTAATATGTCATACATCCGATGAAAGAGCTCGATAAGGCGGGGAACATGCAGCAAACCGCTTGAAAACTGATACAGAAATAACAGAGTTATTGCAAAATGTCTTACCTGAAGCGAGGCGAGTTGGC
Organism: Fragum sueziense; assembly: GCA_963680895.1. NCBI lineage: Eukaryota > Metazoa > Mollusca > Bivalvia > Cardiida > Cardiidae > Fragum > Fragum sueziense. The sequence goes on along the minus strand of OY804608.1, from coordinate 35,853,148 downwards.
ATCAAGTTTTGTGCAAAAAAAAAAAAAAAAAAGAGTTTACCGTTATGTTTTGATAAACCGTCGGTGTTGTTATAACATCTCGTAACTACGGTTTGATTCAAGCCGTAGTTACGAGATTTTATAACAACACCAACGAAATACTATTTATTTGTCCGAAATTACGTCACGGTTTACTTGATAAAATCGTTCCCTATTGTCGGTAGTCGTTATCCATCCCATCATGCACAATCCCCACCGTGTACGAGGTCGTTGTAGTTGTTGAAAACAGACGATATGCGGTTTTCAATACTAGCCTACGCATGGTAATGACCAAGGATCAAGGGGAAACCTTGGACGACTTCGATTGGGGCGGGGCTATAGCTTGAGTTACTTTTGCTATCGCTCCAATAGAGACATGGGGTGTACAAACATAATCGTACACAATGATTGAGCTTTATAATTTGAAATGATATTATACATGTAATAACCCTCTCCCCAAACATGAAAATACACTCATGTAAAGTGCGTCAGTACATTTATTTGTATTTGAATTGTTCACGAGATTAGATAAAAGAATAGGCGATACCCCGGTATTTTTAGACGTGATCTTCGTAAGTAACACGTACTTGTCTGAGCCGTGTGCGAAAAAATACTACGTAGTGTATCAGAGGCGGGAACCAGACTGCATCTTCTTCCAGAAGACAACTTCTGGCCTAAATCGCATGCGGCTCTGGTCTTAACCTTTTTGATAATAAAACCTATGAAATGCGTTTCGACTGTGTAGTATTTACACGATTTGGTTCGATTGATTGGGGCTTAACTCCGTTTTGGTCATATCGCGGCGGCTGGAGCACGTAACATAGATTAATGGAATTTCTTGCCCCAGTACTACTACAATATCAATCAAAGTACTGAAAGTACTGTTGGAAAGCAAATTTGCTGGTTATGTCTAAAGGCCTTTCTAGTTGTTAGCAATATGAATTACACGGAGTTGGATAAAAGTAATTAATTGAATTTGATTCTTTAGAAAGTTACAAAATACAAATTATGAAAGGATAATGTCTGTTCCATATCAGCACAATATACTGAACAAACGAGAAAACTTTACGCTGCAAGATTTCTTGTTTCTGAAAAAGTATCGAACTAAAAGCCTGATTTTATTTTTACAATATTTCCATGGCATTCGGCAATCGTTTTGTCGAAGTTTCATTGCCTTGTCTCCTTTAATGTCAGAGTTACGGCCCTTAATGCATTTACAGCTAATTTCATCTGATGCCACATACGCGCGATAAACGATTCATTATTTTTACGGAATTGGTCATATCCGGGTTGCCAAACAACCCACAAAACATCTCTCTTATCACTTGTAGCAAGCTCTAAAATAAAGGTCTAATCTGTCAATTTTGTGAATTACCCCCCTTTGACATAAACAAATAGGGAATTTAAAATGTTTGATATTCAGAAATTGCACACCTGAAAAACGGACCCCTGTCACACTTAAAGGGTCCGTTTTTCATCCCCATAATTAAGATCAACAAAACGTTTAGTGTTTGGCACAACCAAGTCAATGAACGATGCGAAGCACATTCATTTGATTTCTTTACTTGTTGAATTTAGAAGAAATATGACAAGCAATGTATGTGTAAAGTTTTAACTTTTGTTCAGTATACTATGGTAGGTTCTATAAAGTTTCTATGGAAAATCCAATTGCCGAAAACATAGTGCTGTTTTAACTCATTTCGGGCACTAATTTTCAATAAAATGTTATAAGGAAATGATGTAGAAAGCAAGAAATTGGAAGGCATGTGGTCTTGGGTCCTCTCCAAACAGGGACTGGGAGAGCAGAGCCTCCTATCCGGGGGCCGAATTCTCCCAGCCGAAAACGACTATAAGGCATTCTAGCACTCTATATGTTCTCCTATACCCAATGTCATGTTCTGAAGTAGGTTGACGCGAACTTTTGCAAAATTCGGTACAATGGACAAGTTTCCACTAAGACCCCCCCCCACACACACACACACACAACAGCCTCCGGAAGTCGTCCTTACAGGCAAAAGGCGAAATTTTTAAACTGGGAACGGTTGACTGTAAATCAAATAAAATAACCGGCTATCCGGCTATCAACGAATTCATTCAATTTCATAGTTTTTGTTCCACTTAAAACTTCTCTTTATCACTGTATATTGAATGCACGTGCGCTTAATCGCTGTATATTGAATGCACGTACGTCGTCATCGATTTCTCCGCATTTTTCGGGAGCCTCGTTTTGAAAATGTCGATTTGTTACTATTTTTAGTAACAATTCACACGTATACAATGTTAATTTCCCATAAACCCATTGTTTGCCTCCGGAAGTTAATCAGAGTCTTCTCTGATGAAAATTCGCTCTTCGATTTTTGGATGTCGCTATTTACATCAGAGCGCTGTCCAATTCAAAAACAAAAGAAAATTCCGACACAAGTTATGTCGCTGTGTCGGAATTTTCTTTTGTGTTTGACTGGGACAGCGTTCCGTTGTAAATAGCGACATCCAAGTATCATCGAGCGAATTTTCATCAGAGAAGTCTCGGATTACCGGAAGTGTTCTGCGGGTACGGACTAAAACATAAATGAAAGGAGTCTATACCCTAATTAGAATGCATTTGATCTCTGAAAACTACATGTCTTACTTGCTAAAACATGTGTTCCGTAACTACTTTATCCCTTTCCCAAATAAGACCGGGTTTGACAGCCCATAAAGAAAATGTTCGGGGGAATATTGGGATGAAAGAAGAAACTGCTGATAGTCAGAATTTTCTACTTTAACCTCGATATTGTCTTTGGTATTATCTACAAATAGTTCTAATTTTATCTAGGTATATACCAATTTTGTCGTCTGCTACGGCATTTTTTTTATTTTGACCAATCTGAAATGTTTCTATTTGGGAAATGGTTAACATACCAACAATGTAAATTGATTTGATTCTATGTATGCCTATTCATCTAGATCTATATCTATAGATTAAAAAGTTAACACCGTTTTTTAAACCAAGTGGTGAAAGGATTGCTAGTCTGATTTCTATGCATTTTGAGCATATCATCACATATTCTGGTTTCCCAGATTTCTACTTTCGCTTTGAAATGCCTAGCTACACGCAAATACTAGCAATGCCTATAAGACAAGATGTCTAAAATGTCATTAACCTTAAAATACCCACTTAGTTGATCAATCAATTATTGTGAACGCGATTAAATACATGGCTTATCGAAAATCATTGTTTAGTTTCGGACATCAAAACGTGTAAGAATTTGGGCATAGAAAGATTCTAAAAATAGACGTGTCCTAGTTCCTATTTTTAGCGCTTGAAGTGGGTCGCATATTTCATAGTTCAGTAAACTTGACTGACCCATTTTCAACGAAAGATATTGGACTGGCTGTTGAACCGTAATGAAAGCAAATTACTACGTGATCGTTTCTCCTCTTTTAACACATGTTTAATTGAATGTTTTATCATCGGTCACACAATTGAATATCTTATGTACAACTATAGAATTCAGTATTGAATATTCGAAATGTTGTTCTTGTCATTGATCTTTGCTTTTGATAGAACTATTTATAGTGAGGAGGACCGGGAGACGTTGTGTGGTATGCAGAGAATGTAAAAGTGCAGAGAATCACGACTGCAATGAAAAGCAAATTTTGCAAATTTGCTTTCCAAAAACCGAGCCTCCAGCTGCTAGCTCACATAGATGATTTACACCCATGGGTCAAATGTCAGAATGAATACTGCCCGAGCCGGAGTTCGAACTCTCAACCCCTGGATTGACAGACGTCGGTCATCCGACCTCGGTAATGGGACTAAAATAGGTACGCCACGTTTTAATGCCAACATACCTTTAAAACTGGAACTTTTTGATGAATTTCGCCCTGATACAGGTAACTAGGGACGTCAAAGCTGTGTCTTGTTTGGGAAAGTGTTAAATCAAAACCATGCCTTGATAAGGAAACGATTTAACCCATTCCCACACATCGGCTCTTTTTTGACTCCCTACAAGATAATAGCTTTGGAAAACATTGTGGGAAATGAAGAAATTGCTTGTAAAAAGCAACATTTCTTCATTTCCCACAATAATTTCTTCCAAGAAAGATAAAAAAAAAATCCCCATTTTTTAAGTTGCAGTCTGCAACATCTTTGAATTCGGACCCGTCTAAATTTGTGCCGTTATGGTAATGGTTTGGCGCATTTGACACTGCCTAATCAGTGTTCAGTTTTTAGTCAAAACTCGGCCTGACAAAATGGAGATAAGGTCTTCATTCATAGTGTTGATTTTAGGCCTATGTGTACATGTTCAAGGACAATCAGGCAAGTGATAGCTTTTGTTTTCAAAATGCAATATTTCACTTATTGTTCGTTAAAATCTATGTTGTAGTTACTTATTGGACGTGTCTCGCCGAGACAATTGAAATGATTACACACAACATAGGGCGTGGGTTTGAAATAACGAATTGGGAAAGTCTTCATCCCCTCTGTTTTGCTCTGATTACTGATTAGTGTTGATTTGCAGTGCTTTTGTCAGGTAAGGGACAACTTTTCAAAATGCAATAATTTATTTATTGTTCGCCAAACTCTATGTTCTGGGTACTCATTGGAATTATTGTCTCGTCGAAACTTTGTCAGTTATTATCTCCAGAAATAAAGCCTCTCTTACAACCCGTCATGCGTCTTTTTAAATCGTACGCTTTAAAACTCTGCAAAATCGCACGATTTATAAAGACGCACGGCGGGTTGTAAGAGCGCCTCAAAATATGTACATTCAAAGCAGGTCAAAAGTATGAATCTCTTTCGAGAAAAGTATACATTCTCTGTGAATTTTCTGGAATTTCAGTATATCGTTCATTGCGTCACACGCACGTCTGTCGTAGCCTACGTGCTCCGCACTTCTGTCTTGCGAGCTCCTGGCGTTCTAAAAGACGCAGAATGATCGTAGCACAGAATTGTCCGGTCAATTCTTTGCTGCGTGCAGTCTGCGTCGTATTGCGTCCACTAAAATCGTATGTTGCACGTGCGTGCATCGCACGACTAAACGTACGTTTTAGGCGCAGACTGCACGCAGACCGCACGCAGGAGCACGTACGACCGGTTGTAAAAGAGGCTTAAGCCCTCGTCAATTTTTTATGCATACAATATAAATAATTTTGTGCTAAGAATAGACTTTTAACGTTATGTTTTGATAAGCCGTCATTGCTGTTAAAAAATCTCGTAACTACGGCTAAAATCAAGCCGTAGTTACGAGATTTTATAAGAACACCCACGAAATGATATTTGTTTGTCCAAACTTACGTCACTGTTAACTGGATAAAATCATCCCCTTTTAAAGATATAATGTAACCCTGTCAATCCACAGAAATTAGAGAAAGTCTATATCTTGAACCCTTGTTGCAACACATCCTTTAAGCTGAACTCGGCCAAAGCGAGGGACGTTTTTTCGCGAACAATGTATTCCGTCGGTGTTGTTATAAAATCTAGTAACTACGGCTTAGATAAAGCCGTAGTTACGAGATTTTATAACAACACCGACGGTTTGTCAATACATAACCCTGAACCCGGTCTATTTTTAGACAAATTCATTGCTATCAGAGATTAAAATCTTTAAACTCACATTTAAACGCAAAATATCTATACCTTGTTGTAGCGAAAAACGTCCCTCGCTTTGGCCGAGCTCACCACCAGTGTTATAAGCCTAATAAAATCTTAAGCCGCGTTCCCATTGCCGACCAAATCAACTCGATCAACTCGATCGCCTAAATTCCCCGATCAAACTCGAGTAAACTCGATCAAATGTATTTACACGACTTCTTCTTTATTTCTTGTCAATTATTTCCCGATCAATTTTGCCGACCACGCTCGATCTTCCCGATCACTCTTGCCGACCACGCTCGATCAGAACTCGATCGCTTGATCGAGTTGATTTGGTCGGCAATGGGAACGCGCCTTTACACAGGTATTTTTGGGGCAAGGTTAAAACCCCTTTATAAACATGCAGACGCATTTATGTGATAAGGTATCTATATATCATCATTAACCATTTCACGAATGTTCATAATTTATACACTTCATAATCCATACAGGTTCAAAATGACATTAGTGGCAGACGTCAAAATAAAATTGTGATACATTATTTAACCCTTTCCCAAACGACAAAATTTTAGGGTTATCTCCTTCAAAAACTGCCACAAAAGACAAAATGGATGTTATTAAAGATTGGATTTGTGTAACATATAGCACAGAAAATACTGAGACAAAAGGAGAAAGTGCTGATTATCAGCACTTTCTTCTTTTGCCTCAATGTTTTCCCAACCTTCTTCTATTAAGGACGTCAAAACCAGGTCTTGTTTGGGAAAGGGCTAAATACATGGCAAAGGTCTACATTCGACGGAGAAAATTCTTTGCGCCAAAAATATTGCAAGTGCCGTGACGTTTTTTCTTTCTATTCTTTGGCGTTTGGTCAGTGCTTTACAGTGTTGGTAAAACGTGCTTTGCCTTTATTTCGGAAAGGATTCGATATCAAAACTGAAGTGATTCATTGATATTATTCAACTTGCATGTACAGTCGACTCTCGTTGTGTCGAAGTCAGAGGGGCCGTCAATATACCTCGACATATCCGGAGTTCGACTCATCCGATTTTGATTATTTTCGATGAAAACGATATCTAACCATTCTTGATGGGCATCATATGTGTCCATGATTGAAATATAGTAGGAAAAGGAAAGAAATTGCTCGATACGAGCAATTTCTATCCTTTTCCTACTAAATTTCAATGGCTGTATTTGTTTCGAAATTATTTTGATTAAACACTTTGATATCCATATGTTGAGGACGGGACATGACTTTCACTTCGACTTAAGCGGAATTTCGACTTATCCGATGTCGAGATAACGAGTGTCGACTTTATTTGAACCGTTATCTATAAACCCATTACCAGACGACAAAATGTCAAACTTATCCAAATGCAAAGATGATGCATACAACAATTTCAAGTGAAAAGAATTTTACAGTTTTATATCTTTTTGACGATAAAAAAATATCCAAATTAAAAAATGATGCAGACAACAATTTGTGAAAGAAATTTTACTTTTACTATATTTTTGGCTAAAATACATTGTTGAAAATGAAGAAATTGCTTGTCACAAGCAATTTCTTCATTTTCATAATGTTTTCCAATGCCGTTTCATACTAATGTTAAAAAGATCTTGGGATATTTTAAACCATGATACACAGTTCAAGATACGCTGGTGCATAAGTAAGATCGATCGGGATCCGAGATACTCTTTGATAGCTACATTGTAATACTGGTAATGAACAAGTATTAGAAAACAAAACGGATCTTGGTCAGACTGCGCGTATTATTATCTTTATCAAAGACAAATAGCTGCCAGTCACTTCATATGCTTCCGGCCCCGGTTTCTCGAAAAAAAATTAAGTACGTTCTCATGCTCAAATCTGAGCAACGTGCTCAAATCGCATGAAATCCACGTGAACTTCAATTGAATACCAATCAACGTTGATTGGTATTGAATAGAAGTTGAGCATGAATTCATAAGAATATACTTTACTTTTTTCGAGAAACCGGGGCTCGGTGTATAATCAAGACGTATTTTGAAGAATTCATGTTGTTTTGTATATTTATAGTGTTATACGCAGGCTGATCAAGACTTAGGCTACATGCCATGATAACCTTTTTCAGATACCCAATCTGACTAAAGTCTGGCGTCAACTTACAGTAACATCTTCCATGCACCAGTAATGGGGTCATATTCAATGACCTTTTCTTTTGACCAATCAAATAAACGCTTTCAAGATTATTAAACCGATTAAAACCGAGAACGGGGCCACGAGGACATCGTTTTTCAATACAGAACCATGTGTTTGCACGTGCTTGTCATTAAAAATCATATAAAACAAGATATCTGATTGTCTAGGCAGCACGAAACTCCCAAATCTATTATTTAATCAAACGTGGAAATTTTTAATTTCCACAAACACAGAACATAATTATCATTGTATAAATTTCGGGAATACTTCCGAAATAAACTCATTAGATTTGGGTAGATTTGGGTAAGACTTGGGTAGATTTGGGTAAGATTTGGGTAGATTTTGGTAAGATTTGGGTAGATTTGGGTAAGATTTGGGTAGATTTTGGTAGATTTGGGTAAGATTTGGGTAGATATGGGTAGATTTGAGTAGATTTTGGTAAGATTTGGATAGATATGGGTAGATTTGGGTAGATATGGGTAGATTTGGGAATTTCATGCCGCCCGATTGGTTTCTACGTAAAAGTAGCCAATTTTTGTTTTCCCATGGTCACTGAAGATGACCCATAACTGGTGCCTATCAGCTGTTACTGTAAGTTAACACTGGATTTTAATCAGATTATCAGATCCCAAAGTTACCTCTGGTATCTGACGATCTGATGAAAATCAGGTGTTGAAGTTTCGTTTGTCTAGATTCATGCCAGGGCCGCTGTGGTCAAGGTTTAAACTCCGCCTACAGTTGTCAATGCAACAGCGCATGCGTGAGATATGGAGATTGTTGTACGGACTACTCGCCAATCTGTCTTGGAGGTGAGTTTATTTTACGGAGAAAATATGTAGAAATAATGAATATCTTCGCTTTTGTAACAAAAATATCGCAACTGTAGCTTGTTTTAGCTGCAGTTACGAGATTTTTGTTGAAATGCATCGATATTTTCAATTAATCCATATCAGAACCGGTTAAAAGCTATGTTACGATTGATTAATGTTGTAATTGGTACTAAATTTTCGCATGAAGAAATTTATTGTTTGTATTATGTTTGCAGATTGACATGATTGAGTTTAACCATGCTAATACAGGTAATGCTCAATCATGTCAATCTGCAAACACAATACAATAATCAGCCCTGCGTTCAGTAAGACAAAACGTTGGCTAACGTTAGCCGTTTCGTTAGAAATACTCGGTCGATTCTCTTAAATTTGTGTCAAAGAAGTTGTGACTGTTGTCTACTGAACGCAGGGCAGGATGACGAAATACGTGACAAAACAGATCACGTGACATTGCATTCTGTGGTGGATGGTGAAACCTTTTTTTTCAATGTTATGAAGGGGAGGGGGTCATTCCCAACCTTTGATGGACGATGTTTACAGTATATCATTTATTTCCATCATCGAAACCTGTATGTGATTTGATATTTATTTTTGATTTATTTCTTATTGTTTCCATAGCAACATGAATAGTACTGTTACAATATTATGATTTGTTTGTATAGTGATCTATGCTGGATGATGTTTAAATATTTTGTTTTGTTCCATAGCAACTAAAGTTGGAACTGGTTGTAACATTTCCGTAGCAATATGTGCCAAAAGTTTGTTTCCATAGCAACAAATGTTGAGCATTGGAAACACATCTTCTTTTGTTTTCGTAGAAAACTGTAGTACTGTTGCAAAAATATTTTGATTTGTTTCCATAGTAACCAGTGTTGGACATTGAAACAATATTCTGTTTTGTTTCCATAGACACACGTGCTTAATATTGCGACAATATCTTAAGGTTTACGAGCTGAGAATGAAAACACCACTTTCTAGCCATACGAAATGCATCAAATTACACACACTTGTAAATACACTTCACATAAGTTGATTCACCGTGCCAGATTTCAAGATTATGCTTCAAGAAGAAAATAATTTATAAATATTATTGTACTCTATATTCATATGCAAGTGAAGTAATTTTGAACATTTTTGTCAAATATTTCCAATAGTATGCAAGAATTCAAAATTATAAACCATACAAAATGCTTATTTTTGTATTTGGAATGGAAATGTTACACAGTTTAGGAATAACAGTTACTGACACTTTTCAAATTTCGCCTCTGGCTGTGCATTTCATTGTCAGTCCGTAAACCTTAATTCATTTCCATAGAAACTTGTGCTAGACGAATATTACAATATTTTCGTTTATGTTACATACGTTTTTGTTAATTTTTCCACAGAAACATGTTCTGAATGATGCAACAGTATTTGAGTTGTTCCCAGAGCAATCAGTGTTGGAAGATGTAACATAACATTTTAGTTGGTTTCCATAGAAATCTTCGGTCAATGTTGCAATTGTACTTTAATTTGTTCCCATATCAACCAGTTTTCGGACGATGTTTTCATTATTTTGATTTAGTTCAGAAGAAATCTGCGCTGGTTGATGGTCATTGTTTCAATAGAAACATCTACAAGACGATACGCCAATATTTTCTTTGTTTCCATAGCAACCTGTGCTTAGAACATCAAAATATTTTAGATTTGTTCCATGAAGACATGTACTGCGCGATGCTTTAATGTTTTGATTTGTTTCCATAGAAACGTGTGCTGGACGTTGTAACACAGAAGACTTGAGGTTCTCCTGTCAATGTACCAGTGATTGTAGCACGTTTGGAGACTGCTGTTCCGACTACAAGGAGGTGTGCTCCTTAGGTATAACATCAAACTTGTCCTATCTCTCAAACAATCCCCTAAAATTTAGTTGAAAGTCTTAATCTTTACAAACATACGTATTCTACCCATTTTATCCTTAAACACTCGACCATTTAAATCTGATGTTAATATTTGGTGCCACTTATATTGCTTTCAAGTCTCCTGTGTACCCACCCGATTTCAGAGGAGAAACGCTACGTAACATTTATGCTTTGTAAAACCATGAAAACGCATAGAGAATTTGTCGGTGTGATGATGAACAGGAAAGCTTCAATTCCTTTATTTATTTAATGGTATATTATGTATTCATATTTCCTTCTATTTCTAGATTCGTGCAGAGATCGCTGTGGGCCGGGTCATGACTATAGCTTCACGTGCCAATGTAACACCGGTTGTGTAACTTATGGAGACTGTTGCCATGACTACCAGGCATTGTGTCAATCAAGTAAAGCTTACTGCATTTTTCTAGATTTGTTATTGTTAAGGTAGTCCAACACAATGAGAATTTTAAATCGGTCTGTGCAACTTGCCATATCTCTGTCTACTAAATTGGAGTTTCTACATTTTTGCCCATCCATGTTTACTTTGGGTTTCGCAACACAGGTAAACAGCTTTCAGCTGTAAAAATGTACGTAGACTTTAGAAGAAAAACAAGGAAAGGTAACATTTTTGTATAAAAAAAATCGACGATATGTTTGGCCTTTTAACGTTTTTCGTCGTATCATTGTTACAGAACGTTTGGCTTTTTTCCCGACAGATGGCGCTGGTGGGAGTACTTCCGGTTCCGGTACAGATCCAGTCAGTGCTCTTATGAACGACATCTGGTTGAGTGACGTAAATCGTATGTCGGATTCTGATGTGCAAGTCAACCATTTCGGAAACAAGTAATATTTGTCAATCAACAATTATGCCATTCCCAAACCACGGTGAAGATTGTGTAAAACGTGATGGGTAACTTTTACGGCCAAATTAAGCCAAATTAAACTTTCTTATTTTTGCGTCAATTTAATTTTTAAGCGGGTTGGTCCCAACCGACTGGACAAACGATAAAAAATCAGATGTTTTTCCTGGCCGGTTGGGATCCCCCCCCCTTTTTTTTTTGGGGGGGGGGGGGGGGGGTTACATAGAGTTTGGAAATAAGTCATACATCAGAAGGAGGCTCTTAGTAGGGCGGGGTTTTCGCAACAGACCGCAAGAAAATTGATGCAGAAATCAGAAAGTTATTGCACAATGTCTTACCTGAAGTGGGGATAATTTAGGCCGTAAAAATGGTCCATCCCATGATTCACTAACTCCAGCGTGCAAACGAAAAAGAAAAAAAAAGGAAACGGTGGGGTAGTCCAAATTCGAAGGTGTTGCGAACGAAAAAAATAAATCAGAATTGCAGAATGGAAATCATATGTGATATGTTGGAATTTACCTCTTCATTATCTCGTTTTGAGTCGGATTCGCATGCCTTTTAATTATAAATTTTCTTTTTTTTACATTTACCTTCAAATAATTATTATGTTAATATAATTTAATCGTTCTGACTTAAATGTTGTAATAAGTTGATATGATTTGACAAGAGGTCTAATTGGTTTTGAAAATGGTCACTTCAGCATAAATTTTGATCTCATAGAAAGAGCATTTGGTAGTATCAAATGAGCGCAAAAGCCGAAAGTTATGTGAAATCATGTTTTAATGAACAGACGAATTCCCGTCTCAAATTAAAGATCACCATACTTTAAGAATTCTACATTCTATTCATACAGACAAAAATATTCTAAGAGGGAGTAAATGCATTATAAATTTGCCATTTCAAATCCAAAACAATGAGACGATTCCAATGAGTATTCACAATATGGGGTTTAGTGGACAATGTATCTGATATTACATTTTGAAAAGCAATTGCCTCCTCTTATGAATGGTTCTATTTGTAGACTGTTCACTTACGTAAACACAGCACAGTTATATACCGGTACATTCCAACTCTTCATCAATCTGCTGGATAATTATAATCCAAATATCGGACAAGCCGAACCTTCGGAAACTGCTCAAGAACGCCAAGAAGTAGAAACTTTTCTGAATGCAATCTTAGCTACAGAAGTAATGGAATTGACGTACCAATTTCTATTGAGTGCAGGTAGGCCTACGATATTTTCGAAACTGCTGAAGAAGATAAATAAATAGTCTAAACTTTTCTTGGTGCAATCCTAGCTATTGAAGTAAATTAAATGACGTACCAATTTCTATTAAGTGCAGGCAAGTCTAAGATATTTTGATATTCCTGAAAACACAAATGATGTTAGTTAAATGGAAGTACAAATTATATAAATCAAGCAGGGCTACAGAAAAAATGATCGAAGGATTTTCAAAACGCAATATTTCATTTCTTGTTCATAAAACACTGTGTTGTGGGTACTCTAAGATATCATAGCGTCGAGACGATTCAAATGAGTACCTACAATATAGGATTTGTAACTGAAATTTAGAAAAAGTTAGAAAGCCTTAACTTCCACTTATCTGTAGCTCCGTAAAGTAATGATCCTGTGGAACCAGTCAAAACCGCAGATCATTACAAGGGAGGACCCAGGATTTTTTTTCCATGGGAGGGGGGGAGCCCAGATGATGGATTAAAGTGTGACAAATATAGTTGCTTTTCAACGAAAACTTGTAACTGCAGCTTGTTTTAAGCTGCAGTTACGCGGTTTTCGTTGAAAATAAGCGATATCGTCGTTGTAAATGCAAAACCTCGTATCTCGTTTCTGTAAAATTTCAAATAGGAAGGAACAAAGTGTAATAACTTTTCTCTCACTGAAAGGTTTTACTTGAAATTTTGACGTAACGTTCACAAATAATATGTCATTAATATTGATCAATAAATATATCTCAAAGCCTGAAAGAACTGTCTTAACTGGACACACAAGATTTTACTTTGAAAATCGCCAAAATCGACATACGAGGTTTTGCATTTACACCGACGATATGTAACATTACACTAAAGTTAAATGGTCAAAATTTATTTTTATTTTTTCGGCCGATGCCAGGAGGATCCGGACCCCCCTGACCTCCCCCTCCCCTCTAGATCCGCCCATGCATTAAGAGCTGGAGTATTTTCTGAATGTCAAACTGGCATTTACGTTTCTAGTGAATTTACATGTAAGAAGGATGCTTTGTATGACAGTACTTTACGCCAGTTAATTAATACAACAAACTGCTTGAAAATTATGTTAAATGTCAAAAAATCTTACCCCTATTCAACTGCGTATAAAGTCACCACAGACTGACTAGGGCCAATATCTTTACTCTTTCAATATGATACCAGTGTGTATTTGCAGCATGTATTTTCAAAATTATGGCATGCTTTTCGTTGTATCATTCTTGTTGCAAGATAGGTACATGTATACAAAAAAGTCAAGTTCTTGGCTATTAACACTTTCTACCTTTATTCATAGGAGAAGTAACGTCGCGAGCGAACTTTCGAGCAGCACTAGAGGAAATGTGGTTCAACTTTTACCCCCGATCGTCTTCAAACAATATTGTTGATAGTTCGGGTTTTGAACACGTGCTAGTCGGCGAACTTAAGGTATTCCATTCATCATTTGGATTTCGAAGACTTTATACAATTTCGTCAAATCCATGACACCGAGGTTATCCGATCTCTTTTGACGTTTTTACAATCCGTGCTATCTCGTCAGTTGACGTAGTCATGGATTACGGAGAAATTGATCGAAGTGTTTGATACCTTATATGGGGTTACTTCACATTTTTGAGATCGTTTACTTTCGCAGAAGCCCAAGAAGTACGATAATGCGCAAGAGCGAAACTCGAGGATAGTCACGTAGGCCTATTTTGCCGGCCTCTGCGCATGTAAACGATAAAAATACGTGAATTGAAGTCGTTAATGCCTAAAAACATTTAATTACAATAATTACTTCTCAAAAATCTATTGAAACGGGTGATGAAATGAGCCGATGAGACAGCTAGAATATCCGCCATTGTTGTTATGTCCGAGATTGTTAAGTTATTCGTGACGTCAACAAAAGGAAATTACGTCATAAGTTGGCACCAAAGGCGAACGCTGCTTTCGAATTGTCTTACAGCATTTGTTTTATTACATTGTATTTGTTCTAGTCAACTCTGATGCCTATAATGGGCCAGGAGTAATAAAATCTTGAAATCTTGAAATCTTGAAATCTTGCTTATTTGATTACGCAATATGAAATGCATAGAAAAATTGCGGGAAAAGGGATCAAATGTTTAGTTTGAAACCCCAAATCAAGGATATTTGAGTACAAAGCAAGTCATTAAAGTGACATTCCACTTTTAGATCTATTTCATTTTTTAAAAGTATGTCTTGATGCAAAGATTGGTCATTATAATGCGTAGAAATGCTATCAGTTTTTTTTAACTTGTTATTTATAAGCAAAAATACGCCTTCAAAGTTGAGACAGAAATGACAAATTCTATATAAATCTGAACTGTTGTCCACAACAGTTTGTTTAATTTTAGCACAAAACATAGATTTCTCGTAACCGGTTCAATATTTTGGCTTGAAATTTTCAAAGTTTTCATAAGAAAACATGCTCTTTGAGATAGAATTAAAGTAAAATTTATGTAAAAATAATTCTGAAATGTCACTTTAACGTTACCTGTATAAAAATATACTGAAAAGCACATGCTTTCCTTTTAACCTTCCAGTTTCTGTTTGTTATTTCAGAATTTTATCGGCTCGGGAAAACACATTTTACGCATTAATGGTGGATCATTTATATTACAAATGTTACACATGATGATGTTACTGTGAAACATTAATTTATTATATAGATCTACTAGAACAAAAAAGATACGCAACCCCAATTTTTCACAATATTTTCAACAAACTATGTTTTTAATGGCTATTCAGTACATTTTTAATATTCCTGCTTCCATACGCATAAATGTAGTGTCATTTTCTTCAGATGTCGTAAATCCATCACGAGATATATAGCAAATTGTTGAAAACTGGTTATCCCCTGTCGTGTTTTCTAAATGACTACTATCAAAACAATTTTTCTTCAAAAACAAGCTAAAACATAGACCAAGAAGAGGCCAAAGTTTTCACACGCTTCTCACTACACTACGCATAGCGGGGTTACGCCAAAACCAGCGCCAAGCTGCAGTACGGAAGTTGTTCGGTGTAAAAAGTCCAAATGTTGTCGTAAGACATTGATAGGGCAACAAATCGACACATTTTCGACTGTATACGCTGTTGGCTCTCAATGGGAATACAATCGATCGTGGACGGAGCGGACCACCTAAAATTGTGTCGTTTGGGAAAGGGTTACATTATTTTTTCAGAGCACGTCGGTGTCTGGTTTTCATAGTTGGATTCAGTTTTACCTCGAGGAACAGGCAGGACGACTTAACTACGATCAAATGGTTTCCTCGGCAGAAGTAAGTATATTATCATGTAGATTTTCGCTGCTATTCCATAAAAACTTTTAACTTCAGTTTGTTTTAAGCTGCAGTTACGAGATTTTTGTTGCAAAGCAACGTTTTCCCTTCACTTGACCTAATTTAAATATGTTGCAGACGAAAATTTCAATTGAAAGAAATTTTATGTCTTTTTTTTTTTTTTTTTTTTTTTTTTTTTTTTTTTTTAATTTTCCTTTGAAGAAAAGAATGTTGGAAATGAAGCTCTGTTCGTCACATTTTTTATTTCTCCGCATTGTTTTAATAAAGCCTAAATATGTTGTGGCTGAGAATGTGCGGTTTCAAAAATCGCCACCCTGGTGGGAATAGGATAATGAATTTAGACACCTTTCTTATATTTATTTTCAAATTACTACGTAGTTTGCGTTTCTAATGTATAGAAGTTTATGAAATCCCTAACCAACCATGATGAAAAATTAAGATGTTTTTGTTAGGGACATCGCAAAAGGTTTAATAATAATTTACAGATAAATAGAAATGCTTATGCGGGCCTTGAATCATTATTTATGCTGGAATTAGTGCTTTTTAGAGTTGCACTTTTTTTTAGAATACGTCAAGTAGAATTTCTGACCCATCAAAAATGATTGCCCCTTTCAATGGGAGGGGGTGTTCACACTATAGCTTACGAAGTTTCACGTTTGATTGAATTACGATAATGGGTAAATTGTTTGTTGTTGTTCTTTTTCAGCCAAATCTGAAAGGCGCGAAATTCTATTGGAACGGAAAGCTAAAATCAAAGGGCTCATTTTTCCTGGGAACCAGTCCGGAATTTGACATTGCTGTTTACACTATTTGTGCTATGCTGTTTCCCGGTTCACGATGTAATTTTGACCTGCAGGGCAACCCGATTTCCATACAGACGTACGACGTCTCTCACAAAGCCGGGATACAAATTGCGACTGCATATCCGGCTGTGTGATAATATCTTTCAAGAAAGGAAGAATATATGACGTACTAAATGGGTCAAAAGTCTATATAGAGCCTGCACGCATGAAATATACGCGTCGACGCATATATTTTCAACTGCTCGCGTAAATTTACGCGATCATTTAAAAAAATATGCGTCGACGCGTAAAGTTTACGCGAGCAGGAGTAAAAAATGTGAAACTGAGGCTGGCCAATGGGAGCGGCGGTTAGAAACATTTCCCTTTATACCATAAAAATGATTGATGAAACGAAGGATCTGATTTTTTAATAGATAAAATACGCGTCGACGCGTATATTAACGCGAGCAGTTGAAAATTTACGCGTCGACGCATAAATTTTCAACTACTTGCGTAAATTTTATGCGTCGACGCGCAAATATATGCGTCGATGCATAAAATTTACGTATCGACGCGTATATTTTATGCGTACACGCACTAAATAGACTTTTGACCCATTTGGTACGCCATAAGAATATGTGTCGTTTTTTGTTGTAAATTTTACCGTCTCTCTTGCATCACAAATGGGGAGAATCCTCTGGCGTGTCCTTGGGTGCACATCTTATTACATTTTTCACTTTGTTGTCCAATTATTTTATTTTGGTAATTAAATGCGAGAAGGGAAGAGTTTGATGTTCCACTTCATCCATTTATCCGTCTGTTTTTATTCTTTTGGCTTCAAAATCGTCTGCGTTTTTACAGGATCACTGTTGTCGTGACATGACCCTATGTCCACATCATTTATTTCTTAGGTTTCCGATATTTCTTAGACATGGTTACCTTGAAAACAAATTCTCTGATCAATAGAAGCTTTCGATTATTATATAACATGTTTCTGTGGCAGTTGTTAGTATTGAAATGCTCATAAATACATGATATAGGCTTAAACACGAACATCACACTGGGTCAACTAACGACAACAATGATCCTGCAACAACGCGGCTGATTTTGGAGTCGAAAAAAAAAACGAAAAGACAGATGTATGGTATGAGTGGTGCATGACAATCTCCCTTTTTGGCGTTTAATCTCCAAAAGAAAATAATTTGACAACAAAGCGAAAAATGTACCCAAAAATGTAGCCAACTACAGACGCCCAATGATGATTTTCTGTGCGGAGCCATTGGCTCTGTCTCTGGAGTTCCCATACCGTGCTTACAATGTACTCTATCTTTTTGGACGAAAGGCAGAAATATTGTGTATTTTATTTCAGACTTTATAATAGGGGACATTTCGTGTTATGCTTCAGTTGCAAGTTTTATTCTATGTTGTTGTATTTACCACGGTGGATAATCACCTGATACAGCAATATAAGAAAATCTTCAATAACTTTTTTTAATACGGGACCGATTTGATTTCGGTTTGAAGCAGAGCAGGTCGACAGACGTCACGCTTTAGATGGGCGTACGCATTAGATGGACATAGTGAAAATTTGATAAATCAGCTGATAGAAAAGTTATTGAAGATCAACAAAAATTTAGGGTGATCTTCAATAACTTTTTATTGGTTGATTTTAATATAAACAAATACCACGTCCAGCTTATTTCCGGCATTTTCCTACCTTTTCTGCTTCAAACCGATATCTAATTGGTCAAGTATTAACAAAAATGGTGATGGCTTTCTGAAACACTGAGTCACGTGATTAACCACCGTGTTTATGCATATCAACAAACGATAACCACTTCATCTTACTATGATTTATTTTCCTAAAGGATATAAAAGAGTCCATTTTTTCTCCAATTTCCATTTAAATACTTTATTCCCAATATTGAATGACTTACCAAAGTACACAGCTTACTATCAGATTCAATTTGATACAGTGGTCTCCCTCTCAAATTCTTGTCAAAGCATGAAAAAGGATTTTAACTGTCGCATGCGAATGTTCTAAGAAGCGATTTATTTATCATACAGGTTCTTATCGCTGCTTTTCACCAAAACCATCGTATCTACAGCTTGTTTAAAGCTGTAGATACGAGGTTTTTGTTGAAAAGCAACCTTGAACTAATTTACTCTGAAACGCAAGATTAAGTCAATTATTTCATATCCAAATCACATGATGAGGGTATCAATTTAGTATCTACAATTTAGGGTTTTGTGAAAATTGAATGATATCATGCGCTTTTTAAAGCCACTGTCCCCCTCTTATCTGTAGCTCGTTCAGATATCCTCGGATAATGTCGATCAAAGATCGAGTCATCGATTCGAAAGTGTGTGTATGAAGAAATGTTAAAATAATCGCATTTCCTAGCCGGAAGTTATTACGCTTCATAAAGTAGTTTTCGAAGTCATCCAAATGAACAACCATTCCTACTTACGGAACTTGCAGGGTGAAGTTATTCTAAAAACAGGGGACACTGCAACTGCATGCAATGCATTTCAGTATCAATGTTGCTTTATTGTTGACATTAGTTACGGACAAGCTAGTCTAGGAGCCAGCTTTTACAAAGGGGGTTAAATTAAAAGTTCTTGCAACCGGTGCCCTATAAAAATTGGAGTGGTATTTTTCAATACATTAAGGTCCCACGCTTTGGTTAAGGGTGGATGACATGCGTAAAAGTGGTAGGATTTTTTTAAAATCAAGGTCAAAGGTCATTCGGTGCACTTTTCATACATACCTCCTAAAATACCACATAACTTACTCATTTATTAAGCTAAAACAATTATTTTGGTATCAAAATAAAGCTGATAAATTGCACTTTGACTTACATGAATAATAAACAGCTTTTTGATTTTGAATTTTTGTGAATATTCATAAATATAGCAAAAATTGGCTAAAAATCACCAAAATAAGTTTTGTCTACAATTTTAAAAAAAAGTTTTTAAAATACAAAAGGTATGTTTGTGTGGTTGAAGTCATACTTAAAAATTGCCCAGAAACCTGTTCTTGAGTTATATGTATTTCTTCACAGAATTAGTCTTTCGCTTAGGCTTGTAGTCATAGCTAAAAGTGGGTGGGGTAAATTTTCCCAAAAATTACAAAATATGCAAACATTGATATAACAAAAAATCTTACTCATAAATGTGATGTTTTAGTAGAAATTATGCTTTTGAAATCATTATTTGCAGTGATTTAAGCTTTTAATGCATATTCCTGGAAATTAATTAGAATTTTAATAGACAAAATAACAATTCAATAAAGCAGCATTTGAGATGGATACAGATTATATCAACACCATAATGCCAAAGCAATGACTCTTAAAACGAATATTTATCAAGTATCTATGTACTAGAAATCGGCAGCTGAAAATATTCCCCATACCCGTGCCAGATTTTTTAGGAATCAGAACAACATAGGACGGTCAGAGTTTGCATTGTTGGGTAGTGCATTGCTTTTATAGAGCCAAGGGGAAAGGAATTTAGCGCTGGAACCAAATAGCTCATACGCAAAATTTTGCGGTTCTGTCATGTAATTTTATATAAGACGAATAACACTTCACTTGAAACACAGTTTACAGTTTAAGTGAATAAAACAATATATCTGGTATTACATACTTTATTAAGAATACAGATACATCTTTTTTTTTTCAAAATCATCTTTCTGTTTTGTCAAAAATGGCCAACTAAATTCAAGTTGACCCCATAATTGTGCATATGTCGAAAATTTAATATAGATAAAAATAAGACCACAAATTAGTCATTTTGATGCACCATATCGATAGATCGATGGCATAATGTTTTACCGCTGTCGGTCTGTCTGTCCGTCCGTCCAGCCAGCCATCTGTCCGTCTGTCCGTCAGTTTGAAACTTAACATGAAAACTTAACATCGGCATTTTCTCCAAAAATATTCCACATGCAAAGCTCAAATTTGGTATGTAACCTTCTTTCAATGATATTTATCTGTTCCATGCAATATGAACTTCCTCAAGGTTATCCATTAACCCTTATCAACCCTTAACATGAAATCTTAACATTACAACTAATCAACATGAAAGCTTAACATTGGCCTTTTCTCCAAAAGTATTTCACACACAAAGCTCAAATTTGGTATGTAACCTTCTTTTAATAATATCTATCTGTTCCATGCAATATGACCTTCCTCAAGCTCATCCATTAACCCTTATCAACCATTTACTTAAAAGCTTAACATGAAAACTTATCATTGGCCTTTTCAGAGGCATTCGTGCTTCACAAACACATCTTGTTTCAAGATTGGGCTGAATTATATATGAATTCTTGAGAGATAGCCAGTGATGTGCATTTTAGAAAGTAAGACCAATATAAAAGAGTTTAATTTGTCAAATGATGACCGAAATGTCTTCTGCATGATAGTTGCGAAAAGCAGAAGTCGTGTATAAACTCATTGTTTTGTTCATTTTATGTATCTTGTATACTTTACTAAATATAATGTTCTTATATTCAACACTATCCTCATCATCACCATCATCATCAACAGCAACAACAACAAAAACAACAAGACACATGAAGCAATAACCAGACTTTTAATATCCATAGCTCCCCTATACTAAACACTTCAATTGACTTAACTCAGGCCATATATACTAATCATTATCACTGTCTAATGCACCAAGATACGACTATTTATACACAGTTCTGACTCACAAACACATGAATCAGTACATAAAAGATCTTCTCTATGACACTTACACCTTCGCGTGTGGCAGTCAGTTTAACACGAGCATTTTGTGATGTCAATCAAAGCTAGAGGTGCAGGATCTTTATGCGTTCTTATAGGAACTAAATTGTTGTTGTCATTAACATTGGTATTTTCTCCGGAAGTATTCAACATAAAAAGCTCATTTGGTTTGTATGGGGGCTGTTAATAAAGTATCCGGAATTATGTCATAACTTTTTCATGTACTAACTGTTAGGATATTTTTAAAACTTAAAATTTAGGAAATTATGCTTTTGATCCAGCAACAAAATCTAAGTTTTTTGCATTAAGGTGCATTCTACAGTTGTTATAGCAACGTAGGGTCATATTGAGCGGCGCAACTTAGGTCTGAGATGGATACGTCAGGAACGTCTGTCTTACACATCTAATATTTACATCTTTTCTATATATTTGCCACTGCACGATATCCACATTTCCAACATATGAATTTATTCCTCAAAGAACCGTCTGAACTGTAGTTGGGAAATTCTAAAGTTAGTTTCTGGGAAACAATTGGCAAGTCATTGATGATATCGCCGACGTCCAGATCTATTGAGGTCAGAAGCATCATGGATAAATCATTTATAAATGCATTATACCACTCATAAATGCTTGTTTTTTCTCATAGAAGTATAGCTGTATGTGTTCATAATCATAAAGATTGTCTCTGATTTTAATTTTCCAATTTACTCTCAAATTATTATTGAATACCATTGCCCTAGCACCATATTTGCTATATAAGCTAAGCGATGTATTCACCTACGGTTGTTTACGGAAATTGACTCCAAATGTCAGCTGACGATATTACGTTTGCCGAGAAAAATGTCCGCTCAAAGGTAGCAAGCATTTTTGACAACTGTTGAAGTGAAAAATACAAAATATGATCGCTTTAAAAGCGATTGATAAGTCATATTTTTGCAAATTATCCAATGTTTTCCTGCTCAACTTGACCCTATGTTTCCATAGCAACTGTCGAATGCGCCCTTATCCAAACAGCAGCGTTTTTGTTGCAGGATCAAATGTATAATTCTTCAAAGCATATGTGTTTAAAATTTCATCTCGGTTGGTTTAAAAGTCAAAAAGTCATGCTACTGCAAACGACAAAATGGGTGATTTAAAAGATTTGATTTGTGTACAGTATAGCCTAGAAAAAATTGAGGCAAAAGAAAATGCTGATAATCAGAAT
Source organism: Fragum sueziense (assembly GCA_963680895.1). NCBI lineage: Eukaryota > Metazoa > Mollusca > Bivalvia > Cardiida > Cardiidae > Fragum > Fragum sueziense. Next base: position 35,830,513 of record OY804608.1, on the reverse strand, counting down.
TTTCTCCTTTTGCATTAATTTTGCCCAAGCCTTTCTCCTAAGGACGTCAAAACGAGGTCTTGTTTGGGGAAAGGTTAATGATTTCTTTGCTATAGATTACATAGATACTTACAAATGATAGATGCACAATTGATTACAACAAAAGTTATGACCAGGAATAGTTTTAGCCATGTAATAAGTAAAGCATTGTCCAGATTTTTGTTAGGTATATTTTTGTGGGGTTAGAGCTATAACAACCGTAGGTCCGAAGATTTCCACTGTTTTTATACCAAAAGTTTCTCTGTGTCTACTCAAATATGTATTAGTCGTGAATCAATAAACAAAGTTATGTTATCATGATGGGATTGTGAAGGATGGATCAGCAACTATTGTATCTTTATGTTCTACTATTTACTTGTAACATAATGTCACATGCAATGAATGGTTTGCATAAAAAAAGATAAAGGGACTATTGGGTTCAATTTCTTGTACAATTAAAGCTTTTTGGGTCACAAAATTAATTAAAAGACCAGATACTCTGTTGTCCCTTTTGAAGGCATGTACATAAACAAATATACGGTACTGACATGTTCATGGTTACTCTTGGAGACCTTCATAACCACACATCATAACATCTAGATTCCAGATTGATAATAGTGATATGTATTCACAGAATGCAATATTCTGTTCCTAATTACATTTTATGTATACATGTTCGAATGTTCGCTACCAGGTGTAAGCATTGTAATGACGGCAGTTTCGTAATTATCTTTAAAGAGACCCATGCTAGGTTGTCGGGCATACAAACATATATGAAATATGTTCACGAAATATTGTATGGAATGGTCGACCTGGATAGCTAGATCATTTCTGCACAAGGAAATTTCAAATTAAGTTCATTTAGTTCTTCTAAATTAAGTCTGATCTTCTAAATCAAGTGTAAATAATTAACTTACCCGCACTTTATATTTATAGTAACATTTATGTGTCACTGAACCTTGATAGTGAAAAATTTAGTTAAAGCGCTAAAATTGCTTTCCTTTTGGCTCTATAAAAGCAATGCACTACACAACAAAGCAAATTCTGACTGTCCCCATGTCGTTCTGATTCCTGAAAATCTGGCATGGGTCTAATGTCATATGCCCGTAAGATAGAAAAAGGAATATGTTCAGCTGTCGATTATGCTAATTTTAGTCTTGCTTTATAAAAAAAAATTGTTGATGCTTGATAAATATTCGTTTTAAGAGTCATTGCTTTGACATTATGGTGTTGATATAATCTGTATCCATCTCACATGCTGCTTTATTGAATTGTTATTTTGGCTCTTAAAATTCTAATTAATTTCCAGGAATACGCATTAAAAGCTTAAATCACTGCAAATAATGATTTCAAAAGCATAAATTCTACTAAAACATCACATTTATGTGTAAGATTTTTTGTTATATCAATGTTTGCATATTTTGTAATTTTTGGGAAAATTTACCCCACCCACTTTTAGCTATGACTACAACTCTAAGCTAAAGACTAATTCTGTGAAGAAATACATATAACTCAAGAACAGGTTTCTGGGCAATTTTTAAGTATGACTTCAACCACACAAACATACCTTTTGTATTTTAAAAACTTTTTTTTAAATTGTAGACATAACTTATTTTGGTGATTTTTAGCCAATTTTTGTTATATTTATGAATATTCACAAAAATACAAAATGAAAAAGCTGTTTATTATTCATGTAAGTCAAAGTGCAATTTATCAGCTTTATTTTGATACCAAAATAATTGTTTTAGCTTAATAAATGAGTAAGTTATGGGGTATTTTAGGAGGTATGTATGAAAAGTGCACCGAATGACCTTTGACCTTGATTTAAAAAAAAATCCTACCACTTTTACGCATGTCATCCACCCTTAACCAAAGCACGGGACCCATATATATTGAAAAATACCACTCCAATTTTTATAGGGCACCGGTTGCAAGAAAAGTTCCATACCAGGACCTGGCTCCTAGACTAAGCGTTTTCTGTCTTTGTTCTATTCTATTCTATTCATAATCTGAATTTAGATCCACGACATGCATCCAAGGTATGATTCGACAGAATTGTCCGTGGTGTTCCAAATGATCTGTAGCTCTGGCTTTTTACTGTAGATTTATATCCAATGAGAAGCTTTGGCAGCAGGCCAGAGTCCTTTCCAAATCGTACATTTTTAGACTATATTTGTATTCAATCTTAAAGTGACATTTCACATTTATTTCATTTTTTAAAAATATGTCTTGATGCAAATATTGTCTATTCTAATGCGTATAAATGCTGTCAGTTTTTTGAAGTTGTAATTGATCAGCAAAAAAAACGCCTTCAAAGTTGAGACAGAAATGACAAATTCTATATAAATCTGAACTGTTGTCTACAACAATTTGTTGAATTTTGGCACAAAAATATATATTTCTCGTAAACGGTTCAATATTTTTGCTTGAAATTTTCAGAATTTTCATAAGAAAACATGCTCTTTCAGATAGAATAAAAGTAAAATTTATGTAAAAATAATCGTGAAATATCACTTTAAGAGGTGCTGCAGAGTAGAAAATGAATAACTATAAAGACAATTTGTATGTACAATATAGCATGGAGAAAATTGAAAGAAAATGAGAACATTTCACTTTATATCAGCATAACCTTTCTCATGTCTCAACATTTTCCATTCTTTTACAGATATGGAACTGAAAATGAGGTCTTCTTTTTTGAAGGGGGGGAGGGATGGAAGAGTTAATATAGATTTATTTCTGTCGGGTTAACGTAGCTTCATTGCAGTACGTTTCATGGAATAATGATAATCTTTCCAATGTCTCCAATTCACACCGTCAGCGTACGATTCATGTTTACCATTCAGGTATTTGCCATTAAGATTAGAAGAATGACATTTCGTATACCACCAAGCCCCTTTATAAGTAACAGAACAACTCCCAGAGTTGGCGTCATTGTCCCTATCATGAGTCGAGAATGCCTGACCGCTATGCCCACCCAAACTATCCCCGGCAGTACCAGTGTATCCTTGAGCCGTCAGTTTATAGTTACTATTTTTAGATCCGATACTAAAGTTACTATATTTTGCGTAACGATGCTCATTCTCAAAGTCTTCCATGTCGATTCGTAGTTCGTGACAGCAGCTTGCGGTTAGAAGGTGAATGTACTCATTTCCGAGCCAGAACTCCCCTTCCAGATTTCCGAATCCGAATTTGTATTCCAGCCAAGTTCTGTAAAAATTCTCTGATCCATCTTCCCGACGTTGAAACACGATCCATCCACCATCGTCAGTATGTTGATCACAAAACACTCTGATAGGTGTGCTCCTGTCACCTGGGTATATATCATATAGTCCACTCCTTGTAAATCCGCCCTGTTTTAACTCAACACAAGATTCATACCTTTGATTCTGAGTTGACACCATTGTTTTTAATCCTACCAATTCTTCCTCAATGTCTTTCAAGTTTGAAACGATTTCCGATGACTTGAGCCCGTTCAGAATATCTCTGGAATTGGATTCGTAAGATTCGTGTAGTTCATTCAGACGTTGATCGAAGTCTTTCGTGTTCTTTACACTATCGCGGTTCGATTTAACAATGTCCTTCAAGGTTTCACCAATGTCGTCTAATTGACTCTTTAATCGATTCTCGTTTGCTATCATCAAATTTTGTACATCTCTTTCGACTCTTCTATTATTTATTTTCTCAGCCTCAAACGCTTTCAAAACAGCATACAATAGATTGTCCTGATTGTCCTGATTCTTGTTATTAATCTGTGTCTGATTGTGATGATGCCGATCAATCAGAGGTCCATTACTTGTTAGATTCAGACGAACAATTGTCTCTTTCATGTCATAAAATTTTCTCAGTACTGATCGATCACTTTCTCGTCGAATCTTCGCCTCGCTGTCAATCCTCTCTTCAAGATGATACAACTGAGATTCAATTTCCTGAATCAAATCATCGTTTATTTGAACACCATGCGTTGTTTGTAAAATGACGATTGAAAATAAACAACAAAATGATGGCTGAAGTATCCCCATTGTTAATCCGCTCAGCCTGACGTTCAGCAATTTTATAATGAAACTACACGTACTTGGCAGTACTTTATAATTTAGCCAATTATCCATCCCTCAAGCACTTTATCCCTTTCCGAAAGAGGATCTTATTTTGGCATCGCCATATGTGAACGATATGGACAATATCCCAGGTAAAATATTTTCTAAAAAAAATGCTGACACCAACTATGATACCACAATACATGTATTTACTGCGTTGTTAACATAATATCGTTTCGTTTATCATCATATATTTTGAAGCAAGTTACGTTTTCTTCATCAATAAAGCATTGTCTCGACAAGGGTTTACATTTTTTTTTTCAAGAAGGAAGTACTTATTGTCTCGCTTTCCTTTACAGATCTTCCTGATTCAAATATTGACATCACAGGAAAGCCTGTCCGATGATTTTTGTTTAAGTTCTTTATACAGCCAACAAGCAGCCAATCAAATTAATATGGAGACAGTTGACAATTTCGGCCCTTTTTTAACAGTAGCATCGCAACTGCAGCTTAATTTAAGCTGTAGTTACGAAGTTTTTGTGTGAAAACAACGATTTGTACTTCCTAGTATCGGTCCCCAATTTAAGTTCCAGTTTAAACGCGACATCCTTCTTTTCTGCCGCCGTGATAAGACCATACTAATTCAAGGCGGCATTCAACCCAAATAAATCAAGCCTTCTTTTCTCAAGATACTTCTGCAGAGAAGACGCAAAAGCTTGAAATGCATTCCTGCTGAATGGCAGAGCACTGGTGCAAATTATGAATGAGCATAAAAAACCACATACGGTGACCACAGTCATCATTTGATAGTCCGGCAGATATTCACTTATACCTTGCAGTGGAGTATAAAGTTTTTTTCTTTGCTGATTCCTGGAGTAGACATCCTACTGTTAAAGATTCCGACAGGTGCCATCGTGTCACCCTTTAGCATTTGAGAAATTCAAGATGGCCGCGAAGATGGCGGAAATTACTTAAATAGTCAATGTAATTCATATGACAACTGATATTTTTCTGCTGCTCTAGGAATGAAAAACAATAAAGATAAGACATATTTCTACCACTTCAGTTGACTTTTTTGTGTAATTTACGTTACATTATGGGATAAATTATTCTTTTATTCACTTATCCCCTATTATTTGGACATAAGTCATTCAAACACAACAGTGAGTGGTTTTGTTATCAATTCATTCACTTGAATCTTTTGGTGAGGGCAAAATAAGAGCTACTAGTATATAAAAGTATTATGCAGTTTACGTTACCTTGATATTAGCATATTAGCTTCATTCATTCACTTATATTGTATTATTTGACCATGCGACGTTTAAACACGACAGTGTATGGTCTGGTTATCAATTCATTCCCTGTAAAGCTTTTTGCAAAAGCAAAACAGCAGGTTGTATAAATGTATTATGTAGTTTACGTTACCTTGATATTAGCATATCAGCTTCATTTATTCATTTATATACTAATATTCAGCCATAAGTCGTGAAAAACAATAGCAAATATTTTGACTACCAACTTTTTTACATGAGGCTTTTGGCAAGAGCAAAACAACAGTTGTATAAATGAATCATGTAATTCACGTCACCTTTATTTCGTGTACTGTTACGTATTTATAAAAGATAATTATCATAAATTGAACAGAATCTCCCCAACAGCTGGTTATAGTGGGATAAAATAGAGTTACGGTATAACAGTAATTTAAACAAGACACACCTGTAGTCTTTGATTCACAAACCCATCATGTTCTGGACACAAAAGAATAGTGAATTGAATATATCCAATTTAGGGCACAATGACCAGTATTGGCAAATGAAAATCCTTTAACTAGCATAAAAAGAAGTGCATAGTGACCTAGTTTTGATGCATGACAAACCTTGCCTGAGTCATGACTCATACATATACCATAGTCTGTGTCTCTAGGTCAAACGGCTTGAGAAAAGGAATGGAAAGGTTTCTCAAAGTTGAGCACAAAAAGTAGGTCACTCTATCCTGATTTTGGTACATGACATAGCCTTTAGTCATTGCACATTAAAATTGGTATCTCTAGATCAAACAGTACATGGGGTATAAAACAGAAGGGAACTTCGAACTAAGTAATATAGACTCAAAGTGAATAGTAGATCACAGTGACATCGTTTTGGTACATAATGCTTCTGTTGGTCATGGCGCGTCTTATATTCAATTTGGTTTCTCTAGGTAAAATAGTGAAGGAGATATGGAGTGGAACAAAAACATTCGCAGGCTGCCCGATCGCCTGAAAAAAAGTATAAGATAATACCCCAGCATTTTTTCTTGACGACTTCAATAAATAATTGCGCAAGTTAATTAAGATAGCTGATCAAAATTAACATTTTTTGTAAATGATGTGTAAAATATGTAAGGTGCTTCTCTAAGGTTCCATTAGTCCAGGGTTTGATCCTCGGTCGCGGCAAATATCCTTTCAGAAAAAAATGTCTCCCAACAATGGTTTGTTATCATTAGCCTATGTGGGCAAGCATCTGAAAGCTTGGTTAGGATGTTGTGATAGTACTGGTACGAGAAACGACAGGAGTCCATGGTTAGGCGCTCCAATCGTCGGGATATGACCATAGCAATTGAAAATAGCGTTAAACCGCAATAAACAAAACCAAGTCAATTAAAAGATGATATTTTTTCTCCGTCAAAGTCTTGTATAATTCCCGTGATACATTGCTAAGGGGCCAAAACTCGCATGCATGTTCTATATAAAACAATATATTTCATTGTGTATTCATATTTCTTGGTTTTTAAGTTTTCATTGTTACATAGCACTCCTCCTTGGCATTTACTAAGCAATGCATATTTCTAGCATATCAAAACTATACCTAGACGAAGAATATTGTCTTTCACTTCCTCACTGCCATTTTGTCATTTTCGAGGTATCGGTATTTCCAGGATCTAGAGCTACACATTCAGCTTGGGAACAATCAGTTGCACTAGCACTTGATCCCTTGATTCCACGTCTAGTTGATCTTGTGAAACAGTGTGTTTCCAATTTTGTACTTGATTCCTTTTATCATTGTATCAAAATGCTTGTATCTGGAGAGAATGATACTAGCTTTTGACATGTTACCAACTAAGTACTGCATGCAACGTGACAATACAGCTTAAATAGCCTACTGGTATCACTGATTGACCTCGAAGTTAAAGGTCTAACTTTTCAAAATGATAAAATCTCAGTGTGAAAGAGATGGACCTAGTTTTTTCTACTAAATGCTAAGGCTAGAATGGGATGTTACAAAACACATGCCAAGGAGGTGTACTGTGTAAATCTGAATACTGTAGGAAACCAGAAATACATTATATGGAAAGCAAACGTTTTTACCTCTAAGAAATGTACTGTTGGTTAAACGTATAAGGCTTAATTGACCAAACGCCAATCGATAGATCGCTCCGCCCAACGAAGAATTTAAGACAAATAATAGGTGTGTGGCATTTTTCTAATCGTCCATGGGTTTATCGATAGTTTTGATTGACAGCCGGCGTTTGGTCAATTGGCGGGGAGTAAGGTTGCCAGGTCCGTCCGCTTCTGTTCCGCTCCATATCTCGTACACAATCTGACCTACAGAGACCAATTTTGATGTGTGTCCCATACCAAAAGTAGGTTGCTATCAACTACTTTTCAAATTGGTTGCTCTTAATTGAATAGCTCAATAGCTCATGTACTGTTTAATGTAAGTGACGCCAAATTTGTTATGTAGATGCGCCATGACCCAATGCTTTGTCGTGTATCATTGTACAAAAACCAGATCGCTATGACCTACGTTTTACGATTGTGTGCACTTAGTTCACTACTCTGCTCTATATAAAACGTAATGTGTGTGCATCATTGGCTACAAGATAAGATAAGATAAGAATTCATTTATTATAGTGACATGTGTATAAGTATAGTACATCAATATACATATCAAATTTGTTTTCACTATAGTACATCAATATACATATTATTTTTTTTTCAATATTCTGAACACGGGCCTATAAGTCACCTGAACAATAGTTTGTTAAGTAAATTGTAACTTTCTAATATATACATGACAAAAATAAATATATATGAATGGCTGCGTTAAATGGATATTGTCAACCAGATGGTATAATAAACATCACAATGCAGAATAAATAGATGATCTACGCTTTAGGTAAGCTCTTGTTATATATTTGGCAATAATGCTAGTATGGCGATTTATCAACAACTGCAATAAATCGTCTGCACTGGCATTATCGTATGTCTGGATAACAAGGGACAAAATTTCATTGCGGATTTCATCATAATGGCTACATTCAAGTAGAAATGGGTTTCAGATTCAACTTTTGCCTTAGGACAAAAGTTGCAAATCCGTTCCTCTAGCCTCTCTCCTATATATCTGCCTGTCTCGATTCGTAGGGGCAAAATGCCGTATCTAAATTGTGCAAGTAGGGACCTTTCATATTTTTGTATATGACACAATAAAAATGGTTCGGGCTTAAATTCGCTTTTAAATAGTCTATTTGGTCGTAACTTTGGCAAACTTTCAACTTTTCTCCTCTACTCATTTTTGTAATTGTCATAAATTCTAGTCTTTATTTCTGTTATGTTAACTGGCTGCTTTTCATGAAAATTATTGACATACCCTGTTTCTGTTAAAACGCATTTTAGTTCAGAACACCAATTATTGTTTTCTTCCTGTCTTAAATAATCATAATCGAATATGCCACGCAACAACCTTTCATTGTCTAACGAAAGGAGCTTATTCCACAGTCTCAGCATATTGATTCGTCTTCTGTATATACATGGTATCCAGCCCGTATCACCGATAATCCCTAGTATTGGGGTAAAACGATGGACACCTAGAAAAAAGCGCATAGCTCTGTTTTGTACATTGTTTATAAGATTTTCTCCTTAAAATCCCCTCACGGACGAACAATATGTGTGTCTTGTTTCATACTTTACCTATACCGGTATTTCACCCTACTTACACTTATCAGCTAAGTTGCATTTCCTTCTATTTACGATATTCTTATTATCGTTACAAGTACATGTAACAGTACGTGAAATTAAGGTAATGTAAGCTACAAAATACATTTATACAACCTGTTGTTTTGCTCTTGGCATAATCATCTAGTAAAGCAATTGATAAGCAAACTATTCACTACTGTGTTTAAATGATTTATGTCAGATTTGTGGCCACATAATAATAGATAAGTAAATTAACGAAGGTAATGTAATAATATTAAGGTAACGTAAATTACATAATACATGTATAAAACTTTAGATTTGCTGTTGAAAAAGGGCGTCTAGTAAAGATATTGATCGACAAACCATTTGTCGTTGTGTTTTAAAGACTAATGGTCAAATTGTAGTATTCTAGTGAATACATGAAGCCAATTATGCCATAATGTAACGTAAGTTACACAAAATTATCAACTGAAATACATTCATACAACCCATACTTGGCTCTCACCAAAAAAAAAAAAAACAAACAAATTGAATGAATTGATCACAAGACCATGCGATGTTGTGTTTGACTGACGTATGTCCAAATAATAGTGGATAAGTGAATAAATGAAGCAATTATCCCATAATGTAACACAAATTACACAAAAATGTCAACTGAAATGGTAGAAATATGTCTTATCTTTATTATTTTTCATTCCTTGAGCAACAGAAAGTGTGTTAATGATATTTTACCAAAAATATATCAGTTCTAGTATGAATTTACATTGATTATTTAAGTAATTTCCGCCATCTTGGTGGCCATCTTGAATTTCTCAAAATGCTAAAGGGTGACACGATGTCACCCGTCGGAATCTTCAACAGTAGGATGTGTACTTCAAGAATCAACAAAGAAAAAAACTTTATACTCCATTGTAAGGTTCAGCTTAAAAATGGGAAATATCTGCCGGACTATGACATCCGGGTCATTGTGTAATATAGAAAGTAGTTCTAGAAATGCTTATCCTTGTCACTCTCTTTAACAGATGCTCTTTCGTATCGCTTCTGTACAGTGCTGTAGAAGGATATGAAAAATAGAGGTAGGAATAATAGACGCAAACACGGTTTGGTCCTCCATTTTGAAATACCGCTAGTGCGCGAAGTAAACAAACCTTCACCTTTGATTTGTTACTATTTGAGTAACAATTCTGCAAGCACGGTTTTGTATTGCGCGGGTATTAGCGGAGAAAACACACCTTCATCTTCGATATGTTACTATTTTAGTACCAATAGTCTCAAACCGTAATTCCGTGTGTAGGAGGCTTGAAAAATAGTCCCAGTTTAATTAGATCAATACTTAAACTTGAGAGCGCTTCAGATGCAATCAGAAAAAAATATTTTCTTTCTCTAATGTATAATACAAGAGATGAAACAGTTACACAGTAATTAAAGACGTTATCCTTCGGTAGACCCCATTTCGTGGACTCTAGCCAAGAAAGCCTCTTGCAAAGATGATATGTGAAGAGCAATGAACGATCACTCTGTATCCCTGCATGGAAATGGCTGCTGGATGTGTTAAAGTAGATTGAGTGGTAAATAAGAAACACTAGTTTAAAGCATCTTGTCTGTTTTCTAAGTGTTTCCCAAGCGTTATATACATGCAAGGAGAGTCACAACTAGAGGTGCGTTCTTTAGAGCAAGATTTCTTAAGATATCTTGAGATTTATTAAGATGTTCAGTGATAATGCGTTCTTTACAGCAAGACTTTTAAGACGCTGAAAGGGAGGTGCCATTACCTTATAGTTCGTGTGGAACCCATAGGTTAACTCTATAGAAACAATATAATTGAGAATTGATCGAGTTGTTCTGAAAGAGCCATGGAACCATTGTAATGCTCCATACTTCAAACAAATGACGTCATAATGACGTCATTTGTATAGAGTATGGAACATTTGGAACACCTTTGTCATAAACTAGGTCTTAAAACCGCTTTATCTAAAACATCTTGAGAAATCTTTAAAAAAAATCTCGCTCTAAAGAACGCACCTCGTATCTTGTTGGAGAATTCTTTCAGTGTTATGTTAAGCCTCTCTTACAACCCGTCGTGCGTCTTTTTAAATCGTACGTTTTAAAACTCTGCAAAATCGCACGATTTATAAAGACGCACGACGGGTTGTAAGAGCGCCTCAAAGAGTTGTCCGGTCAATTCTTTTCTGCGTGCAGTCTGCGTCCTGGTTGCGTCCACCAAAATCGTACGTTGCACGTGCGTGCATCGCACGACTTCAGACGCATACCGTTCGCAGACCGCACGCAGGAGCACGTACGACCGGTTGTGAGAGAGCCTAAAAACGTGCGGTCTGCGTCTTTAGTCGTGCGATGCACGCACGTGCAACGTACGATTTTTGTGGACGCAACCACGACGCAGACTGCACACAGCAAAGAATTGACCGGACAATTCTTATGAGGCGCTCTTACAACCCGTCGTGCGTCTTTATAAATCGTGCGATTTTGCAGCGTTTAAAAACGTACGATTTAAAAAGACGCACGACGGGTTGTAAGAGAGGCTTTAAATAGCTATTCATTTCTTCCCCACAACAAGACTTTTTTCGCGCTCAAGAAAAGTTATGTAAGTCCTAGCCCTGGTTTGACGTCCAAATCCAAAATGATCGTGCAAACATTTGGGCAAAATATTATTATGCTGATAATCAGAATTTCTGCCTTTATTCAAATGTGTATGTGTTAAAATTTAAACTGATTGATTTTTCATTGAAAACGCTTAATCACGGTGGGAATGGTGTACCATGGGACGGATAACGTCTACGGTCAAAATAATCTCGGTTCTTGTAAGATATGTTGCAATAATTCTTTATTTCTGCATCAATTTTTAAACAGTGTACTGCATGTATTTAGCTCTTTCATCGGATATATGACTTGATAGAACATTCTTGGTGCTTTTGCCAAAATAGTGTTCCAACCAACCAGAAAGCGAAATGATAACAAGTATGACCAAATTAGCTCCGCTTCAGGTAAGATTAATTGCAAGAACTTCCTTTAATGTGCGTCAATTTGCAAGCGGTTGTTGCATGTACCCTGCCGTACCGAGCGCTTTACTAGGATGCATGACTTACTTTTGAACTCATTGCAATTTTCCCTAAATTTGATCCCAACCGACCACAAAAACAATCTAAAGTTTTTGTCGTTTTTCTGATCGGTTGGGATCAATTTTTGGAAAACAAATTATAGATTCCACAGCCAAATTATTTGTTTGAGGCAAGATCTCAATAAGGCGGGGTACATGCAACAAACCGCTTGAAAATTGACACGGAAATAAGAAAAATATTGCACAATTTCTTACCTGAATGGGGGCGAATTTGTCCGTAGTCGGTAGCCATCCGATGATGCACAATCTCCACCTTGATATTGAACATACCCACTTGCGGCACAAACAGTTATGTACACATATCCCACATTAATACGATTTCTTTATTTTCAACAATGTTTTAGCGCAGTTGGTAGCGCATCTGACCCTCATTCGAGAGGTCACGGGTTCGATACCCGGTCAAGGCTCATACCCATTCTGACAAAATTGACACCCACCAATGGGTTTGAAATCGTTAACCTAAGTGGGCGAGCAGCTGGAGGCTCGGTAAGGGTGTTGTGGTAGTACTGGTTTGAGAAACAACAGGAATCCATGGGTAGGTGCTCCAGCCGCCGCGATATGGTAGTTGAAGACGGCGTAAAACCCCAATAAACTCAAACTCCACAATGTTTTCCGAAGCTTTGCCTTGTGGGTGGCGTCCAAAAACGTCCTTATGTGGGAATTACTTATGCAAATCCATAATTTGATTAAGGTCTTTGTCATTCAGAAGGAACGCATTGCAAGCGTTTACGTCGTCTCTGCAAAAGCATCGTGCGAAATGAGCAATATCAAATCTTAAACTATCCAGAACTCATTTTCGGAATACGACCAAAAAAGCACATCGTCGCTTTTCAATAAAAACGCTCGTACATGTAACTGCAGCTTGTTTTGAGCTGCATTTACGAGGGTTTTGTTGAATAGTAGCGACTTTATTTTGTAGACTGTGTCTATATCAATTTGATTGGATGCTACTTGTCTATATGGAAGAATGTGAACCAAATACATTGGCCAAGCTTTCCTGTGTTGTGCTTTATTTGAATCAGGAAGTTTAGTAAAAGAAAGTGAGACGATAAGTACTTCCTTCTTGAAAAAGTGTAAACCCTTTCCGAGACTATTATTTATTGCTGAAAAAATGAAAGATTCTTCAAAATATATGATAAAAACGAAACAATTTAATGTACACAACACAATATACAAATGTTAGAATAATAATACCCAATGGTAACCAGCTTCGTTATTCTTTTCCTTGAATATTGTCCAAATCGTCCACCTATGGCGATGCAGAAGTAGATCCTATTTTAGAAAGGGATATGGTGCTTGAGGAATGGATAATTGCCTACAAAATAAAGTACTCTCAAGTACGTGTAGTTTCATTATAATTTCATTGCTGAAAGTCAGGCTCTACGGATTAACAATGGGGCTATTTCAACAATTGTTTTGTTCTTTGTTTTTAATCGTTATTATACAAACAACGCGTGGTGTAAAAATGGACGATGATGTGATGCGGCAAATTGAAAACCAGTTGTATCATATTGAAGACAAAATTGACGGCGAGGCAAAGATTAGACGAGGAAGTGACCAAGCAGTACTAAGAAAGCTTTATGACATCAAAGAGACGGTTGCTCTTCTTAATCTAACAAGTACTGGACCTCCTCTAATTGATTGGCATCATCAGAATCAGACGCAGATTAGTAACAAGAATCAAGATGACCTCGTGTATGCTCTTTTGAAAGCGTTCGGGGATGAAAAGATAAATAACAGACGAGTCGAAAAAGATGTACACAATTTGGTCAGAGCAAACGACAATCGATTGAACAGTCAATTAAACGACGTTGGTGAAACCTTGAAGGAGATTGTTCAATCGAACCGCGATATTCTTAAGAACATAAACAATTTCGGTATTCGTCTAAATGAACTGCACGAATTTTACGAATCCAATTCCAGAGTTATTCTGAACGAACTCAAGTCATCAGAAATTGTTTCAAACTTGAAAGACTTGAGAGGAGAATTCTCGAGAATGGAGGCAATGATGTCAACTCAGAATCGAAGGTATGAATCTTGTGTTGAGTTAAAACAGGGCGGATTTACAACTAGTGGACTATACGATATATATCCAGGTGACAGAAGCACACCTATCAGAGTTTTCTGTGATCAACACACTGACGATGGTGGGTGGATCGTATTTCAACGTCGAGAAGATGGATCGGAAAACTTTTACAGAACTTGGCTCGAATACAAATTTGGATTTGGAAATCTGGAAGGGGAGTTCTGGCTCGGAAATGAGTACATTCACATTCTAACCGCAAATTGCTGTCACGAACTGCGAATCGATATGGAAGACTTCGAGAATGAGCATCGTTACGCTAAATATAGTAACTTTAGTATCGGATCTAAAAATAGTAACTATAAACTGACGGCTCAAGGATACACCGGTACTGCCGGGGATAGTTTGGGCGGGCATAACGGTCATGCATTCTCGACGCATGATAAGGACAATGACGTCTACCCCCAAGGGAATTGTGCCGTGTCTTATAAAGGGGCGTGGTGGTACACGAAGTGTCATTCTTCTAATCTCAATGGCAAATACCTGAACGGAAAACATGAGTCGTACGCTGACGGTGTAAATTGGTATCCGTGGAGAGAACACCATTATTCCCTAAAACTGACAGAAATGAAATTTCGTTAATCCGACTGAAATGGCGCTAGGAGCTGTGGAAATCTTACTGGATTAACCTTCGCAAATATGACTCATAAGCTCATAGACAATAAATGTGGCATCCATCCTACTTTATTCCTTTATGGAGAGAATATAAAAGGGTGCTTTGAACAACGCCGCATTGCATTCTGAAAAATAATTGTAAACGCTGACAATTCGCCAAAATACGATTGAATTAACAACTTATGAACAAAGATTCTGTATAATATTTCTTTTTTGTTTCTTTTTCTGTGTGGTTTTAGATTTAAAACTGTGTTAATCTGATTGAAATAAACTACCCTTATTTGACTCAAAAGCTCAATGACAAGGAACATCATTTTTTTTATTTCTTTTTTCTTGGTGGTGAGAATAGGAAAGGGCGCTGCAACGCCGCAGTTTATTTATTATATTCTCGAAAATAACTACGCTGACAACCCACAAAAATGCGATTAAATTAAAAAAACCTATGAACAAAGATAAACAATGAGTTCTGTATATATTTCATTTTGTGTTTCTTTTTCTGTGTGATTTAGTTTTAAAGCTTTAGTTGATGAATAAAGTGTATCCACCTATGTTTGAAAATTAGTCGTTCTCGTTTCTAAAATTGATTCGAAGTAATGGTAGATCTAGTTTGATTTCGTAGTGGGCGCATAGGACTAATAGTAGGACGGCGGCCTCGGGATTGGAGGTACATGGATTCAAATCCCGCCGGTGACAAGGGAATTTTTCTGGGCAAAGATGTTGTTACATGTACCTCTCGCTGCTCCTCTTCACCCAGATGTATAGCTGGGTTCACGTGGGAGTTGAAAGGCAAAGTGTTGTGCCTGCCAGTGTTACCAGAGGCGCCAAATGTAAACAATGAACTTGAAACTCAACGATCGTTTGGTTAAGTGGAAAGGCGGTTGATTATTATTCAGTTCGTATATTTCATACTGAATCAACCTTTACCCTTTGTTTACTTTTTTTACTCTTTACCTGCTAATTTTCATTTAAATGGTTTGATAAATCCTGTATATTAATTGCGTTTTTCCAACGTCTCTGCTTTGTCATATTCGAACGAATTGCCACTTTATCACGATCATTGAGTTTTAAGTCGTCTGTTTACAGTAGGTTCATCGTTTTACTATAGTAAAACATGTAATATAAACAGCATTCGCTCCCGTTTGTAGAATTATATGATCTTTCAAGATTCGTAATCCTTAATGACAAAGCTAAAAGTAGTGGGTGAAGGTCACAAAGTTAACAAAGTTAAAATAACTTTTACATTCACTATGTTATTTATCTTTACAAACATTCAGACTGCCCATATTAACATATGTTATTTTTATTTCATTGACATAATGATAACGCGCTACAAGTTATTCTAAAAGATCGTAATATTTTCAACGCCATCTTGATTTTCTATACTCTCTTAAAACAGAGCACATCATCTATTCGTTTCATTTCGATATAATGATACTCTGTTCTCACACGGTCATTTCACGTCTCTCTCGGGCCTTTGCAGGAATTCGTTATCCAATCGTTGCCTTAAACAACAAAACATTTGAATAATCTGATACAAATTTTCATTGGCTGACGCTTCAAATAACCGGCTTCAGCCAAAACTAGAAGCGACGTAATGTATACGTAATCATACAAGATTAAACTGAATGGTTTTGATTCGATAATTAACAAATTACCGGCTTCAGCCAAAAATAGAAGCGACGTAATGTATACGTAATGATGATACAAGATAAAACTGAATGATTTTGATTCTATAATTCAAATGATGTGCTATAATTAGATTATGACGACCAAAATAGGCTGTTGGTGTATCAAAATTGAGTTTATTGGGGTTTTACGCCGTTTTCAACTACCAGGGTCATATCGCGGAAGCTGGAGCACCTAACCATGAGTTCCTGGTATTTCTCGCACAAGTACAACCACAATATCCAAACCGAGCCTCCAGCTGCTCTCTCACATAGATGATTCACACCCATTGGTGAGAGACAAATGACTTTTGTCAAATGTCAGAATGGATACTGGCCGAGCCGGGGTTCGAACTCGAGACCCCTGGATTGACAAACTCCGACGTAACCGACTGAGCTATCCGGGCTCGGCAAGGTGTATCAAAAACTGCAGAGGTAATATTTGATGGTTTAATCAATAGACCTCGGCTTTGCAGAGTAGATTGTCTAGAAATGCTCAATTGATCCAGACTGTTACCTGGCTATAACACTGTGTATAATCACGTGACTCAGAATTTCCGATAATCTTCAATATCTTTTTTAATACTTGACACATTTGAATTCGGGTTGAAGGAGAAAAGGTGAACAGGCGTCACGCATTAGATTGGCGTAGTTGATTTTTGAAAAATCAACTAATAAAAAGGTTATTGAAGATAAAACCAAAATTTTGGTTTATCTTCAATAACTTTTTTGTCAGTTGATTTTTTTAAAAAATCTACCACGACCATATTATTCCTGATATTTTCATCTTCTCTGCTCCAAACCGAATTCAAATTGATCGAGTATTGACAAAGTTATTGAAGATAATCGTAAATTCTAAGTCACGTGATTATACACCGTTTATATATATATATATATATCTCAATTATCAGACGGCAAAATTTTAGACTTTTCCAAATTCAAAGATATTGCAGACGACTATTTCAGGTGAATGGTACTTTACGTTTTGTCTGCCTTTCATTGTAGAAAATATTGCGGGAAATAAAGAAATTCCTTGTCATTTTCAACTTTATCCCGTGTGACGTCAAAAAACGTCTTTATGTGGGAATTGAAAATCAATCTTTCAAAAACACTTAAAACACTCACTATACAGAGTGTCCCAAAAAAACGGAACCCTAATTCTAAGTCAAATATTTTAAAGCGTAAGCGAAAAATCTAATTTTTGAATTTCCAGTACTGAAGATACATCATTTTTGCATCTGTGTTCCAAATTTCACTTAAAGATATACATCGGTTCAAAAGTTATAAGCAAATTGATAATGACACTAAAAAAACGATCTGACATGATATTGACTTTTGCGTCTTGTTTGTTCGTGAAAGCGCACTAACTGTCAGCTGTTGAATTCTGTTCCGTTGCACGTGTGTGTACCGATTTTCTCAAAATTTAATATGTACACGTTCTGTACGTTCAAATTGAGTCCATAGGGTGGTTGTTTAAATAAATTTCAAATTATTATGTGATTCATTTCATATGACTCAGTTTTAACTTTTATTTTCATAAATTACAAGCTTGATATGTTTCCTAAAATTAGTCCAGTCTTGATTTTCTTGCATAGTATACATTTCTGTGGACTATGATTTCATTCTTTTTGGTGAATTATGTGCATAAAGGTCAGTGTCGGGTAAAATGAAACCCGTAATACTTTTTAATTGAGCATTGACCGGCATGTTGGTCAGAAATAAAATAAGTGCCTATGATTATTATTCATGAGTCTGTGGTGCACTTGGATATTTTGTTTGTATTCATTTTAGTTACATCGCAGCATTAACAGTTTATTTATTAGTAAAAAAAGATGAAATGAAAATGCACTATTGTGAATACAATGTTTCAAAATCATTTTTGTATTGTATTGAATATATTAACCAATTGTATATTATGTAGCGACAATTTATCCAATGAGTGCAGGCGCGCGCTGCAAAACGAAAAGAACGATATCGTGTTAAAATGGTTTTCCGGGTATATTCATTTGAATGCCGATATTTTCAAAACAAATTATCATTTTTCAACCAAATTTTAACTGCTAATAGAAAATTGTCGTTGCTATTGCATATGTAAATTTGGTGGAGAAATATTACTTGATACATGAGAAATGTACTTTCAAAAATGGGTTCCGTTTTTTGGGACACTCTGTATAGCCATAGCAACAGATAAGAAAGGTTAATACCATTCTTAATTTGTTATTTCAAATCCAAACTCTATGTTGTGGGTTATCATTTGAAACGTCTTGATGAGACGATTCAAATGACTCCCCACAACATAGGGTTTGATGAAGAAAAGCCATCTGTAGCTCTGCAAAAGCCCCTGGAAATGTCATGCAAAGTTGCCTGGTTTTATCATAGACTGAGAGATGATTCAACCATTTTCTGAAGCAATACCTGAGGCGTGTTCTTAAGAGCGAGATTTCTTGAGATATCTTGAGATTTCTTAAAATGTTTAAAGATAAATCGTTCTTTATCTAGAGAGAGATTTTTATGATGCTCAATGGGAGACGCCACTACCCTATACTTCGTGTGGAACCCCTCTGTTAACTCTGTAGAAATAATATAAGAGAGAATTAATTGAGTTGTTCCGAATGATACATGGTAATGATCCATACTTCTTACACATGACGTCATCACATGACGTCATTTGTATGAAGTGTAGAACATTTGGAACCCTCGGTCAGAATCTATTTCTTAAAACGCTTAAAAATATCGCTCTTTAGAAAGAACGCGCCTCTGGTTTTGGCGTTCCTAATAGAAATAGGTTGGAAAAAACATTCTGAAAAAAAAGAAACTGCTTGAGCATTTTCTCCTTTTGTCTCATTACACACTCCATGCTGTAATTTACTACTTCTATTAACTAAGCAGCCTAATGCTAATTTTGCCATCTACAGCTTCTTACGTATCGATTGAAGCAGTCTAAAAGTTCACGGTTTGGAAAAGATAGAACTGTATCAAATGAAACGCGAATATGTCATTCATACAAAGACCTACTTTAACATCAATTTAAGTCCATACAAACATATACCAACATTTGTCAATAATACATGTATAGCATTTGCTAACAATGAAAGGATTTTTATGTGATTAAATATTTAAAGGTATTCCACATACCATTAGATACAACTTTGGTGGCATTCGTTGCAACGGAGATTAACGAGGTAATACTTTTTTTTCCGAAAAAAGGATATTCTATTCAACTGCCCTTGCCACTGAAAATTTCGAATGTGGAAGCGAACTTGATAATAACGTGATACAACAATTTCAGAAAATCTTCAATATCTTTGTTAATACGGGACCGATTTGGTTTCGGTTTGAAGCAGAGAAGGTGGACAGACATCAAGCATTAGATGAATGTGGTGTATTTTTGAAAAATAAACTGATTAAAAGTTATTGAAGATAACCCAAAATTTGGTCTATTATCTTCAATAACTTTTTTATCAGTTGATTTTTCAAAAATCTACCACGTTCAGCTTATTTCTGGCATTTCCTCACATTCTCTGCTTCAAACCGAATTCAAATTGATAAAGTTTTAACAAAAATATTGAAGATTTTCTGAAATTGTTGTATCACGTGATCATCCACCATGAAGTTGTAGGGCTACGAAGTGTTTGGTATCTAACGATGAGCGGAATACGTAAGCCATTTCCCATGCATCATTTTTGTTATACCAGCCCAATTTGAAACGAGTTGCAGACGACAAAATGAATTATATATCAAAGATGGAAAATGCGTATACAGCCCAGAAAACTTTTAAGACAAAAGGAGAAAATACTGATTATCAGTGTTACTTTCTTTTGCATCAATCTTTTCTCAAATCTTTTCTAATACGGACGTCAAAACCGGGTCTTGTTTGGGAAAGGGTTGGTAACGTTAAGGAAGGAATCTTTTACGTTCTTTTATTCCTAAATAATACATTTGACATCATACATGTAGAAGGATTGCATGAAACATTTGGAGAGTGGGCCTTTTTTGGCATTATATATAATTACGCTCAGTCTAACCAAGAGCCATGTCTTCTCTATAAGCTTATTCCTGTCCTGTAGCAACCGCATGAGAGCAGAGTCATCACGATAAGACTGTAGTTTCACTAGTGGTGAACTAAAACAGTTTTCGCTACAACAAGGTATACACATGTATATTTTGCGTTTCAATGTGAGTTTATAGATTTTTTTCTAATGACATTGAACTTGTTCTAAAAACAGACCGGGTTTACCGTTTCGTTTTGACAAGCTGTCGGTGTTGTAATAAAATGCCGTAGTTACGATATTTTATAACAACACCGACGGAATAAATTGATCGCGAAAAAACGCCCCTCGCTTTGGCCGAGTTCACCACCAGTGAGTTTGATATAGGATGATTAGGAAGCATGGTTGAAGCCAATGCTATGAAGGCAAATTTACTAGATCCCTTTTTCTTATATTCTGTTTCTATACGTGAGACAGGGCGGAGCCTATAAACGGTTCATTACATTTAAGGGTGAGGAGAAATAGCCTTCTCGGTTTGCGGTAAATCGTCGGTATTATTGCAAACCATTATAACTACAGCGTTAATCAAGCTGTAGTTACGAGGTTTTATGACAAAACATTATACAATTGCACATTCTTTCAATTTCGAAATGTGTTCATGCTCGTGCCGCACGTTTTTCTCTTATATCAACCAATGTATCGAGAAGTAAACTCGTCGAATAACCTCTTTGCTTAGCAACACCCTTAAAGGTGAATAAAAACGGAATATACACCCCCTTACTGTATAGCGGACGAGAATTCACCTGGCAGAGCATCCATTCGATTAGCATGGGCTGCTCTGCCAGGTCAATTCTATAGTCCTGTCACGATGTTATTGCACAATGTTTACAAAGTGAAAACACAATATCGAACTCTATGGCGTATCAAATGGGTCAAAAGTCTATTTAGAGCGTGCACGCATAAAATATACGTGTCGACGTCTAAACTTTACGCGAGCAGTTGAAAATTTATGCGTCGACGCGTTAATTTTCAACTGCTCACGTAAATATACGCGTCGACGCGTATTTTATCAATTAACCAATTGGATCCTTCGTTTCATCCATCAATTTCATGGTATAAAGGAAGAGTTTTAAACAGCCTCTTCCAACTCTAACACACGGTGGGTAATAACGTGATACAACAATTTTAGAACATCTTCAACATTTTTGTTCATATGGGACGGATTGGAAATCGGCTTCAAGCAGAAAAGGTGGACAGACGTCATGCATTAGATGGACGTGTTGGATTTTTGAACAATCAGCTAATAAAAAAGTTATTGAAGATAAACCAAAATTTTGGTATTTCCTTCAATATTTTTTATCAGCTGATTCTTCGAAAATCCGCCACGTCGAGCTAACTCCTGGATTTTTCCAACATTCTCTGCTTCAAAGCGAATTCAAATTGGTCAAGCATTAAGAAAAATATTGATGATTTTCTAAAATTCTGAGTCACGTGATTATCCACCGTGTAATAATTACTGAAATTGTGCATGTAATGGTTCGAATCTCGCGTGTGTTTAACACCTGCAAGATTTGACAGGCCCGTAGGAACAGGGGGATGGGCAAGAGGGGGCTTAGCCCCCCTCTAAAGTTGGCCAGTATGTCGAATTTTCCTTATTTTACACTGAAAAATTAGGGCAAATCTAATTTAGTCCCCCCCCCCCCAATATTCAGACACTGTGGCTTAAGCCCCAAATACTAAATTGCTTCCTACGGGCCTGTTCAAAATAAAAAAAAATGCAAAATTGGATTGATAAATTATAAACATTTTATAATTTATCAATCCAATTTTGCATTTTTTTTTTCTTGATTACATAGCTAAATTTTGCAAACATGTGTCGCAATATCCTTACTGGACTATAGAAGTATTTCAGATTGTAAATTCAGACTTTTTTGAAATTACGTATTAAAGTACATGTACAAAGAACAATAGCACATTCTTGTTTGCATACATTTTTGAAAATATCTCTGAAACTGTTCTAAAACTAAAATACCAGTGCTTTGAATTTTGTATGAGGGTCGTGCATGTAGCAATAATTTACCAGGGTCGATCCAAAAGTTCGCAGAATGGGTTAATACGAGGGGGTATCAAAAAGTTTTGAGCCTCGGGCATTTCTACCAATCAGACAGTATCAGCCATTCTCCAGAAATTGAAGCCATTTTGGTTTGAGAAAAAATGATTTTTCGACCATTTGCAATTCAAATGGTTTTGCGTTATTTCTAAAGAAGAATACTTCAGGCGCTATTTCTGAAAATTTAACCCACACCACTTTTACCAAACGATTTTTATGATCCATCAAATTAAGTATAAAATAGGCATGTTACGGAGTATAGATTAGGTACTGACGGTTAGTTTTTTTTAACGTTAGAGCACAATCAATGATCGAAAATAAAGCTGATATGGTCCATTTTGATGGTGAAGCATAACTGGGGGTATACAAATGTACTTTTCAGTGATATTGACCTTTTAACAATGTGTATCATTCAAATGGGAAAACCTTTATGTTCTACAGTTCTTTTGATTGTTTGTACGGGGGCTTGTGAAGTTTTTTGTTACTTAATAGTGGTTTGAAATAGTAAATTAAATGTTGTAACTAATTATTGTCGCATTAAAGAGCTTGAGAAAAAACACAAGTATGTCCAGTGGAGCATTCCGTATAAAACGTAATCACACATTCAAAAAGACCACCCCTTCGTTACGGAGCATATGCATTGTTTCTTGATTTGGAAAAGAGTTCTGATACCTCCAAATTATTCGCTTAATGATATCTCAATTGTAATAAATATCTTATTTAATACAAATAAAAAGTTTCAAAACATTTTAGGAAAAATGACAAAAGGAATTCTGTGAAATTACCCCAAAAACCTGGGTAAATTCATAAATTTGAAAAATCCAATTAAAAACATCAGAATCGAGAGAAGATCCATTCCGAAAGCACCAGTAAGGATACCTGCATACGCATATTAAATTCACAATACTTCTTTATAGAAATTAACACATTAATAAAGCTTTCTTGTAAAATATAGTAGTTACGGAGCATATATTATGGAAAATGATTATTGTTGTGTGGAATATATGGCATAGTTTTACAAATCGCCAACACAATTGTGAATGATTGTTACTTAAAGATTTCAAGTATTTGTAAATCGTTTGGTTGTATGATTTTTGGGCTATATAATTGTTCATCAATTCTCTTTAAGCTTTTCTATTGCAGTCTTTTAACTGGCATATACCGGTATTTAATAAATCTTGAAAACGTCTTCGGGATTTTCCCATTTTCCACCCTTTTAAATTCTGCAAATTTCCTGCACTTTGTAACATCGACTTTTGTCGTTTGCACGCCCCATAAATTCTAACCTGTCTGCAATTTCGTTCTTGGGAGATAGTTGATAAAAATGTCAGGGTTTGCGTTGAATCGTTGCAGACATTCTCTCCCCAAAGTTTGTATTGCAAAGACACACTATTGATGACATGCGCAAGCTTAAGATGACATGAACGAAAATACTGTCATAAAAGTTTGTTATGCCTTCATTTACTTAAGATCTCCTAGACAGTTTGCTTGTTAGATTTTAAAGGATACGTCTTCAAAAAAGAGTGTGCAGATAATCATAATAGGTGTGTGCCTTTGTGTTGGTACCTTTTTAGTTACTGTTACGTTGCATTTATGATTAGTTAAAACTGTGTTGTTGTCTTCTTTTCACGAAACTCCCCCTGTTTAATCGCAATAAGCTTTCGTGGTTCTGCTGGTGAAGGATGATGCATCCTTTTAAATACCTGTTTCGTGTAAGTCATATCAGTGAGTACCTTTCTCGTACAGCTATACTGTAAATGAGACATTGTTACTTGGTCAAAATGGTGTTAATTTGCACAGACTTGTTACTTTCACCATTTGTTTTAATTCCGACTGAACTTCTCTCCAGGGCAAGTTTAAAAAAAATGTGACCGTTCACTTTTTACATGCCTCGGCTTTTGTAGAGAAACATATTCAACCCAATCAAAGCTAAAAGGATGTGTTCATGTGTCTTTATACTGGGTACCAAGTTTAAAGAAAATCGCTTCACAAATAAAAAAGATATGTCATTAAAACATATCAAAAATGTCAGGAGTGAAACGCTTTTTGTGTGACACTTAAGACTTTAACCAAGTTTCTAAGCTATGGTAAATAAAATACAGTGACAGGATACTACAATAAGCACTTGTGATTCCTAAAACAACATGTGCATCATCATCTAAAAATTACCTTTTCATCTTATCTTCACTGGTTTAGGATGTGGAGCCTGTTTTATACAACAACCCTCTGAATTTTATGTCAGGAGTGAAACACTTTTAATTTTCAAAATGTGTTCTCATTTTTGTCTATTCAGCCAGAAATCTACCACTCAAACGTTTTTAGGAAGCCATCAACCTTGTGGGCATTCTGCACTCTATTATTTAGTGATTCGTGGGTTACAATTTATCATATTGTGTAATATATCTGTTGTCAGGAGTGAAACGCTTTTTTGTTGTCATTTTGCAATATTGCGCACAGAATTTTAGCTAAAAACTTGTGAACATTAATTTAGAATATAATTTTAGCACTGCTTAAACATTTAGAATAGTTTTTATCCATCCTAATTAAGAAATCTGGATGATATTCTGTAAAAATAGCTGTTATTCTTAAAATTTAAATGTCACAATTTGGTCACATTTTTTCTAAACCTGCCCTCCAGTGTATTATGCCATATGGATCGTTAAACACTATATCCAGTTTTATAACGCAAGCTTTATATTAGTTGTTAAATGCAAAGGAGGGAAACATAATAAAGCGTTTTAATGATCTTGCAAATGGTTTCAGTAAAAAAATCTTTTTGTTTCTTGGTTCTTCACTTTTATAGATCATTCCAGAGAAAGCAATAGACATACCTTTTCCATTGATGCTCTACAATATCTCATATTCAGCATATTACCCCTTGCAATACGTTGAAAAAGAAATATCCACATTCATAGTATGGAATCATGTGACACAACAATTTAAAAAGGTTGTAGTTTTGTACTCATTATATATTAAACTTTTCATTTTATGAACTTTTTTCTATAGTTTTCCCTATATTTTTTCCATTTTCGGATAAAAAGTCAGTTGGTATATACGTCTTTTTTCATCAATCAGCTCACTGTAAATTAATTTTAGTAGTCATTACCACTACAATTCTTTTTTCTACGTTTATCTGCATTATTAAGGACAAATAAACATTTTTTTGTTTTTGTATCACATTGAGAACTATTTGAAATGGTAACATCAATAATCATATCTATTCCGATAGTTTAGTGTGCAATACTTATGTAGAATAAGAAAAATGTTTTGAATTTGGTAGCGTTGGATAGTTATAAAAGAAACATTCAAAATCATGTTCCATAACGCTAAGTTCCGTAACAGAGAAATCTATTGAATAATGCTATTTTCATTTAAAATTCGAAAGTCAAGCGACTACAATGGTTTTAGCCTGGTTAGCGTGTCTAGACAGCGTACAGAAAAAATCATTTTAAGATTACAGTTCATAGTTTTTAGAATTACGAAGTCACTATGCTGAAATCAACCGATGTAGCCATATGTTTCACGGTATCCAGAGCCGGAAATCCTCATAATATGTAGGTGCAAATTGATCCCGTTGTCATATACAGAGACATTCCATGTTAAAACTAAATGTTTCTTATAGATGTGTGTGATGTTGTTGACGCAAATTCAGATTATAAATACGTTATGGAAACTAACAGTTACGGAAGCATGGTGACCAACGAACAAAAACAGTGACCACATTCTGAATATAACTGATATTCATAATGTTATAGTTTTGAAAATGTCCCCTATTATTTCTTCATCGCCTACTATATTCATTTTCACCAAGAGCATTCTGGTTCTGTAGATATGAGCGTTATGGAAGCATAGCGTTTGAAATGCGACATTTCAATTTTCGTTTTTATTTGTCTGAACAGTATAAATCAACAATACATTTGTTTAAAAAATGTTTTCCTGATAAGTTTAATACCTTGCGCATTTGATAAGGCATAAATCGTATGTTCTTAATACTTTTCTTTAGCAATTTAAGAACAAAGGAAAGTCGTTACGGGAAAATAGGCTCTTGTGGCGACACATGCAGTTGGATGTAAAAAGTAGTGAAAATATGAAGAAGATGCATAATTAGCTTTAAAACTTCAAGTTCCTATATATTCCACACATATTGATAACATTTTCTCAGTATGTAAGCTTTGTTTGAAGAAAAGAATGAGAAAGATATACAGAAAATTGGGTTGGCGACATGGGAATTTAAAGACCCCCATGTTAATAAATGACGGATAATTTTCTTAGTTATGAGGTTTTCGCATCCGAGTGTGCATTATATCATCTCGAAAATGGTTAGGTAATAATCTTATAATGATCTCAATGAACTGCAAAACACCGAGTTTTATCTTTCAGTGCATATAAGCTGGCGACAGCTTTTTTTCAAAATGGCTTCAATTTCTGGAGAATGGCTGAGTATAATGCTTCACGCCTCACGAACATGAATATGTTCACACCAAATTACATGCAAAACCGATTTGCTAACTGTTACCTATTTAGTCACAACAACTTGTTGAATAGACGTACCCTCAGTAATATTGAAAAATGGACAAAAACTGAGTATAGAGCCGTGTTAAGGTTTTTGATCCTTGAGGGCAATTCCGCTACAAAAGCTGAAGAACGATTGAATGCAGTTCATGGAGAGTCTTCCCCTTCTTCTGCAACAATTAAACGATGGGTTAAGGAATTTCAGCGTGGCAGAGAGAGCTTAGGAGATGACCCCAGGTCTGTACGGCCATCATCCAGTACCAGCACAGAAATATGGCGTACCAAATGGGTCAAAAGTCTAGATACCAGGTGCACCTCTAAAAATACAGGTGCACGTATAAAATTTATAAGTTCACCTCAAAATATACAGGTGCACCTGTATTTTTTAGAGGTGCACTTGTATTATTTATAAGTTCACCTCGGAGAATACAGGTGCACCCGTAAATTTTGTAGGTGCACCCGTATTTTTAGCCTCGTTTTATAAAAAAATACAAGCGCACCTGTTTCATCCAATCAGAATGTACGTTATATCCAACATTTTGTCGATTTCTTTAGGAGACTAAATAGAGATAAAAAAGATTTATAATTGATTTGTAACTCCCTACTATTTAATAAATTTGAAAATTTAGAACTAGATCTAGATTCAATTATAGATCTATAATTTTTCCTATCTTGTTTTGGTTTTCCGCTCCATTTAGCGGCGCCTGTCTGCGGGACAGTTGTTCTGCAGCGATCCTTATCTCAAATTAATTGAAGATAAACATTAAAAAAGAGAGAAAATGAATGTTCAATTTATTCCTTCTATTAATATTATTCTTTCACATATATTTTAATTAAAAACTGCATCGATCTACACTCGAGTCGAATTTGATATGAACCACGAGTGATTCGTACCCTAACTATTTCGCACCAAGTACTTTACTACCACGCTTACAATATTAGACATACCATCGATTTTGTACAATGGGCCCACAGGTTTAGCAATGCTATAAAGTTTTGAACTTCATTCATATAAATTTCTTTTATAAAAGTGTTGCCATTTTTTAAGACCAAATGATGAGCCACAAATCTTTGAAAAGATACCACTGGAAAGACAATAAAATGATGGAGATTTTCATAGAACTTGCACAGGGGCAGATAGTGCATAGAAAAACAATAGATAACTAACATACCAAACTGTTGGATTATATTTAAACCAATCTTATACATGATCAGCTTTATTATGCAATTCGCAATCACTCTTTCTGCACATGGAAAATGCTTATGACATTTAAAATATTCATTATGGATTCTTAATCTGCATTGAAAGCCAATCTTAAATCATATTAACATAAAACTGCTTCAGACATATAAACACACGAATCTATGTTTTATTGTACCATTTTCTATCCGGAAACCTTTCAAAGCATGCGCTAACTGAGTCTGGCTATCAATCCGTAAACTACTTCTTGTTTATCAATTTACATGCTGTGGCCATAGCACAGTCGGTAGAGAGTCTGAATCTCATTGGCTTTGAACGCGAAGCCATATCAAATGTCCTAAATGCCATTTTTCTCCTACGAGTGGCGAGTGGCTGGACAATAGTAAATCTTATAATGCGCGCAAGCAGCCGAAGACTCCAAAAAGGTTGTTGTGGTAGTACTTTAAAAAAAAAGACAAGAATTCATGGTAAGGTGACCAAGCTGCAATGGTATGACTATGCATAGCTGTTAGGCTTTAACCCCAATTCAATTAAGCAATTGATCTTAAGTAGTTTCAGAGACTCCAAAAGGATGTTGTAGTAATACTTATGAGAGAAACGACAGGAATCCATGGTTATGTGCTCAAGCTGCAACGCTATGACCATGCATAACAGTTAGGCATTAGCCCCCATTCAATTATTCAATTGGAATCAGAACACAAGTTTGCGTCTAAGCTTGCGCATGTGCCATGTGCCTTCGGGATAGAACATGGCACAAGATCAAACTTAACGCAAAAGGGTCCTTGCTAAATATGGAGTTAAATCTAAATTCTATCTGTATTTTCTTAATTTTTTTCCTTTTCTTTAATGTTTTTTACAAATCTTATTCAGTAGTCTTGACAAAAAAAGTCAATCTTATTTTAAGGATTATTCTATTGCATTGTCATTGTTAAACAACCATATTGACTTGGTAAGATGCACCAGCCGCACAATATCACTCAAGTAAAACAGCATTGTTGTCGTTAACTACCATATTCACTTGGTTAGATGCACTAGCCGCTCAACATCACTCCAGTAAAACAGTATTGTTGTAGTTAAACTACCATATTGACTTGGTTAGATGCACCAGCCACTCAATATTACTCCAGTAAAACAGCATTGTAGTCGTTAAACTACCATATTGACTTAGTTAGCTGCACCAGCCGCTCAATATTACTCCAGTAAAACAGCATTGTTGTCGTTAAACTACCATATTGACTTGGTTAGCTGCACCAGCCGCTCAATATCACTCCAGTAAAACAGTATTGTTGTAGTTAAACTACCATATTGACTTGGTTAGATGCACCAGCCGCTCAATATGATATCACTCAAATAAAAAAGCATTGTTGTAGTAAAACTACCATATTGACTTGGTTAGATGCACCAGCCACTCGATTTCATTCGATTTGAACAGCATTATTGTCGTTAAACTACCATATTGACTTGGTTAGATGCACCAGCCGCTCAATATGATATCACTCAAATAAAAAAGCATTGTTGTAGTAAAACTACCATATTGACTTGGTTAGATGCACCAGCCACTCGATTTCATTCGATTTGAACAGCATTATTGTCGTTAAACTACCATATTGACTTGGTTAGATGCACCAGCCGCTCAACATCACTCCGGTAAAACAGCATTGATGTCGTTAAACTACCATATTGACTTGGTTAGATGCACCAGCTGCTCGATATCACACAAGTAAAACAGCATTGTAGTCGTTAAACTACCGTATTTACTTGGTTAGCTGCACCAGCCGCTCAATATCACTCCAGTAAAACAGTATTGTTGTAGTTAAACTACCATATTGACTTGGTTTGATGCACCAGCCGCTCAATATCACTCAAATAAAACAGCATTGTTGTCGTTAAACTACCATATTGACTTGGTTAGATGCACCAGCCGCTCGATATCACATAAGTAAAACAGCATTGTTGCCGTTAAGGTTTACGAACTTAGAGTGAAAACACCACTTTCTAGCAATACGAAATGCATCAAATTACACACACTTATAAAAACACTTCACATAAATTGATTCACCAGGCCGGATTTCAAGATTATGCTTCAAGAAGAAAATTTTTCACAAATATTATTTTACTCTATTTTCATATGCAAGGGAGGTAATTTTAAACATTTTTGTCAAATATTTCCATAAATATGCATAATTTTAAAATTCTAAACCATACAAAATGCTTATATTTGTATTTGGAATGGAAATGTAACACATATTAGGAATAACTGGCACTTTTCAAATTTCGCCTCTGGCTTTGCATTTCATTCTCAGTTCGTAAACCTTAAACTAAAATATTGAGTTGGTTAGATGCACCAGTCGCTCAATATCACTCCAGTAAAACAGCATTGTTGTCGTTAAACTTAAGTACGTTCTCATGCTCAAATCTGAGCATTGTGCTCAAATCGCACAAAATTCACGTGATCTTCAATCGAATACCCTCCAAGGTAGGAGAGTATTCCATTGAAGTTGAGCATGTTCTTATGAGAATTTACTTAAGTTTATTTAGAGAAACCAGGGCCTGGTTTTGAATTCCTTAATAGAAATGGCTTGGGGAAACGTTGAGACAAATGAAGAAACTGCTTATAACAAGCAGTTTCTCCTTTTGCCTCAATATTTTTTCAGCTCTATCATACAAAAATCTGATCTTTATCGACATCCATTTTGTCATCTGTAGCAGCTTTCCGATTGGACCACCCTAAAATTTTGTTATTTTGGAAAGGGTTAAACAAGATTGTTGTGGTTAAACTACCATATTGTCTTGGAGTTAAGTCAGTTGGAAAGCCATGTTGACTCAGATCAACTAGTATTCTTGGGACAAATGAAACCAGCATTTTCTCCTTTTGTCTCAATATTGTCTATGTTATATTGTACACAAATCCCATCTTTATCATAACATATTTTGTTGTTTGCAGCAGCTCTCAAATTTGAACACCCCAAAATTTTGTCCTTTGGGAAAGGGTTAAACTGGTCTAATATGTTGTTGCTTCAAGCCTTCGGAGCAGGTGAACATATTTGTGATCAACAAGAATTTAGTACAGCCGGTGCATATACCAAGTCTGATTAAGATCCATTTTGATCTCTTCTTGCTTCTTCATTACTTGTAGCAACTATCAGGAAGTATCATTGCTCTCTGATCAGGCTGCACTTGGGTATAAGCTGATTTGGGAACATAGTATTCAGGTAGTCCTAGTAGATGCAATAAACTAAAGACAATTTTCCAAGAATCCTGCTCATGACATTTTTTTTTCTCTATAGCACTAGTTAGACACAAAAACAAGTTGCAACAAACACAGTCTTTTTTAATCAGAAGTGTTTCATACATAGATGAGAGACAAATGAATTTAAAACTCACACCCCCTTGATTGATAAGACTCTTAATTTACTGAGCTATGAGGATGTTACTGTTAAGGTAGTCCACCATTAATGAGATTCATGCCATGTCAGAATTATTCAGGCATTGTCTTCAACATTCGGCATTGGAAAATTCCAACATCAAATTTCATGATGTCGCCTTAACAGGTCAGGTATGTAACAAATTTAATGTTAACAATGTCCAACAAATTGTGATGTCACATGAATCTCGTTACAGGTGGACTACCTTAAGGAATTTCAAATTCATTGTACTTATTCTTATGTGAAACAAGACTGTAACACACCAATGCCCTCAAATGACTGTGTTTTCGGACAGACAGACACTTGCAATTCAATATGCCCCTGATCTTTCCATACGAGGGCGTAAAAACGTATGATTATGATCCGGCTAGTTCTTGTGAATTCTAATGAATTTATTGATCATATAAATGACATGGGATCTTGGGAAATGGCGGCCCTTATGCATAGCATTTTAAAAGAACCATAAATCACTTTACAAATAACAATAAATTACTTAGTAAATGTGTGAAATCTAAATTGGACTGTGCATGTCTACAGACTGATCTTAATCCAGTGTTCTGGGGGCCCAATGAGCCCACAGCTCTTGGTCAAGGGAATCATCTAATACAAATACATAGCTACCGTTATTTGACCCATGCTTCATTCTCAGTGGGGTCATTTGAGATTTTAGGGGGCCATTTTGGCCATAGCCCCCTCTAGATTCAACACTGTAAATCCATGTCTCACTCTGTCTAAAATACCATTAACACCTTTTTTCTAAATTGATTTATTGAATGGGAGTTTGACCCATTCCCAAATGGCAAAAATTCAGACTTTTCCGTATTTGAAGATGTTGCAGACAACAATGTTAAGAAAATCAAATTTTAAGATGTGTTCTGCTTTCATGAAAGAAAACATTGTCGGAGATGAAGAAATTGCTTGCAATTTCTTCATATTCCACAATGTTTTCCAAAGCCAGACAGACAGACAGATGGAAGGACATAAGTAATCAAAGTGCTGAGAGCACTGTAATTGGACGTCTCTGATTGATT
Source organism: Fragum sueziense (assembly GCA_963680895.1). Classification (NCBI taxonomy): domain Eukaryota; kingdom Metazoa; phylum Mollusca; class Bivalvia; order Cardiida; family Cardiidae; genus Fragum; species Fragum sueziense. The sequence continues at coordinate 35,797,741 of OY804608.1, read as the reverse complement.
GAGCGGGATTGTACATGAACGAAAGATATTTTATTCATTCTTCTGTGTTTAATTCTATAAGATCGGTTTCGGACATACGAAATCGGCTTTAATACCAGAAAATCCTTCTCAGGCTTCAAATTGATTTGATTGCCGTTTCGAGACAACTGATTTGTCGCTATGAATAATCACTATTAATTTGATTACCAAATTCAATTAAGGACATGCGATTAGCACTTTTGTCTTCTTGTTTCGGTTTACTATGAGTATTGTCGTCAGTTATACTTTTCATTGATTTTATAAAGGTCGCTACAAAGCAATTTATTCAAAATGTAAGCCAACGCGCTACATAAATGAAAGCCGCGATAGCTCACTTAGCAGAGCACTCACCTTGTACTCTTTACACATGTTATATCCGGAAGGCCCTGGGTTCGAATTCTACTCAAACATTGTTCTTTTTAATCATCTTTTTTATACGCCGCCGGAGGCGGACGTATATCGGCGTCATCTTCTCCGTCTGTCCGTCCGTCCATCCGTCCGTCCATCCGTCCGTCCGTCCATCCGTCCGTCCGTCCGTACATCCGTCCACTTTTCTTGTCAACGCAACTCCTCCTAAGTTTCTGGCTGGATCTTCTTGAAATTTGGTCAATGTTATCACCTCAATTGGTAGATGTGCATGAAGGAAGGATTTTATGGTTCGTTGATTTTTGCCAGAGTTATGCCCCTTAAAAACTTAGTCTGTGGGGCTTATTGAAATTGCAGCCTTGTCAACGCAACTCCTCCTAAGTTTCTAGCTGGATCTTAATGAAACTTGGTCAATGTTATTACCTCAATTGGTAGATGTGCATGAAGGAAGGATTTTATGGTTCGTTGATTTTTGCCTGAGTTATGCCCCATAAAAACTTAGTCTCTGGGGCTTATTGAAATTGCAGCCTTGTCAACACAACTCCTCCTAAGTTTCTAGCTGGATCTTAATGAAACTTGGTCAATGTTATTACCTCAATTGGTAGATGTGCATGAAGGAAGGATTTTATGGTTCGTTGATTTTTGCCAGAGTTATGCCCCCTTAAAACTTAGTCTGTGGGGCTTATTGAAATTGCAGCCTTGTCAACGCAAGTCCTCCTACGTTTATGGCTGGATATTAATGACACTTGGTCAATCACCTCAATTGGTAGATTTGCATAAAGGAAGGATTTTATGGTTCATTGATTTTTTCTAGAGTTATGCCCCCTTAAAACTTAGTCTCTGGGGCTGATTGAAATTGCAGCCTTGTCAACACAACTTCTTCTAAGATTCTGACTGGATCCTTATGAAACTTGGTGGATGTTATTACCTTAATTGGTAGATGTGCATGAAGTAAGGATTTTATGGTTCATTGATATTTGCCTGAGTAATGCCCCCTTCAATCTTAGTCTCTATGGCTTAGTGATATTTCAGTCTCGTGAACGCAATTTCTTCCAGGTTTTTGACTGGATATTTATAAAAACCTTTTTGTGAGCACAACTTTTTACAGGTTTTTGTGTGAATATTTATAAATCCTTGTCAATGTCATTTTTTTTTTGTCTCAAGTTTTATAAGTGGCGGCGTATATTGTGACCATGGCACTCTTATTTGACTTCTATCGCCACCATCGTTGGCGAAAAAACGACCGCAGTGATTTAGAATCGGTCTTAACACAAATTCAACGAAATAAAGTAATGAAACGCCGATCATTTACATACAATTCCGCTCAATCAATGAGAGGCGTCTAAATATAGTGCTCCAAGCACTTTGATTTTTATTCCTGTTTAGAGTAAAAAAAAGAAAAAAACACGGTAGCAGTTTTCCCTGGTTGTGGTTACAAAACAAATTCAATACATACTTTTCCTGAAACAAAATACCAGATGAATTGGAGCACCTAACCATGGATTCCTCATACAAGTACTACCGCAGCATCCTTACATCTACAGATGTGCATAAAAAGAAGAAATTGGGAACGTGCCGTCGGGAAAATGGCAGTGGAGTACAATAAGCAATTTAAATCTTCATATCATTATCAACGAAAATTTGAGAATAGCAATGTCCCTATCTGTAAACATATTCATACTATCATCCAGGTACCATCTGTTGCAGACCCATTGCTTCATCTTCTTAGCTCAATACACGTAAACGGGTCTCTTAAACGAAATAAATACAGATCGCTGTCACTTAGTCTTATACTAGTAATAATCATTGTTGTCATGATCATCGATCAGTATGTAAATAGGTCATGATACTGTCGAATATCAGTGATACAGATGCTGGAGAAAAAAAACTCGTAATGCAACTATTTTTCTGAATAGGTGGATTTCACTAGTGTCTCATCTGAGGCTGTTCAGATGGAACCCCGATTTGTCATCGAGTCGAACCCGAGTTGCGAAATGAACTCACTCCCCGATAATCAATTTCAAAACCCTGGTTCCAAAGTGCGTCTCGTGGAAACCCCGTTCCTTTAAATATGTCAAAGACTTAAACAACAATGATCAAAGAAAAGGAACCTATCATACACAATACGTGCATTAAATTGGGTAATCATTCTAAAATGTGTGTTTTCAGTAAACACATCAAGAAAAACAAACGTTTTACAGAAGAAATAATCCGAACTGGTTTTGAACCAACGGCGTTTCAAATTTCAAACTGAAAAAATGTTGCGAGGTTAATCCTTTCCCGTTTGAGCTATCGCTGCTGCTGATGATATAGGGTGTCTGTTTACATTATAACCATAGTGCATGCATGTATCGCTTTCTAAAGATCTTACCCTTTACACAATAAATATTACAAGTCAAAAGTAAAAAAACTACAAGAAAATGATTAAATCGAAAAAAGATCGTAAAGTTGGTTAAGACGTGGCATGAATTGAATCGGCCAATGAATCTTATAGTATTTGTTAGAGAACACATAGAAAGTAGGAAAAGATACGACAGTTTTCCTGTGTGGTCGCAAAATCTATTTTGAATTTTGGTCAACTGGCAATTGAGTCTGAGAAAGGGTTTTTTGGTAATGAAAACCCATTTCGCCTGTCCAAAAGCGGTTATAAGAATTGTACGTCCTTTCGGACGTCCAATTAAAAAAAACAATATGCCCCAGTAAGCATTTTTAAGCCAATGGGTTGGCCCTTGTCCCAATGATGAATTTGTTGTTAACCCTTTCCCAAAAATGACCTGGTTTTAACGTCCCTAAAAGAAATGGCTTGGGAAAACATTGAAACAAAAGAAGCAGTTTCTCCTTTTGTATCAATATTTTCCATGTTGTATTGTTTATGGTTGATTGATAGACTTTTCGATAGTCTGTAAATTTCTTTTTGTTTGTCTGTACTTGACACAAACTATCTACGAAAGATTTTCTAATTAACATGGGTGCTCTTAGGAGAATATTATTCCCCTTAAGTAACCACAGAGCAAACCAGATATTTTTCACAAAACATACATATTTTGAAAGGTTTTCATTCTGAAGTAGCTGCACATGGCAATAATTATGCTCTATTATGGAGCAAACATGATGTTTCGCTTTGATTAAAGATGTTTATGTCTGATCGAGACTGTCTTAACTTCAAATCTCTTCTAGCCGATAATGTTTTGTTACCGGTCAAATTAATTGTTATTTGTAAACAAGTTTTCACAGCTATAACAATACTGTCTAAGTTTTCTTCAACCATCATAGAGGCTATTATTATCCCTCAGATTCTATTGAGATGACAAGCATGTTATATCACCTTCAATATTTTCCAAGTCTAAATTTTCTCAAAATTTCTTTTTCCTAGCCCTGGTCCCTAGGTGACAAATTCTGTACCGACTCTTTCATCCAGCTTTATCAAATGTAACGAATGTGTTCTAAGACTGTCAAACACCTAGTGATTGTATCATTGTTCACGGTTTGTTATGCTGCCTATCGCTGCTGTTGCTAATTGTTCATCAACTCATCCGAAGAATAAATGATTTGGTATAGCAGTGGTAACGCAGGATGTACAGATTGACAGGTCAAAGGCTGTGATTTGATGAGTGCTTCCATGCCTGAAAAAATAACAGAAGTTAAATTGAATTACTGGCTATGACGCCTTTCAATGTATAGATCTCGGAGTTTACTCCGAATATTGGCATTGCCACCAAAATGTTTCATGAACGTTTAGTAGATTCCTGTCTGAATGATAGATAGCACTGCCAGACTGAATGTACTGTACAACAAAAAATTCTAGTCCTTTACCAGGGCTGAAGAGAGAAGCTGAAGAGGAACAATCCTCAAAAATCATTAACTTGGAATGAAAGTTTACAAATCATAATAGTATTATATATTGTGTATGTTCACACAATATTTTACAAAAGGAAGACCTTAACCGTGTTTTTAAAAGTACCAAAGGGGAGATTCGGGATTTCTCGGACATGTTGGTAATCTGGGACAGCCAGAAGAGTCTTTATTAAATATTTCCCAAAATCAGCTGTATTAATAGGTATAACGCGTCATCAATCGAATGTGCCTGAATAGATGACACCACGTGACATGTATCGTGACGTGTGGGGAAGTTTATTCATTTCTGTGACGTAGTGTCCGACGTTAAATCGTATTTAGCTATTTTAAACTCGGACACTAAGGTTTTCTCCATGTTTATCCGATTTTCATGTGCGATCGAATTAGCAACATAAATGATGTCGACTGCAACAGCTTTCAAATTGGAGCAGTGTGCAAAACTTTACCGTTTTGGAATGTGTTAAAACAACAGTTGCGTCCGAGATTTCCTGTTCAATGTCCAAGTTTACCTTACTCTGGCAGTATATTTTATTTCGTAAAATTATCTGCCTTGGCTTTATTTTAACTGTTTTAGCCTATGAAATTAGTTTAGAATTGGAATACTTTATTGTTTTCGTTGTTGATTCAGAATCTTGTCCGTCCGAGAGAGTGACATATCCATCGTGTCCTGTCAGAGACTACGTTTTGTGTCCGAGTTATACCGAATCTCCCCTAGTCCATCCCCTAATGAAATTCATGCGCTGTCGCAGTCATTTGGGTGATGTCCGTCGACAGTCGTAAATATTCAGCATTGGAACATTCAAACGTCGAATTTTAGATGTCTCCAAAACATGTCCGATAGGTAGCAATGTTAACAATGTCCAACAAATTCTGACTTCTTGTGAATCTCATTACCAGTGGAGGCGTACTACCTTAAACTTAAGTGAAGAATCCTACTAGTTAAGTATGGCATCAATGCGTGAATGCCTCTTACTTTGATATCATCCCATATCTTAACACTTGAAGAAGTATTCAAATGCCGGTACATAAGCATTATATAGGAATGCTAGTCTGAAACCTTTTCCCAAACGTCAAACACGAAAACCAATTACTTATTGTCCACAATGCATTCCTGACTACGAGAAACACACATATCCTGACATGTAATTCGAAAGTCTGATAGAGGAGAGAGTTCTGGGTTAAAACAGCAATACTTACCCCGTTTTGGCATAATATTGGATGTTTAATTTGTATGACATCGTTGAGTTGTTGTTGTGGCAGGCATGTATAATTAGTCTGGAAAAATTCGGGCCGAATAGACTTGAGACCAATTTTGATCAAAATACAATTTTCGTAAAAACCTTTCCTAAACGGCAAAAATTTGACCGGATTTATTCCAATTTACAAGCTGCAGCAGCAGTGGCGGATACAGAGGTGGTGGTCGTTTGAACCCACTCTGTTGCCTGATACTTTTTTTTCATTTTCATACAGAAATTCAATCAAAATTGTGTAATCAGATCTAGTAGGAAAACTACACACCCTGATTATTCGTATGTTCGAACCCCTAAAAGAAATCCTGGTGCGCCGCATAGCAATGAACGAGTTATGTTGAATTTGTTTACATTGTAACGCAGAATATATACTGAAGAATTAACCCTTTCGATGCCAGAGAAATATTGGAAAATTGGTTCGTATTTGCCAGGCCATTTTCGTAGAAATTAGGAAAATTACGGAAGAGTAATAAATCAACTAATAACTAAAAGAATTTTCAATAAAACTTATAAAACCTTATATTTTCCTAAAGATAATTAAAAATGCTATTCTGTGACTATATTTTAGTCGATTTTGAGCCACACAATGTTACGTTTAGCTATCTTGAATTTTGACAACTGAAAAAAATGACGAAATTCCGAAAAGCTTACCACCAGCTCGAACATTGTTCTCACTTTCCTCGTCTAACTCCAACAAACATTCCCTTTCAAAGTTAGTATAATAATCAGCTGGTACATTGTCTTGTTATATTAATACAACATCATTCATCGTACATAATTTGAGATTTCAAGACGCATTTTTCACTTTTTTGCACCACATGTGTTTTGCCGTCCGCCATCTTGTTTGACTTTCAATTTCCAAAGTCAAAATCCCAAGATTTATGCTATTTTTATGTTATTCTATGACGATTTTTCTATTTTTAGGTAAAATGGATCGAAGATAAATTATCATTGGTCAAATTTTCAGTCACGTTACGACTCGGTCTAAAGATAGAACAAAATATCGAGGGGTTTTCTCAGCCACGCGAGCGAACGGCATATGCCGTACCCTGGCACTATAGAGACATTTATGCTGGACGGCATATGCCGTACCCTGGCAGCGAAGGGGTTAAGAGAAAATATGCTGATTTCAGCTGATTCAGAGCCCCGCCCCTTCCCCCATTTCAAAACACGTGTCCCATCTTGGGATATGTCTGGATTCACGCATAGATTATGAAAAAGGTAGGTAAATCTGTCGGGGTGCATAGCCTACTCAAAAAAATGTATAGATCTAGGTCTATCAGATTTTGTTTAACTTGGCAACATGTTACTACGGAAATGGAAGTCCCGCATCGAATATATCCCCCCCCCCATTTTAGGCAACTCAAAATATGGACAAACTGTTGGATGAAACGAAAGTTCTGATTGGGTAATTCAGGTGCGCTTGTATTTTTCATAAAACGAGGCTAAAAATACGGGTGCACCTCTAAAATAAACAGGTGCACCTGTATATTCTGAGGTGAACTTAAAAATGGAGGTGCACGTATAAAATGTATACGTTCACCTCAAAATATACAGGTGCACCTGTATTTTTTAGAGGTGCACCTGGTATCTAGACTTTTGACCCATTCGGTACGGCATACAGAAATGGTTGATAAAGTGCACACTCTGGTGTTGAAAAACCGCAGAATCTCTCTTTATGAGTTAGAAGAGGCAACTGGCATTTCATATCGGTCCATTAACAGCATATTACATGATAAGCTCCACATGTCCAAGGTATGCGCAAGATGGGTCTCGAGAATGCTATCTGTTGAAATGAATCAATCGAGGGTCACCATCAGTGGAGCCATGCTAACTAGGTATAACGCCAACCCTGACGACTTTCGTTTTAGGGTTGTAACCTGTGATGAAACCTGGCTTTATCATTATGATCCGGAGAGTAAACAGGAATCCATGGAATGGCAACACGCCTCTTCTCCGAGGACCAAGAGGTTCAAAGCTGCAAGGTCCACCAAGAAGGTTATGGCGACATTTTGGGGGGGGAATAGCAAAGGAGTGATCCACATCGACTACTTGCCAATCGGAACTACAACAAATGGCGAATAATATGCTAACATACTGAAACAAGTGCGCCAATCCATCAAAGAGAAACGCCACGGGAAAATTCGTCGTAGTGTTTTGCTCCATCAGGACAACGCGGCTGTCCACACCAGCCGTATTGCAATGGAGGCTGTACGCGAATGTGGCTACGAACTCCTCCCTCACCAACCATATTCTCCAGACCTTGCCCCCAGCGACTTCCACCTCTTTCCTAAACTGAAAAAATATCTTCGGGGTCCTAGGTTTGATGATGACAACAAGTTGACTGCTACTGTTGAGGGCTGGTTAGGGGACCAACCAGTTGACGTCTTTTAATCAGGCATCAGGGATTGGCAGAGCTGATGGAATAGGTATGTGAAGTTGGAAGGGGACTATGTTGTAAAGTACCACACTTTAAATAAAAGTACTTGATGCTTTCTATGGTAGGCTCAAAACTTTTTGATACCCCCTCGTAAAACTTCAGGAATTTAGACCATCAAATAAAAAATTATAATAATTATATTCATGACAAGTGACATACATGTATTTACAATGAACATAGATTCTTTTTTAAAATTTTGTACATATAATACATGTAGTTATTGTCCAGTGACAACATTTAGACAATGACTATGCACCGAGCGGGGGAGCAAGAACGTGAAACGTGAGGTCAACTTCAGGCGATCATGAATCCTTGTCTTTAAAGTCTATTTAACTCTCATGTAATTATTTACCCGATGTTTAGATCTACCTGTGCTGAAAACGTTCTCATACTATTAAGAATAGAAATGTTAAACAAGAATATGTGGCTGTTTCATATAATATCATATTCTAGATAATATTATAATGGTTAAAGCCGCGTTCCGACCATATCAACTAGATCAACTCGATCGCCTAAATTCTCCGATCAAACCCGATTAAACTCGATCAAATGTATACTCCCCGTCATAAGAAAGTAGCCACTTGTCTAATGCAAAAGGTCGGCAATTTTAAGATTATTCGTGAACGTATCGAAATTAATACAAAACATTGCAACAAGGCAAGTAAAAATGATTTCGCGAAAGTATCGAAAACAGTCGAACTATCCTATCATCTATGGTAGCTTGGTGGTAGTTCCAGGAAATCCGTAACTGATATGGAACACGCTACTAAAATTCACGGCCATACACAGGGCTAGAAAAGGGAATAAGGATATGAGTTTATGATACTGTTTTTATTCAAAATGCTTAGTTACTAATAAGTGATTTTTATTACACCAAAGACCCTTGCAAAATGGCGGTTTCCGGTTTTAGCCCAACCAACCCCCAATTACCTCTCAAATGCTCCATTCATTCAAACTTTGTTTCTCTTTGGACTTTAGCAAGTTCCTTATTCGGAAAATGTTACCCTTTACTTTACTCATCAACCACTTCCGCTTATTATCTATCTTTTAATATTGAGACATGCTATACTGGTAGTGCTAAATTTACATAGACCTCTATCAATTCAACAGAATGATTTTCTGTAAAATTGAAATGGGACTTTTGTTTGTGTTTCAACAGCGTCAACTTATGAAGAAAATGACACCTGTAAGTAAACAAAACTGAACTTTGTATCCTAAAATACTGTTTTTAACCGATATTACAACTAAACATCTTTCCGGACATGCTGAAAACATTTAACCATTGAGGTGTGAAAAGGAACCACTGGGAATGCGTATGAATATTTAAAAATAAAAAGACATAAAGAATTGTAAAAATATAGCTTTTTGAAAAATGGCTACTTTCTTATGACAATGAGTATATTTACTTCTTCTTTTCTTTTCGATTAATTCCCGATCATTTTTGCCGACCACACTCGATCAGTACTCGATCGCTTGATCAAGCTGATAAGGTCGGAAATGGGAACGCGCCTCAATACTTTTCATTGTCAAAGCCCGTAGTGTGGCCATTACTGAGATTCAATAAACGTCGGATTGTTTCGAGCGGCATCGTTACGTATCCGAACTTATCCAGACGCGGTCGTAAATATTCGGCAGTGGAAAGTTCCACCACCGAAGGTTTTCGACTTTGCCCGAATCTCAATAGGGATGGACTACCTCAAGAGTTTTGCTTTCAAATCAGAAACACGTCATGTACTTTGAAAAAAATATAGTCGACACTCGTTATGTCAAAGTCAGAGGGGTCGTCGAAATACCTCGACATATACAGAGTTTGACTTATCTGATTTTATTCAATTTCAATTTAAATCACATTTGGCCATTTTGTTGCTCACCAAATAAGTTCATAATTGAAATTCAATAGGAAAAGAAAAGAAATTGCCCTAAAAGAGCAATTGCTATATTTTTCCTTCTATATTTCAATGAGAACGGGACCAGATTTTTACTTCGAATTCAGCGGAAATTCGACTCATCCAATTGTCGACATAACGAGTGTCTAAGTGCTGTACATACAAAACATAGAGTTATTTTACAAAATGTATCAAAATCAATATAAAGCATTCTGATCTCATCAATATAATCAAATGAAATGAAATCGGAAGAGAAGTTCATCACAACAAAATGTTATATCCCTATCCCGAAGACACGAATGTCGATTTTCTTAGATATCCTGGAATATTAGTCCCAACTTGTGACATAAAATGTCTCTGCGTGACCAGTGTTCACATTCTTGACGTGCACCTTGAATTCGGTGCCCCCGAAAACCATGCACATCTCAATACTTCGTCTTAGACTTCCAATCGGCAGTGGAAATCTTCGCTGTATGATTCTTACACAACCCTCTTCATCCAACGACTGAGGTGATATTTTTGGTGATACATAAATGTCTACTGATACGGCAGACTGAAAAAACCATACAGGATAGTATGTTTCGACTTTATTGCTTTTCCCGACTACAAGTCGATCACCTATTTCGACTAACTTACTGAAACGATTCCCGAGCAAGTCAGTAACGTATGTAAATCGACTTATTCGCTCAGTGATAGTGCCAGGATTGTGTCCAAATATCACCGCTCCTTTAAGGACAGCAAGACCAGAATCCCTTGGACAGATGACCTCTTTATCAGGGAAGGATTCTTTTATTCTCGATTTTAGAAGGGGTGACTCGGAGTATCCACCAACAATCAACAACGTGTTACAATCGGACATATCGGGTTCCCGAAATAGCTCTTCCAGCTTTGATTTGATCGACGCAATTGACTCAGAAAAGAAGCCGCAGGCAACTTTGTTTTCGAAACGTAGTTTGTCTGGTGCCGGAAACGAGATATCTCTGTTGTTGCTTGCATTCATGTGGTCTTTTAGGCTTTTCTTCTTTCTGTCTTTGAAATACTCAGCTAGTCGTGAAGAAATGGTCATTTTTGCTCCGTCTGCCTCTACTGTCCGCTTTTTCATCTCGAATGAAGTCATCAAATCTCGAAAATTGTCATTGCACATCGCTTTATAATCTTTCATCACATCTGTGCCTTTTGTTTTGAAAAAGGGAAAAAAGATGCATCTATACGTGTATCTACAAGTGTTCGAACCAAGCTTCGTCCTTCTAATTATAAAATTGGTATATATCATGATTTTCTAAAATACATCATTCGATGAAAATACAACGGATATATATCATCTGTTTATCATTGATATATGAAAAATATCTTCCCTGTGCATGGCCTAAAGCAATTGTAAGAGAACAGCATTGATCCTGATAAACATGCACTAAAACAGATGTCGGTGTTAAATCATGATAGTCTCAAATACTTTAAGAGCCATATTTTCGATTCCGATTAATAAATACACTATACATACCAACAAGTTTCTCCAAATATTTGACTAACGCATCGTCAACCTTAGTTCCTCCCATGTCATTTCCTCGCGCCTTTCTAATTTCCTTGACGAAATAACCTTTGGAAGATGCACCGTCACCTATCGGTTTGTCTGTGACTTGGTGCACAGTTATGTCAACTGTCCCACCTATGAATATAATCAAAAGGGTAAGCAACACATGCAACACAATTCTGAAAAAAAACTGTTGACTGTTTTTAGCTCACTTGAGCACAACTTGCTCTCACTTGAGCACAACAAGTGGAGCTCTTGGGGTCAGTCACACTATCCGGCGTCCGGCGGCAATAAATTCTTTAAACGTGTTCTCCTCCTTAACCACTATGCCAATCCTGACCAAACTTGACAGGAAGATTCATTTGGTGACCCTTTTCAAAACTTGAAGAAATCATTTGAAAAATCAATGATTCAGCCAATTTGAACCAAACTTGGCAGCAGTGTTCCTTGAGTGACTGTCTTTAACACATATTCATCATTTTTGATTGGTTGAAAAATGTGGGCATGGCAGGGTGGTGCTTATCACACTTAAAGAAATCATGAGAAAATTCTATAAAATCAACCATTTGGCAAACTTGAGCCAAATTTGGCAGGGATGTTCTTTGAGTAAGTGTCTTTAACACATGTTCATGGCTTCTTGATTGATTAAAACATGTAGGCGTGGCAGTGTGGGGCTTATCAGACTTGAAGATGTTGTTAGATATCTCTTCTTTTTAACCATTGGGCGAATTTTAGCTCACCTGAGCTCAACGTGCTCAAGAGCAGCTTTTAGGACCAGTCACTGTCCGGCGTCCGTCATGCTTCGTCAAAAATTTCTTTAAACATCCTCTTCTCCTTACCCAATATGCCAATCATAGCTAAACTTGGCAGTTATGTTCCTTGGGTTAATCCTTTCAAAAATGCGGGCATGGCACGGCGGGGCTTATCGAAGATGGAGAAAACATGTGAAAAATGTTTAAAAATCAACCGTTGAGCGAATGTTTTCCAAACTTGGCAGGAATGTCCTTCGGTGACTCAATTCAAAACTTGTTCGCAAACTTTTGATTTGTCAAAAAATTTGGGCGCGGCGGAGGGACCTTTTTGACCTAAAGAAATGATCAGAAAATTCTATCAAACATTCGGTCAATTTGAACCAAGCTTGGCAGGAATATTCTTTGTATGACTGTCTTTAACACATGGTCGTAAATTTCATTTTTTTCCAAAAAATGTGGGCGTGTAAGGGCGGTGCTTATCAGACATAGAGAAATTGCTTGATACTTCTTCTCATAAGCATAGTAATACTTGTAATACTTCTGATTTATTCCTTTCGGATGTTTCAGAATTTAAAGTTGAATCTGAAAATAAAAAGCAAACTGGAACAGGGGATGATATTCAATATTATTGCATAAAATGTGTGTTTTAAGGCCGTTATCAGCATTGGATAAAGAGAAGAATTCGGTCCGATATCGTGAAAAAACGATCGTTATTCGGAAAATTCTCGTGCGATAACGGACCAATTTAAACTAAAACTGGATTTTGTTGACGGGAAAGGATAGAGATTAGAGTTTAGTGGTTGTTTATCTTTTGTAAGAGAATGGTCTAGATCCAATGTGGTGGTAAGCCTATGTGTTTCTTGTTTAAGTTACTGCATTTTTTTCCTTTTCAACTTTATTTTTTATTGAAATGTCCAAAACGAACCAGAGATCTACCTCGGAAGTTCCGATCTTTTTTTTATTTCTCGCACTGTAATGAACGTTAGGATATCCAGAGTATGTTTCCAAAAGAAAACTTAGTCGAATTGTTACAATTTCACCAGCTAAAATGAAGATTATGTCAATAAAAATGCGATAAAACTTGACTACATAGCTTCACGATAAAAGCTAACGTGCACGTGTTATGGGTATCGTACACACGCGATTTATGTCAAGTAGAATGCCGGGAAAACGTGGTATATCGGTCGATGTAAATTTGGTCTAATTTTCACAATTTGTATGGTTTTTCGTCTTATTTTAATACATGTCTTTGCAAATTCTTCCAATTTCATGCAATAATAGCGTCAATTCACAATTTTTCGGTCGTTAAGATTCTCAGAGGACCACAAAATGGGTTATCGCCGATAATGCATTTTTTGGGCCTCTGAGAATGTTAACGACCTCAAAAACGTGAATTAACCCTATATTATTGCATAAAATTTGCGTTTTTGGGCCGTTATCAGCATTGAATAACGAGAAAAGCCGGGCTGATATCGTCAATAACCGGTTGTTATTCGGGAGATTCACGTGCGATATCGGACCGGCTTTGCACTCATATATCCTCAATTTGACCCTTCAAAATACATAATTGTCTCTTTTCCCGCAAAATTGTCAACGTCTTACGTTCAATAAGCGACGTTCGCCTTTGGCGCCATATAATGACAAAACGTCGTTTTATCGACGTCACGCATAACAAAAAAATATCGGAAGATTCACCAGAACAAAACAACATTGGCGGATATTTTAGATCTCACCTCGGTTCATTTCTCGCACATGTCAAGGGGTTTGGGGTAAATAATCATTAGAATTTCATGCTTTTTATGCAATAATAGCGCCAATTCACGTATTTTTCGGTATTTAACATTCGCATAGACCCGCAAAATACGAAAACGACCCTCATGCTTCGCACACGGGCGTTAACGTATTTCTTGGGCCTCTGCGACTGTTAACAACCTCAAAAACGTGAATTAACCCCACAGTAAATATGTGTGCAAATGCTACTACATGCAATATGATTGAATGATAATTGAACTTCAATGCATTCATTGGAAATTATAAAAAAAAAACTCAATCTACATTGACGCATAAATTGTGTATTTTTGTTATCAGCATTGAATAACGAAAAGGAACCGGACTGATATCATGAAAAACCGGTCGTTAACCGGGAGATTCTCGTGCGATATCGGACCGGTTTTGCACTCAAATATCCTCGATCGGGGATTTGTTGTGAGTGTTTCAGAAAAATGAAAATAAAGCCGAAATTTTGTCATTTCCCTTTTCCGCGATGTAATTTCTTGGAAGACGCCCTTTACACCCTAATAAATAGTAAACTAGTTTTCTCCCAGAGTAATCTTTTCTGATGACGTAATATAGTGACGTAGAGGGACAGCTGACGGATTTAGAACTAAAATCAATTGTAAACAGACATTATCCAGAGATAAAGATCTATTTGGCTTGAGGAGAGCAGAGTGGGCGGATCTTACAATCAAATGAAGTGGCAAGCCTATGTGTTTATTGTTCTTGTGTAAGTTACTGCACTTTTTCCTTTTCAACTTTTCAAAAACTTTGTTTTTATTGAAATTAAACTTGACTACATAGCTACACGATGAAAAGCTAACGGCCCGTCTTATGGGAGGCCGGTGCGCCATATGCTAATTGCTAAATGCTAATTGCTAATTGCTAATTGCTAAATGCTAAATGCGTTTTGTCAATAAAGTTTTGAACTTGAACTTGAACTTGAATGAAAACGATTGTTAACACGATACTGACATGGACGGATGTATCCTTTCACCGTAGCCTTTATGTAGTACCAGGCCCGTAGAAACATGGGGGCTAGGGGGGCTAAGCCCGCCCCGCCCCCAAAGATGGCCAAATATGCCAAATTTTCTTAATTTTACACTTAAAGGGATTAGTGTCAATAAGGCCCTTTCCGTGACCCAACCCGATTTTCTTCATTTTCGCCACACATGACCACTAACATATTGACCTTATGTAGGCAAAGTATCAACTTGAACGGAGCCTTGGTTTGGAAGATATATTAAATCAAAGTGGGTGGGGTAAATCACCCACTATGCCATTAGATGGTAATCGATTTATTATACAGTTTTACTGACTTTTTATAATTTGAATATTGCTGATGCAGTGAAATATATGTGTATTGCATTTTGAATACATGTTGTTGTTTATTCCATTGGATGCAATGTACAGGAGAAAAGGGGCATTAAACATGTTTATGAATTTTTAGGATTTTTGGATGGGCTAACTTTACGAAAAACCACAACAGGTTTTTATTTTTTATTTTATTTAATTTATCTTTCTGGTGGTGACTGATGATATGTTACCGTAATTTGTAATATGAAAATTTTCAAAACGGCTTTTTTATTTTCTGAATTACTTGCCCTTGATTTCTTGATTAAAAATGCCAAAAATTATAAAAGTACTATTTCGTTTCTGAATCAAATATTTCTGAATAAATCACCACAAAATACTAATGTGAGGACGATATTAGCATATTACATCAGATAAAGAGATTACAATTGTTATCTCAGCAGAGTGGGTGGGGTAATATACTCCAAAATTAGGCATGAAACAGACAGGAATTTTTCATAGTCAGAATTGCTTGCATAACATCTTAAATGGATGGTAGAGTTGTTATTAGCTCATCTGAGCACAAAATGCTTCAGTTGAGCTATGTCAATCGCTTTTTGTTCGTTGTCTGTTTGTCTATCTGCCCATCTGTCTGTTTTTGATTTGGTTTGTAAACTCTAGCATCCGCAAATATAAGCCAATCTTCACCAAACTTAATCAAAACAAGTATGGCAATAAGTTCTCTAAGAAGTTCCAATATGGGCCGGATCAAAATAAAAACGTCAGAGTTATCTGCCGTTGCAAGTCAAAAATAGTTAGATTTTACATTGTTTCCAGTCTAGCATCTACATTTAATTACCAATCAAGATGAAAATTGGAAACAAGGTTGGTTACGATATGAGCTATAATGAATTTAAATTTCTGTCTGATCAAATCTGAAAATCGCAAGTTATGTACCCTTGAATTTGAAAAAAAATGCTGTTTTCAATTTTTTTTTACTACATTATAACAAACACAAATACGGACCAATCAAGACAAACCTTCGACACAATGTTGGTCACCTTAAGATCTTGACTGAATTCAAATTTCAGCACAATCGGACAACAATTTACGAAGTTGCCTGCCCTTGAATTTTACAAAATTGCCGTTTTCGACTTTGTTTTATCCTTAAAACCCACAAATATAGACCAATCAAAATGAAATTTTGACAAAGTGTTTGTGACTATAACGACTTGTAGAAGTGTGAATATCAACATAATTAGGGTAAGACTTGTTCAGTTATCCGCACTTGTATTAGACAAAATTTGAGTAAAAACAAAGTAGAAACTGGTAATTTTCTGATCCGATCAGACTGAAATTCGATGTCATTCTAGAGCACATATGGTACCCGATATTGTGACTAATTTTCATCTTGACTGGACAATAAATGTAGAGGCTATAGTAGAAACAATGTCAAAATTAGCTATTTTTTGACATGCAAAGACAGACAACTATGGACCTTTTTGTTTGATCCGGCCATAATCGGACTCCTCAGAGAACCTATTACTATACTTGTTTTAATAAAGTTTTGTCAAGATTGGCTTATATTTGCGGATGCTAGAGTGTAAAGACCAAATTAAGAACAGACAAATGGACAGATAGACAAACAGACAACAAACAAAAAGCGATTAAAACAGCTCAACTTGAACATTTTGTGCTTAGATGAGCTAATAACAACGTTACCACGCATTTAAGATGTTATACAAGCAATTCTAACTATGAAAAAATCCTGTCTGTTTCATGCGTAATTTTGGAGTATATTACCCCACCCACTCTGTTAAGATAACAATTGTAACCTCTTTATCTGATTTTTTTTGTATACACAAGGATCATATCGTCCTCATATTGGTATTTTATGGTGATTTATACAGAAATGCTTGGTTCAGAAACAAAATAGTACTTTTATAATTTTTGGCGTTTTTATCAAGAAATCAAGGGCAAGTAATTCAGAAAATAAAAAAGCCTGTTTGAAAATTTTTATATTGCAAATTACGGTAACATATCTTCATTCACCACCAGAAAGATAAATCAAATAAAATAAGAAATAAAAGCCTGTTGTGGTTTTTCGTAAAGTTAGCCCATCCAAAAATCCTAAAAAATTTGTACATGGCATCCAATGGAATAAACAACAACATGTATTCAAAGTCGCTATGTATGTTTATAGTTCCAATAATGTTTAAATGCCATTTTGAATTTAGATCTGGGTTTCGCAAACCAGTAGCCTGATTATGGCCTACCCGTCATCAAGTTTGTGGCTACGACATCGCATCTATGTAAACTTAGTACAGGTTAGTCTATACCTGGGGTTGTTGCTAGCTGCACAGTGTGCCACATAACGACCCTGACTAAACACACAGGTGCAGCGGGGATGACCATATACTTGTGATCCACCGACATAAATAACACATAAATTTAAGTTATACTTCTGTTAAGGGGGAATGCTCCAGTTTCCTAAATTTTTTCCCAATCATAGAATTTATTTATATTATTTATGTTGGAATTACATGTTATTACCAATTGAAAAATGAAATAAAAATGGATGGTCAGCGATCTTGTTTGAATTTTATAGGCATTCGTATCACATACCCCTACATCGAAAAAATGCACAATTTCTTGCACCTGTCCTAGGTCACTAAAATGCTTATAAAATGCTGTATATTCATCGTTTAGTCCGGAAAACGGATTTAAAGTAACGTCTTACATTCAATAAGAACAGAAAACCCAAATTATGTGCTATTATAAACTTGTAAATGTATAAAATGTATAAAATAGCATGATCACGTGTTCGGTTAGATCAACGAAGCTGGATTGTTTTATGTCAAAATTTGCATATTTTGGAAATATTTCAATTTCTACATAATAGAATTTGATAAAACTTCCTCATTGTAATAAGCAACATGTCCTGGTAATAATTCAAAAAGAAAATGTATAGGTCAGCACACTTATTAGTGAATTACAGCAATTTTTATCAGCTACACATGATTAAAATGACGCAAAACAGTGGTAAAAACATGCGCATTTACGACTGTCTTGCTCTAAATAATCGATTTCCATCTTGAGGAAATCAGTTTCGCATAATAAATACACTTTTACCTTCGAAAATGGTAAATTGCAATGATGTGTTATATTATTGAAAATATGGTAGCGAAACATATTGGTAAGAAGCATTTAATTTACAACAGTAATGACCGAGTGTTCCGAAAAACTGGAGCATTCCCCCTTAATTATCTGTTCATGTACAATGGCCAGTTTATTGTTACCTGTTTCAACCACTTCTCCATGGTGCTACACCACTCCCCCATTGTGGCAAAATATTGATAGGTCCATGAAAGGTGATGCGACAGAAACCATTAGGATGGTAATATGCAAAACTCAGACGTTGGGCCGTCCTGACCGACGGACAGACAACTTTGTATCCCTAGATTTTGATTCCCACTGACAAGGTCTCGATAAAAAAAAACAGAATGGTGCATTTCGTGAAGTAATTGTCTTTAACCATCGCATACAGATAAACAGCTTGTGCAGCAGTATTTCCAAGAGAACTATAATACTACTGAAATTGTTGTTGCCGCGGGATAAAGACTGGCATTTGGAAAAGGTATGTTAATTTGCTACATGAAGGTTTCTATACTGAACAAAAAAAGAAACGTTGCAGTTTTAAAATGTATATCAGTGGGGGTATGTGTATTTATGCATCTTATTCGTGAGTCATATTCTATTGGCCGACTCGCTGAATGATTTGCCGAAGGCGACATTTCCAAGTGCCTGTTATATGGACTGTGGATATGATAACCCGGGTCTATCGATCCATTTCATCTGTAGAGGATAATCGTTTGTTTCAGTGTAAGATCGATTTATATTTCATTGAGTGAACAACAAAAGCTATATTTTCACGAGTGGCGAAATATCAATCGATCTTACACGAAAAACAAACGATTATTCTATTTCTTTAATGCAAAAAATAGACAAAATGCGGAAATTGTATGACAAATTTTGTTAAAGCGCGTCAATTGGCATTTGACTGCTACGCAACGCTTAAAATGACGTCACTCATTTGGCCCTGCTTAGATAACGTCAAATAGGGCAAAATGAACGAAAGCCGGGCACAAGTTTTTGATAATTTCACTGGATTGGCGGTGAGTTTATCAAAATGATAACCTACCGTTATTTCTCGATAATCCACCGAAAAACAGTAAAGAAAATATTTTCTCTCTAAAATTTCCTAATTCTTTCAGTGTGCGAACTGTTCAGCGATATATGAAGGACTTGGGGCTCGTATCTAAACGAACAGAGTCACCTGTTGAGGAAATAATCCAAGCGATTCAGTCAGAACTGGAAAACACAGGACGTCGCCTTGGAGTACGGCAAAGATTAAGACGGCAGTACGGCTTACATGTGAAACCGTATTTTGAACTATTTTCCTATTATATACGTATCTAGATCTATGATAATCTATCTATAGACTGGGTTCCAGACTGATCATTTTTCCCTCCTTTACTTTCTCCGGTCCAAAGATCAGTCTGGGGTCAAGCAAAAGCGCCATCTGCTTTTTTCACAATCTTTGGGGGTAATTTCACGAACGGTAACTCGTCCAGATAATTATCTAGTGCTATATTTAGTAACAGAAATCCCCATGGACCAGACTGGTACCCGTATTTCTTCATGGAAATCGGGTACCCGTCTTTTTCAAGATAATTCTAATTAGGTTAACAAATATTGCACAATTCAGCAATTATTGGATTTTATATATTTTTGGTAAACTGTTATTGCTAAGGGTTAAACGGTAGGCTATAAATCCTACGGTGTCGGTCGCTTAACCCTTTTAAAAACGGCAAACATTTTAACCGCTTTATTTTGAATGCTGCCGAAAGGGATGTTGAACAGAAAAGGATTTGTGAACCAAGAAGCTGAGAAAAAACTGAGGCAAAAGGGGAAATTGCTGTTTATCAACATTTCTTCTTTCGCTTTAATGTTTCCACAAGCCTTTTCAATTAAACACGTTGAAACCAGGTCTTGTTTGAGAAAGGGTTTGCCCTTTCCCGAAAAAGACCATAATGGAAACGGGTGATCTAAAAAAAAGAAGAAAAAAAGCAGAAACTTAATATAACCATCAGTTTTCTCCTTTCATCTCAATATTTTCTTTCTGTGTACAAATGCCATCTTTATCAACAACAGTTTCTGGTTTTGCAGCGTTTTCAAATTGGAGCAGTCGAAGGGCTGACTAATAACCAGAAAACAAAGTTTCAATCTTGTCTAAATTCTAGATGTTGCAGACGACATTTTCAAGTAAATCATATAATGATATGTAACTTTTTTTTTCTTTTTTGAGAAAAAATTGCGAGAAATTAAGAAGTTATGTGCCACAAGCAATTTCTTCATTGTCCACAATGTTTTCAAAAAGCTTTATCATGTCGGGTGTCAAAGGCGTCAATATGTGGGAATGGGTTAGTGTGACACACTTACAGTAGACAATAACACATATAACACCTTTTCTTATCAGTCTGTTATCTTATCCACCAATTTACACCTTAACAAACGACCGCAATTTAGACTCCCATTTTAGAAGATGCTTGCAGGCGACAAAATTTGTGATGATAAAGGTAGGATTTGTTTAAAATAATGCAAGAAAATACTCAAACAAAAGGAGAAAACTGTTAGTATCGAAATATCTTCCCAGCCTTTTCTATTGGAAAGGTCATGTTCGGGAAATGATTAAATAGTTTAAATGGCCCATT
This sequence comes from Fragum sueziense, assembly GCA_963680895.1. Classification (NCBI taxonomy): domain Eukaryota; kingdom Metazoa; phylum Mollusca; class Bivalvia; order Cardiida; family Cardiidae; genus Fragum; species Fragum sueziense. The sequence goes on along the minus strand of OY804608.1, from coordinate 35,776,803 downwards.
GATGAGTTAGTTTTTACATAAAAAAAAAACACCCATTTCTCGAAATATTTATTAATTATTTGTCAAATTGCGTCATAATAATTTTTCTCTCGACCATTTTTTTTACATTTTGTATCAGACAATAGTAAGAAATGGAACATAACATTTTTCATTGTTTTTCATGTATAATAGAATTTCAAACAACATTAATTTCTCCTACTGTTGTAAGTTTGAAGGAATTTAATAGTTAAACGAATTTATGTTCGAATAAAAGAAAATAAATAAAAAGGAAAAGAAGAAGACAGAATAAAAAACGTTTGCAAGGGTTCCATCCAAGCTTTAGGGTAGTTCACTGTTGAGCTTTAAAACACTCATTTTGCGTCGATATAAACCAAACAAAAGTCGTGCTTGTTCCTTAAAAACTTTTTTTGTAATTGTTACAGAAAAAAATATATGCAGTTTGGGAATGGTTAATCTATCCGCATTGGATTTGCCATGGCTCACATAAAAACCATTGTCCCCCAATTGCATTCTTAAAAATCTATTCATCCGTGCAAAACCAAATTTTACCTGACAATGAATATGTGATTTTGACAACCAAAACTAAAGAAGCACATTGGAAACATTCTTGGAAAATAATGAGAAAATGCTAGAATTTGCAGAAATTTAATTATCTCTCAATATTTCAAACGTAATTCATTCCATTATAGTATCGAGCCTCGTTTTAAAACGACAGGCTTTAAATAGGTTATACGTCTAAAAATAGATCAATTGGTTTATCGGCTTATCATTGGAAAATACCGTGCTTGTCCCCAGGCGTCAATATCAACACGATAAAAAACGGATGCCGCGATATCTAACGGGTATTGATTTTTTATGCGCTATCTTATTGACCAAATTGTATATTGACGACTGAACCCAGGCTAATCTATCTACGAAGTTGATACACGAATTTTCGTTATATAATCAACGATGAGTGTTTCGCAACTAGCGGACTCAGATCAGTGTGCTCATGTGTCATTGGTCTGCACTGATCGCTGTTTGGCTACATATGTTTTCCATAACCGTCAAGAGGACATTGAAGATCATAATCCAATTGCGGGGGTGTTCATGCTGATCTTAGGACGGATTAGTTGAAAGCCAACAATTTTGATATTCGCTGGTCACGTGTTATGTTTTGTTTAACGTCCTAGCATGTATCTTATGAAACCTTTCACTTTAGTTCAACTTATTCTACACACCTACTCTTTTGTTCTGCCTAGGATAATATACTGAACAAAAGTGAAAACCTACTTTGCTTGTCATATTTCCTCTAAAAACAAGAAGTACAAAAATCAAATGAAAGTGTTTCGTATTGTTCATTGACTTGGTTGTGCCAAGCACTAGACGTTCTGTTGATCTTAATTACGGGGATGAAAAACGAACCCTTTTAATGTGACAGGGGTCCGTTTTTCAGGTGTACAATTTGAACAGAAATTTAACACAATTTAAACCTTCAGAAATCTAAGCAGAAGAATGCAAACCATGCCGGACTGCAAGGAATGGTAGTCTTACAAGTTATAAGTCAGGAAATGAAAAGAAGCTTGCATAACATTGTTTCAGCGTCTAGAAAATGATGTTTACAAAACAGAATTTTCATTATGTTCCAAAGCTTGAAAATGTAATCTACAATGTAATCTCTATAGAAAATTGAAATCGCTAATGCATGTGCATCTGGGAACAACCCTAGTCGAAGAAAGGGTTCAAAAATCCCCTGTAAGGCCTGCATGATGTTGTTAAAAGACCAATCGAAAACAGTGATACATTTGTGAAAACCAAACATTTTAAATTCCCTATTTGTTTAGATGAATGTCAAAGGGAGGTAATTCGCAAATTTGACAGATTAGACCTTGATTTTAGAGCTTGTTTCAAAAGATAAGTGAGGTTTTAAGTGTTTTTCTGGCAACCCAGATATGAGCAATTCCGAAAAAATAATAAAGCGTTGTCTGCGCATGTGCATATGTGGTGTTACATGAAATTAGCTCTGAACGTATAAAGGGCTGTTACTCTGACATTAAAGGAGACAGGACATTGAAATTTCGACAAAACGATTTCTGAAAGCCTGGAAAATAACGTCAAAATATATTTCATGTTATTAGTTCGATACTTTTCCAGAAAAATGAAATCTTGAAGTTTAGCGTTTTCACTTTTGTTCAGTATATAAAGAGTATCAACCTCGCCATGAATGGCCGAGTCTGGTATACATGTATGCACGTGCCGGGTCGGTATGTGATTATACCAGGCATGGCTATTCTGCATACCAGACCTGCATATTCGCTCTCTGTGTTTCAAATTCGTAAATGCATCTAGAAGGGGCCATATCTAGAGTGTTCCGATGCGGACATCGCATTATCGTCGGCGGTGCGATAGCGAATAGTAGTATGACAGTAAAACAACAATATTACGACAGTACAACAATAACGCCATAATTATCGCGTTATCGTTGTCGTAATATCGCGTTATCCTTGTCGTAATATCGCCCTCCCTGGCGATAGCGGTACTACGATAAAGTAACTATTTAGAATATCGTTGTCGTACTGTCGTACTATTGCTATCGCCCCAACGACGATATTGCGATGGTATGGCGCGCCGTTTTACTATTTATTCCTTGAACAAGATAATTATATAATTGTGAAAGAGATATGTAAAATTCATAGGCATAGGAGGATTTATAATATATGGGGGGGGGGGGCGGCCAACTGTTTAAGTGAGTGGAATTCGACCGAGCGAAGCGTTGCTAGGGGGGATATTTCCTGCAATCTGGACACTATCAGACAACATTTTATACCTGGACCTTTCTTGAAGGAAATATGGGTGTATTATTGGGGGGACATAGGATACAAGTATGCTGATCACCTTCTTATTATTGGGGGGACCTGGCCCCTGCCCCTTCTTCCTACGCCAGTGGTATTGTCAGGGAGATGTCGGGAATTGCCATAGATATCTTATTGATCAAAAGAGATATCTTGAATTCTGAAACAGATATCTTATTGAAGCAATAACATACATGGTGTATTTTGTTCCAGGAAAAATAGTAAAACGGCGTGCCATACGATGGCCCCATGGAAACGAAACACCGTACATATCTTATACATGTTTGAATATGCGCTTCAAATATGTTCCAGGGAAACAGTGAGGCATGTTGTTCGTATTATAGAACCTTCACGAGCTGCGGAAATGAAGAAAGGTCGTTTAGAAAGAAGGAAATAACAGTACGAGGGCCCAATCACATTTGGCACATTGATGGAAATGATAAATTGAAACTCTATGGATTCGGCATCAGCGGGGCAATAGACGGATGGAGTAGAAAGCTAATTTGGTTGGACGTCGATGAAACAAACAAGAATCCATTATAGTGCGCATGGACAGGGGAAATGAAAATGTTACTATTGCAGATGTACGCACACTGCTTCGTTCTACTCACGATGACGAATTCTCCAGCTGTGCGGTGATGTTTGGTAGTTCCAACCATAACCAAAGGATCGAGCATTTTGGCACTATTTACGACAAGTACTTTTGAAGTCATACATGGATTTATTTAAAGACTTGGAACTGAGTGGTATTTTGCAAACGGACAACATTTTGCACATTGAATGCTTGAAATTTTGTTTCATGCCAGTTATACGACAAGACCTGAAATGTCATCTGCAGCACTGGAATACACACCGTGTGCGCCGGATGAAAAATGTGACAAGTCCGTCTGGAATACAAAAGGGGGGGTCTCACTCTATCAGAAATTCCCATAGGGTTGTGCCCACGCTCGGAATTTCATGAAATTTGGTATGAAGTTAGTATTCTTTATTACGACGTTATTCCCGAAATATTTTTTAAAAATCTATTCTGGAAATTTTTGTTCTAAGAATTTTAAGATTTTTGCTGAAAAATGGGGGGGTATCCTAACTTAAAGAGGCCATATACACCCAGATTTGTTGTATTCGAGCCAAATTGTCCCCAAAAATAATGTCTAATAATTTCTCATCGTGTATAACCCAGAATAGTATGTATTACTCAACAAAAAACAATTTTCTAAAAGATTTTGTATGACCTCATCGCCAAATGTTTTAGTTTTTAGATATTTCGACCAAATTCAGGTCTAAATTTCACCTAGTTCCAGTTTTTGTCAACCCATGAAATTTACAGTAAATTTGTCCTTATATATGCCCATGCTTATGGTAAAATATGAAGAAAAAATAAAACCGGTAACAGTGTTGTTTTTGAATTTAAGTGTGAAGGGTCCAGATTTCTAAGAATGTAAAATCTAAGAGTTTACTTAATTATTTTCATATACATTTGTAATTAGCTCATTATGCTTTGTTGTCTCTTTATTTAACATAACCAACTTAAACATGGCATTAATTTTAGCTTTTGCCACACAAAAACAAGATTTTAAAGAATAATTGGCACATTGTCGTACCCCACCCACCAATAATATAATGGTAGAAAAATCCCAAATAGCGGAGTAAATTATAAAATGGGGGATGAAAAATAAAGGAGATGCATAATGTTACATATCTAATCTATTATGTCACCCTTTTTAACTTTCCTTTGTGGCTTATCAGCACTTAGAATACTTTCTTCTTCCGGTTACAGTGCTGGGCCCTTACAAGAGCATTTGCGCACAGTTATTAAAAATACAAACATTTGTTTTCTTTACTACACTGCTCAAGATAATAAAAAGAACACTAAAGCAGTTTTTATTGTACATTAATTGTGCCTTTCAATGCAAAATTGCTAATATTTCTAATGTAATGATGAACTAGCCACTGCTTTGTTGGCATATTAACTTTTTGATAATCGCAGATTTGAGAAGAACATGCATCATTTTGGTATGTTTGTATCAACAATACTGACACAAAAATGTTGTACGATGACTCTTCTTACTATTTTTATTTAAAATTGGGGACTGATATCAATACTATGTAGGCAATACTGAGCTTTTGCTAGATGGGTACCATTAAAATCTGGGAGCATTTTAAGGTGCCGTTGTTCACAATTCTCATTATTTGACAATGTTACCGGTTTCAAATTTTCACCAAATTCTGCATACGACTAGGAGACATATATGGCTAACCTTTCTATCAATTTCATAGGTTGAAAAAGACGGGAACATACAAATAAAATTATTTGAATTGAAGGTTTTGAAAATTTCTCGGCTGTTTTTCTGACAATTTCTGACCAAATAAATTTCTGAGAATTTTTTTTTGCATGTTGGCAGCCACATTGTTGGTACCAAAATGTTCTTCAATGACCCCTCTTTCTATTCTGATTTAAAATTTGGGACTGATATCAAAACTAGGTAAGCAAAATTGGGCTTTTACTAGACGTGTACCATTGAAATCCAGGAGCATTTTAAGGTGCTGTTGTTCACAATTTTTATAATTTGACAATGTTACCGGTTTCAAATTTTCGCCAAATTTTGCATGCAAACAAGGAACATATATGGCCAACTTTCTTATTAATTCCATAGGTTGACAAAGACGGGAACATACAAAATTTTGATTGACTGTTAGGTTTTACATAATTTTCTGGGTTGCTCTTCTGTCAATTCCTGACTAAATAGATTTCTGAGAAATTATGTGGCATGTTGCTTTTAAAAATATTGGTCTGAAAATGTTCTACATGTTCTACAATAACTCTTCTTGCTATTCTGATTTAAAATTTGGGACTGATATCAAAACTAGGTAAGCAAAATTGGGCTTTTGCTGGACGGGAACCATTGAAATTTGGGAGCATCTTTAGGTGCCATTGTTCACAATTCTCATTATTTGACAACGTTACCGGTTTCAAATTTTCACCAAATTTTGATTACAAATAGGGGACATATTTGGCAATTTTTCTTATCGATTTCATAGGTTGGCAAAGACGGGAACATACAAATAAAATTGATTGAATTTTAGGTTTTGAAAATTTCTCGGCTGTTTTTCTGAATAAATACATTTCTGAGATTTTTTTTGTTCATGTTGATATCAACAATGTGGTACCAAAATGATCTACAATGACTCCTCTTGCTATTCTGATTTAAAATTTGGGACTGATATCAAAACTAGGTATGCAAAATTGGGCTTTTGCTGGACGGGAACCATTAAAATCCGGGGGCATCTTAAGGTGCCATTGTTCACAATTCTCATTATTTGACAATGTTACCGGTTTCAAATTTTCATATATGGCCAACTTTCCTATCAATTTCATAGGTTGACAAAGATGGGAACATACAAAAAATGTGATAGAATTTTAGGTTTTGAATTTTTTTCGGCTATTTTTCTGACAATTTCCGACAAAATTAATTTCTAAGAATTTTTTGCGCGTGTTGGTACCAACAGTATTTGTATCAAAAGTTTCTACAAGGACTCCTCTTGCGATTTTAATTAAAACTTGTGGATTTATATCTAAACTAGATAGCCAACATTGAGTTTTTGTAAGATGGGTATCAATGAAAACCGGGAACACTTTAAGGTGCCGCGTAAAGGGTCTGTATGCACTCTTTGAGTAAAAGCAATGTATTTATGTAGTTCATAGGTCAGAGGCATTGTATGTGTAAAGTTACAAGAAAATCTGTGCGTGGGCGCAAATGAGACACCCCCCTTTTATGTACGATACTCCCGAATGTTATGAGCCGCGTGCGATTTAGGCCAAAAATGGTCTTCCGGAAGAAGAAGACCTTAAATTCCGTTCGTTTTACCTCTTCTGAAAGCAGAAGAGTCACGTGACAAGCACTTTCGCCTAAATCGAACGGCCCTTTTCTATTTCTGGAAGCTCTTCTAGCTCTTCTATTTTTGAGCAGAAGACGGAAGACGGAAGAGGTCACGTGGTCGGCAACATGAGAGCGTCTTTAGTTACAAAGTGCAGATTTTCTCAAATACTGAAAGTAGCTTGTTTACAACTAGTTTGTATTAATTTTGGGATCAAAACGAGAACAAATCTTGTGTTTTTGAAAAAGAAGTGCCTTTATCAGTACAACAGGAAGGGTACCCAGTCTACCGAATTGGAGCTGGCCATTCTAATTTCCTCCTTTTTGAAGAGCTTTTCGATAGAAAAGCCACTTCCGTTTTCAAGACATGTTCGATTTATTTTTAGTCTACCGACTTCTACGCCTCTTCTATCACGTGACCAAACATCTTCTATGACGTGGTCTTCCGGAAGAAGAAGCTGCCAAATCGCACCGGCCTATGGATGTACAGACCGAGGTCGGTATTTTGATGAGACTACCGTAGATCATTGTCGAGGAATATACAATTATCAACAAAATGAAAACCGATGCCAAGATAGGTTTTGGAGTGGGCTCTTTCACTAATGCTTCATCGACAATGGAATCTACCGACTAATCTGAGTGGAGCGTTTGATTTATTTTCGAAACTGATAATTGAAATCTATGCAAATGACCAATAATGACAAGCTAAAGCGCATATTTCTTCTGTGGTGGGTTATTTAGATAATTATGTAAAGACAATATTCTGGGCCATTATATACCATCCTGTGTAGGACAGGGGGTGAAACCACTATTTTCAATGAAAGACAACTCAATGGAAACAGAATGTAAAAATATCTGAAGTTATTTCAATTTTGCGTATTTTTATAACTCCGACCTGTTTGTGAAGGTCATCAATACCGAGAATTGTAAGTGTTATTTGGAATAAATGTTTTCTCACCTGTGCCTCTTTTTACTTTTATGCAATGGGTTATAATATACTAGGATGAAAAACATACGCAATCCCAATTTTTAGAATTTCCGTCGACAAAATATGTTTTAATGGCTGTTGAGTACACGTTTAATATACCTGCATCCATACGCATAAATATAGTGTCAGTTTTTAGCTCACCTGAGCACGAAGTGCTCGAGGTGAGTTATTGTGGTCACTTTTTGTCCGGCGTCCATCCGTCCTTCCGTCAACATTTGGGGTGTTTACACTCTAGCATCCACAAAAGTTAGGCAATCTTGATCAAACTAAGCCAAAACAAGTAGGATCATAAGTTCTCGCACAAGTTCGATTATGGGCCTGATCGGACCAGAAAATGCGGAGTTATTTGCCCTTGAATGTCAAAAAAATGATGTTTTTAAGTTTGTTTACACTCTAGCATCTACAATTATCGATCAATCAAGACAAAACTTGGACATAATATTGGAGACTATAAGATCTCGGATGAGCTCGATTTTCATTCTGATCTGACCAGAAAGATGAGAGTTATGCGCCCTTGAATTGGGCAAAATTGCCATTTTGGCTGTTTTTGACCTTGTTTAATCTCTAGAATCTACAATTATTAATAAATCAAGACAAAACTTTGACACAGGTTGGGGAGCATAAGATTCTGGATGAGTTTGATTTTCAGTCTGATCTGATCAGAAAGTCAAGAGTTATGTGCCCTTGAATTTGACAAAATTGCAGTTTTCAGCTGTTTTCGACCTTGTTTACACTCTAGAATTTTCAATTTTTAATCAATCAAAACAAAACTTGGACACAATGTTGGGGAGCATAAGATCTTGAATGAGTATGATTTTCAGTCTGATATGATCAGAAAGTCAAGAGTAAAGTGCCCTTGAATTTGATAAAATTGTTGTTTTTGACCGTTTTCAACCTTGTTTGCGCTCTAGAATATACAATTATTGACCAATCAAGACAACTCTTGGACACAATGATGGAGACCATAAGATATCGGATGAGTTTGATTTTCAGTCTGATTTGGCCAGAAAGACAAGAGTCATGTGCCATTGATTTTGATAAAATTGCCATTTTCGGCTGTTTTCGACCTTGTTTACACTCTAGAAACTACAATTAGGAATCAACGAATACAAATCTTGGACACAATGTTGGAGAATATAAGATCTCAGATGAGGTCGATTTTCAGTCTGATTTGACCTGAAAGACGAGAGTTATGTGCAATTAAATTTGATAAAATTGCCATTTTTGGCTGTTTTCGACCTTGTTTACACTCTAGAATTTACAATTATTTAAAAAAAGAAAAAAAGCAATGTTGGGCACCATAAGAGCTTTGAAGAGCTTGATTTTCACAACGTTATTGACCATAAGTTCATATTCAGTCTTAAAGTCATAAATATCAATTGAATTGAACATAAGTGTTGCTCATATCATTTTGGTTCAGGTGAGCGATATAGGACCATCATGGTCGTCTTGTTTTCAGATGTCGTAAATTCATCATGCGATACACAGTTAATTGTTAAAAACTGATTATACACTGACGTTGACAAATAGGAGGCCAACGCGTTCATGCACTTCTCACTACCATACGCATAGCATGGCTACGCCAAAACCAAGCGCCAATCTGTAGTACGGATGTTGTTAGATGGAAAAAGTCAAAATGTTGTCGCAAGACATTGATGGGGCAACAAGGAACGCCTAAACAAGTTCTTGTTTGAAAAAGGGTTAATTTAACCCATTCCCACAGAGTGACTCTTTTTACTCTTTACAAGATAATGGCTCAGGAAAACATTTTTTTTTCTACTTAAAAAGAACAAAAAGAAATAAATTTTCTGCACTTGAAATTGTCGTCTTCAACATCATGCATGCCTTACAGGGGATTTTTGAACCCCATTTAGCATTAAGCATTTAGCATTATGCAATTAGCATTTAGCATTTAGCAATTAGCATTTGGCGCACCGGCCTTCCATACGTCTAATGGATATCGTATACACAATATATTTATCAAGTCGAATGTAAAATCCGGTATCTGTCGGTGTAAATGTGGCTTAATTTTCACAAAGTTTTTTAGTCATTCGTTTCTTCTTATTTTATTACATTTCTATGCAAATTCTTCATACTTTATGCAATAATAGCGTCAATTCACGTTTTTTTTTTCGCTCGTTAACATTCTCAGAGGCCCACAAAATGGGTTATAGCGAATTAACCCCATAATGATCTACCGGCTATGTGACATGTTTATTTGTTAACAACAAAATTGAAATTGTTCACAATCCAAACATGTATACACCTAGTACTCAGGTGAGCGATTACAGTGCCATTCTGGCACTCTTGATTTATATTAAGAGATATAGAGAGTAAATTCTTTCTCTTTTCTAGGTTAAAGGTGCCCCTGTTTTTTTATACAGAAAAGTCAAAGATTTAACTTTTATATGCCTATCACGAATTTTCATCTTCACGAATAACCAGATTCGGTATCTATTTGGATCGTCTCTGTCAATTCTGTAGCATCAAGCCTCGAACGCCGGTCATGGGTCTTTTATTTAATACGGTTATGTAAGCAAACATTTGGACTTACAAAATGCGGGAATAATAACTGCTTTTTATCGTAATCCGATCCTATAAAGGTTTCTTCACCACAGAGATTTTCGTTTGGAAGATTTGAAAGCTACTTATTTCTGCCTTCCTACATCTACCACACCCTATTACCGGCTATCGCTACAGCAGTTGCTAACCTTGGGCAGTATCATCTATAAATAGCGGGTGTACTGGGTAGGTCATACTTTTTCCATCTATGTTTTTGTGTTAAAGCCTTTCTCAGCTATATTTGTAGTGCACTTGGCTGGCCATACATTTGAGCACCAACATGATAAATATTAGCCCAAAGAATCCCTAAACAACAAAATTATTCAGCGACAAAGTCGTAACTTCACAATTTTTTACGTAAAATCCAACTTTCAGTCCATATAATGAGAAAATGATAAGACGATCATTAGAATTAATATAACTATTAAGATAGTCAATTAATTTTCTTACACTGTGTAAATTTAGAAAACTGTCTGAATTGAATTAACTTCAGACTGACCGATTAAAACTAAACACTGATGCCAATTTGGCTATCACGAACAGCATATTGAAAATTTTAATGGCAAACCCGGACATAAGTTGATGGCAACACAGAACAATATGTCTTGTTGGAAAAGCGGCATCTCTTTCAACAAGAAGTTGCCTGAAAGGAGCATAAATAATGAATTAACACCATTTCTTGATAGACTAGCCAATTTCTGAAGTATAGACATAGAAATCGTGCAAGTTCCTTTCATCTAGATATGGTTGAAGCTGAGTAACACAAAATTGAAGGACGTATGCAACCACTTTTTAGCCGTACGAAATGCATCAAATTACACACATTTGTGCATACACTTCTTTAAGTAAGTTGATTCAACGTGCCGGATTTCAAGATTATGCTTCAAAAGGAAAACAATTTACAAATATTACTTTACTCTATATTCATATGCAGCGGAGGTAATTTTGAACATTTCTGTCAAATATTTCCGTAAGTATGCATTGATTCAAAATTTTTAAACGTTCAAAATGGTTATGTTTAGAATGGAAATGTAACACAGTTTAGGAATTACTGGCACTTATCAAATTCACCTCTGGCTCTTTAGTGCTAATGATGGGTTGCAAACCTTGAAAAACTACACAAACTTTACAGAGAAAATTGTGGATTTTACATCATGTCGTCGCTGTTTCAGGCACACAATATGACTGTAATATTTTTAATGGGGTTAAATTTCATTTAGTCAGACTTAACTTAAATAGATGGAACCCACGCAAATATATGTATATGAATCCTGCTATTTCAAAGTCGGTCAATGAATCTTCAAACATTTCGATTGAATGTTTTGCGCGGTGCAAATTTGTATTTTTCATTGCGAAACGATTTGGTTTATTGGGGTTTTACGCCGTTTTCAACTGCCATGGTTATATCGCGGCACCTTGAACGCCTAACTACGGATTCCTGTTGTTTCTCATACAAGTGCTAACACAATAGACTAACCGAGCCTCCAGCTGCTCGCCCACATAGGTTAACAATATCAAACCATTGGTGGGTAACTCGCGACCCCTGGATTGACAGACTCCGACGTTAACTGGACTCGGCTTAAACAGATACATGTTGCAGCAAATACTCTTTATAAAGCAAACCGCACGGAATCGCGGACAAACAAAAGTGCTTTGTCCATATGATTCTAAAACCACACAACTGCAGCTTGAATGAAGCCGTGGTTACGAGATTTTTAACAGCTAAAACCGCTTGGACCATTCTATTTATAGCGTAAGATTTAACCCTATTAACCATAAGATTCCATTTCCTATATTATCAATAGCAATGAACTCTGTGCTAAAAGTACACTAGATTTACCGTTATAAGTATTGACAAACCGTCAGTGTAGGCCTAGTTATAAAGTCTCGCTATTATAGCCACATACGAGATTTTATAACAACACATACGATGCACTATTGTTTCACCAAAATTGCGCCACGGTTAACTGGATAAAAACATTCTCCATTTATCTGATTTTAATATCAAATACATATAAACAACGACATCGCTGTATTGTCCACCAAAATTAACCCGGGACAACTTAATTTTCGTGTGCAAAGTCCGTTAGTTGAGTGCCTTAACCTTAACAAGTGGGGTCATTACATATGCAGATGTCTCGGGTTAATCTTACTGGACAATATAAATGACCATTCTGATATTTGGCTAGTATAATTACCCGGTCAAGGTCAGTAATTATCCTCCAAATAGTGTTCATAATTAAAACTCTTATTAAATTCCCCTGCAAATAATCGAGTTCATAAGCAATAATTAGATAAAGCGGAAACTCACAATTTTAAAACTTAAATTTATATTGCTATAATAGACGAATAACGCAATGGTATTTTTGAGCATAGGATCTAAAAAGACTAATGTTGATCTAAAAAGACTAATGTTGAAGGTATTTTTTTTAAAGTTAGTCTGTGCCCGATTTTATAAACGCCGGTTAGAGTTAACCAAATGGCCAAGTATCTGTTTCGGTTATTTTTCGATTATTCACATCACTAAACAGCGTTGATACAATCGGGCCTATGATTTGATTTCATGAGATGTAACGCCGTTTTAAACCACTATGGACATATTGCAGTGGCTGGAGCACCTAACCGTGGATTCCTGGGAAGTTCTTGCTTCATATATAGCTTATTCTTATCTGATGCTCTTTTATCAAACAAAAGTACCAGCATTCATGTATTGTTGTAATTATCATCAGCAAATTTTAAATAGTTCACACCATGATCAATTGAATTGTACATAGACAAGCAAAATAGTATCATTTATGCTGTCTGTGATTGCCTATTTCAAGTACGAATCTCCTGTCGGTGATCCCCCTATGTGCTGTTCGTGATTGCATAAATATGTAGCTCACCAAACTTTGTTTGACTATAACGACATAGCGGAATAGTTGATTGTCTTCACAAGCAATTAGTTGGTAGATAATATACTAGATATCCATTCTGTAATAAAATTTCTAACATTTGCTTCAGTGTTTTTCTGCTATTTGCATGGAAAGATGAATTTTATATGCAAATATGTGAAGTTTCGACTTTGTTCGTGAATTATTTTTTTGTTTGAGGACTCTCTGTGCTAATATTTGACATGTAGGTGCTCAAATGTATGGCAAGCCAAAGGCGCTACAAATTATAGCTGAGAAATGCTTTTACACAAAACAAATATGGAAAAAGTATGACCTACCCAGTTCACCCGCTATTTATAGATGATACTGCCCAAGGTTAGCAACTGCTGTAGTGATAGCCGGTAATAGGGTGTGATCTACGTCCGTCTGAAAAATACCACTCTTTTTCAACGTCTTCCGACAGATACATCCGAGGTATCGATTGAAGAGAACTGATTCAGGTGTTATGAGAGTTTAGGTCTCATCAGATTAATCGATAAAACAAAACACTAGTGAAAAATTCAAGCGCGATAAAATCCTGTCATATCATAGTACGCATCTATCTTTCTATCATTTCTCTCAAAAGAAAAAAACAGATATGATTCGTATTTGATAAGCATGAATTGGGGTCCCAAGGATGACCCTTAATAACTGTCCACATAAGTGATCGTAAACAAGCTACAAAAATGCAACTAGTACATCGAGCGAAAAAAAGTCAACAACCAAAAAGTCAAACTTTCATTCCCACTATGACACAAAGCCGGAATCAAGGTTTATATGTCCCATAATTTTTGTTATATACATTGTATGTGGTTTAAAACGTGTCCACTGACAGAATAACAGAATTCAGGTGCACATATTTGTTTAAGAAATAATGTTTTGCATGAGTCACTTTTCTATATGAGCTAGATGTTATCAAGATAAAGATTCTAAAGAAATCACAATAGTTCAGGAAATATTGCGATTTGTAGGGCAAACATAATTTAACACAGTGACTTAGTTGAGTACTTAACATCAAGATAAGCATCATGAACAATGCTCTTATAATTGAGTATGTATCATGGTTATTATGGAAGAAACAAGATTTGTCACAGCGATTTAGTTTTATACATTTTAAAAAGGTGGCCGAATGCGATTCCATAACAAGAAAACTGCCCTAGAGAATTGACTCATACTGTCGCATGTTACAAAGTGAATCCTTACTGACATTTTTAGATAACAAAAAAGATAAGTCACCATCTAGGGAAAGAATGGGGGCCGTCTCAAAACCAGCACTGAAATGGCTATTTTTAAAATGGAGGCCAATGGGAAATTTGAATATTTTTACACAAATGTTAAAAAATAGAGAATTTCTGCCCTAGAGAATTTGATAATATTTTGTAAATTGATGAACCTGGTCATGATCTGTGAAATAAAGGAATAAAAAACAAAAGTCACCACAGTATATGAATTGGGGGTTGTCTCAAAAGTGCCGGAATAGCAGTGTTTCAGCTGATTTTTGACGCAAATGTTAAAATTTTAGAAATTTCTGCCCTTGAGAATTTGATAATATTTTGGTAATTGATGAACCAGTAAATGATCTGTAAAATAAAGAAATAAAAAACAAAAGTCACCACAGTATATGAATTAGGGGTTGTCTCAAAAGTGCCGAAATAGCAGTGTTTCAGCTGATTTTTGACGCAAATGTTAAATTTTTAGAAATTTCTGCCCTAGAGAATTTGATGATATTTTGGTAATTGATGAACCAGTAATTGATCTGTAAAATAAAGAAATAAAAAACAAAAGTCACCTCAGTATATGAATTGGGGATTGTCTCAAAAGTGCCGAAATAGCAGTGTTTCAGCTGATCTTTGGCGCAAATGTTAAAATTTTAGGATTTTTTGCTTAAGAAAATTTGATGATGATATGGTAATTGATGAACCTACAAATGATCTGTAAAATAAAGAAATAAAACAAATGTCACCACTGTACATAAACGGGAGACCGTCTCTAACGTGTACTTTTCCACAGAAAAAAAACAGCCTTTTAGCTCGATTTTTGTATAGCTATTAGTACATATATATAGGAAGTATTGACCAAAAAACAGTCATAAACATGATCGTAATATGTTGCTTGTTTGATTAAAACATTAAATAGATTTTAAGATAAATGTTTGACGTCTCAAAATTGTTTTATTCTATTGTGGGAAAGGGAAATTTTAGGCCTAAATGGCTTTGGAATAAGTTATATTTATCTAACATTGGTGGAATGTCTTGAACTGTAGTGTGAAAGAGGAACGTACTAGACAAAAGTCAGTAGATTCCGATATTTCGAACCAAATTTGGACTTTTCTAACGATAAATTCGTCAGAAATCGGTCGAATTTGTGTATCTTAACTTTACCGTACTACCGACGTCGTTACTTTGAACGCCAAAACGCACGTGTTTAAATGACGTCATCAAAACATTTCAAATACGGCCTGATATATTTTCACGTTTTATTCTTGTTCGATGAAAAACTGATGCAAAAGTTTGTATAGTTGAACTGAAACATGTAACGGATCTAACTTTCTACCTTTTTTTCCTGAAACTTTAGGTCGCTATCTTATTTACGACAACATGCGCGTTTTGGATGGTAGAGACTAAATACTAGTAGGCTCAAGTCGAAGATGCGCGCGCATTAATATAACAACGGGAAACCCCACAACACTTTCCGTTAAGCACCGCGAAAGACGACGAATCTGATTTTTTTCTTCTAAAATGTTGCCATGAGCAACGACTAATGACAATGAAATGTCTCAATAGTAAAATGACTGCCACCCGGTTGCGGTAACGGTTAGTAGTCATTTCGTACCACAACCATTTTGTACCATAATTTCGACTTGAGCCTACTAGTATTTAGTCTCTACCGTTTTGGATGCGCACTCGAATCGAATTCGGCCACCTTAAATGGCTCATATTTTTACAATGATGTAGATATCATCAAGATATATATTCAGGATAATTTTGACAAAAATGGTCGGAAATTGTTATCTGTAGATCACAAGTAAATATATTATTATAGTTGACATAGTGATATAAACCTTTTGACCTTGCAATACCTCCTTTTTAGAATGACCAATATTTTATCAAGATTAATATTCTTAACAAATTTTCCCAATGATTGAGCGCATGATGTTATCTATAGAGCAGAAACAACAGTCAACTCAGTCACCCATTTTTGGCTCCATTCCAACCCCGATTCCAGTTCTGTCAATAATTGTGTTAAGGGGATACCACAAGGACCTTAATCATCTATAAAATGTTGTTGAAGATTTTCTATTTAATTGCTGTATAGTTCATGACTAAGAAACCGTTATGTCGTGTACAAAATTCACATCATTTATCTTTTGTCGTAAAGGAGACAAAAGTCGACATGCCGGTTGAGCGCCGTATGCAACAAAAGTCTTCGAACAATAGTACTGTTAAATAAGCGATTATTACAATTTATTATTCATACGTGAACCGGCGAATTAGCTACACTTTACACATAAAATGACGTGTCTTGAATAAATCACCAACATTTTTTTATTGCCAAGATATGAGCGTTTCTGTAAAAGAGAGAGAATATTTCTCGGAATTCTGAAAAGTTTCCAAGACAAAAAATGGTGCCGAAAGGTTTTTATTAAATTTTACTAAGACTGGACTGAAAAATTGAATATTTCAGTGAAGTTTTTTAACATTCATCTAAATGCTCTCTTAAAGGATTTTATTTTGTTCTAGTAATGTTTCAGCTAGAAAAGCTGCCAATCCAGGGTTTCGAACAACGGCTCGGCCAGTATCCATTCTGGCATTTGTAAAAGGTCATTCATCTCTCACCGATGGGTGTAAATCATCTATGTGAGAGAGCAGGCGGAGGCTCGGTTTGAATATTGAGGTGGTACTGTTGAGAGAAATACCAGGAACCCACGGTAAGGTGCTCATATGACCATATCAGTTGAAAACGGCGTAAAACCCCATATTATCAAATTCAGCTAGAATAGCAAAAATAAATAATCAATGAACAATTTTTAAAACTAAACTAAATGTCAAATTACGATATCATCATTTTTAGTTCTTTTGAGCTCAAGGGGAGCTCTTAGGGTCAATCACTATCCTGTGTCTGTCGTCCGTCGCACGTCGTAAAGATTTTTTACACATCTTTTTCTCCTTAACCACTGGACCAATCTTGATCGAACTTGGCAGCATTTTTTTTTGGGTGACACCTTTCAAAACTTCGTGATTCGTTAATTTGTCAAAGAATATGGACCTGGCAGGTCGGAGCTTATCGGACTTAGAACAATCATGTGCGAAATCTTAAAAATCAATCGTAAGGCAAACTTAAAGTAGGGTGCCAGCCTAGATTACAATTCCATCTGTATAAATTTCCTGTTTCATTATGCTTTATTATGTACATTACGGCCTATGCGAAGTCAAACTGATACCTAGTTTTGTTTTTATTAGCTCATGTGTGCAAATAGACAAGTCAAATTAGCGCTATCAAAAACGGGCGATAAGTGCGCGTAACGTCACGTTGGAATCGGAAGAAATTTCGCCTCATTGTAAACAGAAAGTTAACTGACGACTGCCGTGATATTTCTTCATTTTTCTACTAAATTGCACGAAATCATGCCAAGTGGAGACAGGGGAGGAACATGTAGAGGCATAGGATCACGTTGTATAGACCCTTGCTGCTAATTGTGTAAACACGTACGATTTTTTGAATTCAAGGTTTTGTTCGGTACAGGGTTAACCCTCAATTGAGAAGAAAAATTGGGAATTTGAGTTTAAATGCTGCAGTCAACAAGAAGGATGTTGATTGATGGATGGAATGTGAATAGTGTAGCTTGAAATATTAAGGCAAAAGGATAAAATCCTGATTAGCACTTTCTACTTTTGTCTCTTGTATGGGAAAGGGTAAAATAATAATGTGGTCGAAACCAGCAGAAATGATTGTTTTTTCTCCAACTGGAGAAATTTTATCATATTGATCCGTTCTAATTCAACCATGAATTCTAGATATTAGAACAGAAACTAGATCTAGATCTATTGCGAGAAAAGAAGAAAATCTATAAGATCAGCATATTTCTGACCGGAGTAATAACATTCATAATCTGCAGTAGTGTTGATTTTTGAGCAAACAAGAAATTCGGTCGTTGGGAAAAGTTAACGTCTATAGCTAGTTCTGTTTATGAAAATGAATTACACATTAAAATTTCCGAGTCAAGACCTGCCTTTGACGTCCTTAAGAAACTAAGTCTAAGAAAATATTAAGGGGAAAGAGAAAATGCTGGTAAACAGAATTTTCTCATTTTCTCCCCGTAATTTCTCTTACAAAAGTCCATTTTCACTAAGATCTTAATCATTCATTCTGTCGTCTGCATCATCTTACAACTTGTAACAGTCTACAAAGTTGGTAATTTTGAAATGGTTAAGATTTTTTGTGCGAGTTTAACTTCAAACTATCCGTTTACCGTTAAAATTAAACAATATAAACATTTCTCTCCGTCGTACATGACAGAACATAATTAATCAATAACAATCATTTTGGGTACGAATGAATTTCGGGTACGAAATCGGTTAGTAAATAAACGCGGATTCATTCCCGGGGAGTGATTTTTGTAACACAAATAGCAAATATTTTCAAATGTTTTACTTCGGACATAAATGCAATCTCTTACAGAAAATATTTATACGAGATACCATTCATTGATCTCCACCGCTCTCGTCACTGTTCGATGCATCGGACAGTAACGGCTTAATAGGCCAGTCACTTTAGCCGAAAAATAGGCCCAACCCACCACTAATTCTAACAGAAACGAAACCAACATTTTTATAATCTACAACCATCTACTCATTCCAGAAAAAAAGTCCTCAAATGTTACTCGAGGGGAAATATGAAAAATATCGATCTAACGAAGAGACCCCTACAAGGCAAGCCAAAAGAATGTTTTTCCGTGTAGGCTTAGAAACCCATCTTTTAAAACCAAATATGTTATTGCAGATGAAACATATTATAGATAACGTAATATTAGGGGTTTATAAAGTAAAAAAACAGACTTTGATATTTTCTTTATTTCAATTAGACATGGAAAATGAATTTGCAGGTGAAATTACCCCACCCACTCATTTACTAAGGTTGACTCATCAAATACATTTAAACCGACATCTGAACGTAAATATTAGACTTCCCATTCTAAAGCTGCTGCAGACGACAAAAACAATTTGCAAAAAGATCGGATTTGTGTACATTATAACAAAGAAAATATTGAAACAAAAGGATAAAAATCTGATTGTCATCACTTTCATCTTTTGCAGTTTATTTTACGATTCGATTCTCTTCACAGACGTCAAATCAATGACTGGTTTTCATTACTGATTGGTTTTTGCTTTTTAGAAAGCCACTGGCCAATAATGCATATAGGGAATACTTTTATCCAGATAACCATGACGTAATTTCAGACAAACAATAGTATCTCGTAGGTGTTGTCATAAAATCTCGTAATTACAGCTTAAATCAACGGTAAACCTAAGTCTATTTTTAGCACAAAATTCATTTTTATCACTTTGTAATGGATTTCGAGTCATACTAATGTGACCAGACAGTGCGTACACACAGCCTGATCTTGATCTAGATCTACAGTGTGTTTGTATTTAATGTTATAAAGGCTTTTTTTCCAGATACATATTCATATGGATGTTACTTAACAATTCAATCCATTTCGAAATCTTCATTAATTAAGAGCACATTAGTGCAGCTTATACCACGACACTCTCCACAACCCACTGAACAGGACAGACCATGTTTCCTACATGTGCACCTTTTGGAATCACAATTCAGTTTGCAATTACACGTAATCGTTTTAAGCAGGCGTTCGGTGCATCAGACAAAACAAGCAGACTGGATTTAATTTGTTGTTGATTTTGTTCCAACCCCATTCAGTTGGTTCTATAGTGTTTCCTACCAACATTTGGACTTGAATATAGGCTCTAAAACTGTGGTACCTGGCAGCAGCTTCAGTTGGCGGAAGACTTTTAACTTGTACAAATGTGGAGCTTGTTTGTGTCTTATGAATAATTTTTTGAAATCTTATGTTATTCAAGTGTTTTGTAGTTTCTCCATTGTAAATATGTACAAATATCATTTCTCCAACATTTTCTATAACACTATGAGAAACATCTTCGAGAGAGAAGAGAAAGTTGGTCTATGATCATTTGGTTATTGGTTGCTTTCTTAAGGAGAACCCCTTTACCAACACCATAATTATACATGTGAAGTGGTGTCACAACCAGAAAATGCATATATGATCTACAAATGTCGAATCCTACAGTTCTTCTGGTTTTGTGAATGTCCCATATTTTCTTTCTCTTTGTTCCACTTTTTACGTCTGATGTGTAGTAAATGTTAATGTCATTACCATCAGCATGGTAATGCGCCCGAGAGGGGCTTGTCAGTAAAATTGGCCATTCTTTTCAATTCAAGGGCAGATAATTCAAACATGAGAAGTTTTCCAAATTATGCTTCCACGCCCAGACACCGTAGAGATTCATCGTGGCTAGTTTGATTTAAATATGGCCGAAACTGTAGGAGTTGTGACACGAGAAAATGTGCATTTTTCAGAAAACGGGCATTTGTCCTTAATTTCAAGGGCAGATAATTCACAAACGAAAACAGTTATCTAAATTCCGTAAGCTATGTGTACAACTAGACACCATGGATATTTACTGTGGCTAGTTTGATAACATTCTGATCAAAACTGTGGGAGGAGTTGCGCACACAATGCGCACACAATAAAATGGGTATTCTTTTTTATTCAAGGGCAGATAATTCAAGAACGAAAAAAAAATATCTGAATTCCGTAAGCGGTGTGCACAACTAGATACCATGGAGATTCATTGTGACTAGTTTGATTAAATTCGGGTTGAATCTGTAGGAGTTGCGCAGACGAGAAAATGGGTATTTTTGAGAAAATGGGCATTTTTCCTTAAATTCAAGGGCAGATAATTCAGAAACAAAAGCAGTTATCTAAATTCCGTAAGCAGTGTGTACAACTAGACACCATGGCAATTTATTGTGGCTAGTTTGATAAAATTTTGATCAAAACTGTAGGAGGAGTTGCGCACACAATGCGCACACAATAAAATGGGCATCTTTTTTATTCAAGGGAAGATAATTCAAGAACGAAAAGAGTTATCTGAATTCCGTAAGCGGTGTGCACAACTAGATACCATGAAGATTCATTATGGCAAGTTTGATCAAATTCCGATCAAAGTTGTAGGAGAAGTTGCGCACACAAGAAATTGCTAACGGACAGACGGACGGATAGACGGACGATCGGGCCATAACAAATTACGATCCTTCGGGCGTATAATAACAAAAAAACATGTGTGGACTTCAAACCAAGTGGTTTGGGGCGAGTAAAGGATGATTTACTCGCAAATTGTGTAATCCGATTTGAATAATCTATATCTGACAGATGTAATAATATTATAGTCAAATTGAGCTTCCGTACTTTTAAAAATCGATCGAAGATAATTCTATTTAAAGCGAAATTATTTTTACTTATTCGTTATATCTATCATTTTGAATCTTATTTATAAGGAATACATTTTTCATTTTTCATATAAAATTCAATCAAATTAAAAATGATATGTGAAAAGTATAGTGTAAGAGAAGCACGTGGTACTCGAGAAAATGTATGGTGGTTAGGATGGACCAGTGTATTACGATCATATCAAGGCATCTTTTAGCGTGATTTAACACCATTTCCCCCCAGATTTGCTCTGAGGACTTTTGATATGTTGATCATGATATAAAAGACTTTCGTTCAGTTACAAAATTATTTCTGTTAGAATTAGTGGTACCCTAAATGCTAAAGTGACTGGCCTATAAGGTATACAACCAATCATTAAAAAAACACCACTTTCTAGCCATGCGACATGCGTCAAATTTCACACACTTGTAAATACACTTCAAATAAGTTGATTCACCGTGCTGGATTTCAAGATTATGCTTCGATAAGAAAATAATTTACAAATATTTTTTACTCTATGTTCATATGCAAGGGAGGTAATTTTGAACATGTTTGTCAAATATTTCTATAATTATGCATTAATTCCAAGTTCTAAACGGTTCAAAATGCTTATGCTTGTATTTGAAATGGAAATGTAACACAGTTTAGGAATTACTGGCACTTTTCAAATTTCGACTTTGGCTCTTTGGTGCTAATGATGGGTTGTATACGTTAAATTGGTATTGACATATCTGCTGAAATTGGTCTGTCCCATCTCCCTGATCAAGATCCGAGTTTCCCCTAGAGATCCGATAGGGGACGAAGCACAGGAAAGTGACAATATATAGCTTGAATCAGAGATTTTCCTCCTTTCTCCATTATGCTATACAGGCGATCTACTCATCCCGATCAAGCCGTGACTTCAACGGCCGAATGTAGAGTTAACAGGTTTTATCGCTGAAGCACACAGTTGCCCAGGTGTAAATCTGTAGTTACAGTAGTGTAGGAAGGTTTGTAATATTGGGGGGCCAAACTTTCTAGTAAATGGAAAAATGGTTGTTTTATGGGGGGGGCATAGGGGGGGGGCAGACCCCTTTTTCAAATTATTGGGGGGGGGGGGGGGGGGCAGGCCCCCCTAGCCCCCCCTCTTCCTACGCCTATGAGTTAAACCCCTAATTACACAAAAACTATTAACACAAGCGGATTAAGATGCTGTGTATACAAAGGTTTATAAAAACGACAAAAATTTGGAAAAATAATTTCTAGGCCGGTGTAACGTAGTAAAGTGACCCCCATAGAATACTGACCCCCCCGGTCACTATTTTATTTAGAATACTGACCCCCCGGTCATAATATTATGACCGGGGAGTCATAGTATTATGACCTCTCCACACGTAGAAGAGTGACCCCTCACGTAGAATTGTGACCCCCCATAAAATATCGACCCCCTTCCCCACATACACACCAACAATCTTACTCGAATATAAACCCAGCTATGGTACACGTACAACATAATTATCTCGACAGGCATCGGTGGTACAATGACACTCGTCCGTGCATGCGTCTGTCCGTTCATCCGTACTTACCGAGTGTTTTGACCGCAACTATTCATTCATTATTAGGCGAACCTGATTCAAACTGACAGGTTAGACACTTCCACCGCATCTGAATATATTGGATTTATTAGTGTTTAATGCTGCTATGGTCATATTGCGGCGGCTGTAACACCTAATATGGATTCCTGGCATTTCTCGCACCCATACTACCAAACAATAAAAATAGAGCCTCCAGCTGCTCTCTCGTAGATGATTGACACCCATTGGTGAGAGACAAATGACTTTTGTCAAATGTCAGAATGGATACATGCTAGCCAGGTCGAACTCATGACGCCCTTGATTGGCAGACTCCGACGTTACCGACTAAGCTATCCGGTCCCGGAGCATATGTATTGGTTCTTATTCGAATGTATTGTAAGCCTACAGTATGTTCATGGATTACGAACTACTACCGATGTATGTTTGTGTGGAAAGGACAAATGATTCTATAGATTTCTGACCGAAAATCACTTGTCGCTCAGCGTTGTGAGTTCGAAGCCTACCAGAGTAGTGTATGTGTGTCTGCCATACGCACTTTCCTCTTGGCGGTTGCATTTTAGTGTGATTCTGTAAACATCACTTTAATAGCGAGATAGCTATCTAGGCTTCCAAATCTGATAAAAATCCTGTGCTGACTTGACAGTAAATCTGACAGGCACCAGTAAGGGTTCATCTTCTGTGACCTTTTTTTGACCAATCAAATAAACGCTTCAACGATTGGCGAAGCGATTTAAGGTAAATTTGGAGAGCAAACATGTGACTTACAGATTTTGTGTTTATTCTTCGGAACCAAATGCCCATGCTGTAATTTTCATCAATTTTTCTTAAGCAAAACATTCCCCTTTTTTATGGAGAATGTCAAAAGAAGTATTTTTTTTTCTTAATGTAAACATCTGCCAGAAACTTTTAGATTTTTTTTCTAAAGATAGATATTTTTGTCATAATTAGGCTAAAACAGGGTGGGTGTGGTAAGATAACGTCAAATATCTTTTATATTTGCATGGAAAGGTGTGTTGATTTTTTTTTTAAAAAATGGGTCTTGGTATTATCTTCAAAATATCAAAAAAAAAATATTGATTGGATAATTGTTTGGCGAATTGAAAAAAAATGTTGCAAAATTTTCTAAAATAAAATTGTGATTTTGCAACTATTCCCATAGATCTATTTTTTCCCAGAAAATGGTTTTAAAATATTTCTTTCAATCATATTTTCACTTTTGTGCATATGTTAAGTCTCTAAATTGATATTAGATTTGAAATTATCCATTCAGAATAACTCACTATATGACTTTCAAACATAAGGGTAATTTTGCGAAAATGGCCATTACTTGTCAAGGGCAGATAACTCCCGACACGAAAATGAGCGTGGAAACTTACCCTGTTATTTTTTTTATATTTTGTTCAGGAAATGTTACTTTACAACATACGAGGGCAGTTAATAAAATATCCGGAATAGTATCATAACTTTGGAAGTTTTCCACCAATCGAGATGAACTTTTCAACACAAATACTTTGAAGAAATATGCATTTGATTCTGCAACCAAAAACAGGCTGTTTGCATTCAGGTGCATTCTACAGTCGCTATAGAAACTTGGGGTCGCGTTGAGCGGGGCGACTTTCGATAATTGATAAAAATGTGACTTATCAATCGCATTTCAAGTTATCATATTTTGTAGGCTATTTCTGACATCAAAAGTTGTCCAAAGTGCTTGTTATCTTTGAGCTTACTTTTCTCTTGGCAAATGTAGCATCATTGAGTGATATATGGCGTCAATTCCGGAAACACCTGTAGATGAATACATTGCCTTGCTGATAAAGCAAATATATGGTGCTTGAGCAGTGGTGTGCAAACGTGTTTTGCATGTTGATGGGCAAATCAAAATCAGAAATATTCTTTATGGAAATGAACACTTAAGCCAATGGTTCTATGATAAAATTGAACATTTACGAGTGGTAGAACGCATTTTAAAACGATTCTTTACGTGGAGTTGCTGACCTCAAAAGAACTGGACGTCTCAACACGCCGTCGGCGAAAACGTCCATGACCAGCCACTTGTGTCCGAGAAACTATCCATAAAATTCCCCAAGTGCAGTCCAGATCCTTCTTTGACAAATGGAATCATAGGTTGGCAAAGTGTGTATCATGCACTGGATAATATATCAAACAGATGTAAATATTAGATGTGTAAGACATAGGCCTACTTTCTTGACGTCGTATCCGTTCAAGAACTTAGTTGCTCCGCTCAAAGTGACCGTTCGTTGCCATAGCGATTGTCGAATGCATCTTAATTCAAACAACATAGTTTTTGTTGCAGGATCAAAAGCATAAATTTTCAAATTACAAGTGTCAAAAATATCACTACAATTAGTTTATAAATCAAAAAAGTTATAAACCCATTCCGGGATACTGTATTAACAGCCATCGTATGTACAAATAAAAATTCATTGGGCGCCCAATGAATTTTTATTCGCGGATAAAAAGTAACCTCCTAGTCTAAATTTACCTTAATCCGATGACGTCACATTTCAGTGTAGAACCATGCGTTTGTCATGGAAAAGTATAAGTAACCCGTCACGGTAAAGGGGACATAATGGGAAGTCCATAAAACTTAATTTAGAGAAATAAGTCAGAATAAAAATGCGTTAAGCAGCTGTCGCAATTGGAAAATAAAGATATAAGATATGAACAAAAATCAGATATAATATTTCATCACATTCTATCTATATTAAAAGAAATATGAGAAAAAAATCTACAATAAGACCCATTTTCCCATTAGACAGCACCAAATTGAAAAACAGAGAGAAACAATTCTTGACAGAATTTCACAAAGTTCATATTGAAGTTTCGTCCAATTTGGTGCACGAATTGTGGAGATTTTGGTTCGGACAGACTTAAATGTTATCAAACATTAAATCCCCTTTTCACATGACAGGATTTTTGTACATGAATTATTAATTGAATAAGCTACAGAACATCGCATTCATCTCTAAAGAACAAAATTCCATTTAATTTTGTTCTTTGAGTGACGAAAAATTAGAGAAACGCTAATTTCTACATTAAGGCCCCTTTTTCTGTGACGCAGCCTACAATTGAAAAAAAAAATTGAGAACACAGACTCAAAAAGTATTTCAGGGATTACACACGTGAAGTTTCATTGAATTTGGCCTAAAGGTTGCTGAGATCTGACGGTAGACGGACGAACAGACAGACGGACGGACGATCGGAATGATAGCATGGCGACTAAATGCTTTTTTAAGTTTCGGGGAGCATAACAAACACGGATGTGATTTGAATCGATATACATGTAGATCTAGTGTATGTTAAATCAGCAATAAGCTAGGTGGGGGTCAGTATTTTATAGATAAAATCACGGGGGTCGTTATTTTACAAGGGGTTCAGTATTTTATAGAAAGGGGTCAGTATTCTATATAATATAGTGACCGGGGTCAGTGTTCTATGGGATCACTTAACTACGTTACACCGGCACCTTACTTTAAACCAAGCTTGGCAGGAATGTCTCTTGATTAACTGTATTCAACACATGTAAAGAATTGTTCACGAATTTTCGAATGACTGAAAAAAGTGGGCGTGGCAGGGTGGTGGGGCTAATCAGGAGTAAAGAAATCATTAGGTAATTCTTTAAAGAACTACTTCTCCTTGACCATTGGGCCAATATTTACCAAGCTTGACAGGAATGTTCCTTGGGTGACTCATTTTTAAAACTTATTCACGATTTTTTGATTGGTCAACAACTGTGGGCGTGCAAGGGCGGCGCTTACTGGACTTAGAGAAATCATTAAGTAAATTTTCAAAACTCTTCTTCTCCGTAACCATTGGGCCAATTGTTACCAAGCTTGTCAGGGAATTCTTTGTGTGACTCGACTCTTTCGAAACCTGATCACGAATTTTGATTGGGCAATAAATTTCGGCGTGTCAGGTTAGGCTTTATTGGACTTGGAGAAATCATGGGAAAATTCTTTTAAAAATCAACCATTTGGTCAATTTAAAGTTCGGCAGAATGTTCCTTGAGTGACCCATAGTCATGGATTTTTGATTTTTTGAAAATATGGGCGGTGCTTATTAGACATAGAGAAATTGCATGGTAATTCTTCAAACCTAATTTCATTAACGATTGGCCCAATTTTTACCAAACTTTGAAGGAATATTCCTTAAGTAACTTCTTTCAAAACTTAATTGCGATTTTTTTATTTGTCACAAAATGTGGGCGGCGCTTATCAGACTTAAAGAATCCATGAGAAAATTCTTTAGAAATTTACCACAATAACCAATTTGTGCCAAACTTTACAGGAATGTTTCTTGAGTGACTGTCTTGCATACATGTTTGTGAATTTTCTATTCGTCGAAAAATGTGGGCTTGACAGTGCCGGGTTTTTTAACATGCAATAAGCATAATCATACTTGTAATGTATTTCATTTGATTGTTAAGGTTGAATCTGGTTATAAAAATTAAACTGAAAAAGAGGACGATATTTAATTGTAAATATGTATGGGAATGCTACTACATGTCATATGATTGAATTCAAATGAGACTTCATCGGATTAGTTGGAAATTATGAAAACCGAATTTATGATAACCTGATGTAACATGTTTATTTGCTTGCAACAACATTTATTTTGTTCACAATCCAAACATGTATACACCTAGAAATCAGGTGAGCGATTACAGTGTCAATCTGGCACTCTTGTTTATTATTTTGTATATATGGATGTTGTTAATAACGTCGCGTTTACGTTGACAATTGTTTTATTTGTTTATATATACACTATATGTATCAATGTACGTATGTGACCTCACCTTACACAATATACCTCACGACGATAGTAAAAAAATGCTGCTTGCAAAGACATTTGGAATGAGAGGGGAATAAAAGAGTCTCTACAAAAACTCTAGTTGAACTTCTCACACTAACCCTACAATGTAACAACCTTGAATTTAATGGTCAGAATGAACTTAAGATACAAGATTAGACAACGGGCATTTAAAGGTGCCGATTTTTACAAACGGTCCTTCTTAAGCCCTGTTAATGGATACTTATCACGACATTGTCATGAAATGGTAGTATGGCAAACAAAACCTGAGTGCTTTCCTAAGTCATGGCGATGATTTTTAGCAAGCCGGGACTTTATGTCCGGGGAGCTAATGTCACAGCCCTAGTGTCGGCGTCGGCGTCGCGTACCGTCCCGTCGCGTCTTCAATTGAAAAGCTTTAACCTGGTCTATATCTCAGGCACTATTAGAGATACAGCCTTGACATTTCACACATAGATACTTCTCGACAACTATTTTCAAAAGATACTAAACCGAAAACATCAACAATCCATTTTGTATTGACATATCACCCAGACCGGCCAGATACATGAAGCATGATAGACAACCGCTGGTCTAAAGTCAAAACGACATCAAGCAAACTGAAAAGATGTTGCCTGAAAGGCCCATTGTAGCTTACCGGAGACTAAAACGTCTCTTGGACATTTGGTTAGGGCTAAACAGTTGTCGATTATATTCTCGGACAATCAGAACCCGGAATTGTTTCAAGGTACCAAACACGCACAATGATACCAAACACTCACAATGATACCAAGCAAGCAAATTAATGCCATACAAGTATAATAACGCAAACCGTCCAATCAGCGTCTGGTGCTACTTCAGCAATTAAAGACAAATATAATAGCAAATCTGCAAACGCCGTGAATCTCATCACATACACAATCTGTAAAAGGCAGTTTGTTTGTAAAGAAAATATGGACATAAGTAAACGAATCTATCAGCACATATCTGACTGGAAAACGCGAAAATTCAATAGGTCGACAGTTGCAGATCACTTTAACTCGGATGAGCACACGATCCAAATAGTGGAAGGTTGCATCATCGAATTAATCCAGCGATATTTGGACAGCAAAATATCGTGATAGACTTTTTTTATTAGACGTCTTAACTAAGTTCATCAATATTGTTTAAATCTGAGCAGTGATATTAGTCGGTCTAGAACAGTCTGGCGACCCAGATTCACTCATTCATTTTTAAAAGGAACATTTATTGCAAGCGTTGTATTTTGACATTGGTACATCGAACTACTAAGGTCATGACATTAAATCTGCAAACATAATACATGTCACTGACTCGATCTCCTGCGATATCAAAATGTTCTTACAAACTCAAAAAAGAAGAAAAAATGGCACATGGAATCAATTGATGGGGCAGTTACACATGGCAATCGGTGATAGATCGGTTGTTCGTTTTATCCAGGTAAGGACAGAACCGACCAAAACCGATATACAACCGACGTCTCCGATTGGCAGACGATTTGTCACTCATCACAAACTATTTGGAAAAGATGAGTTTCATCGGTGAAAACTAACCGATCGGGATTTTAAAACTGTTTAAAATTCTCGATCGGTGACAATTGTAAACGAATAAGCGATTGACAAGCTATTTATAACCGATACCACCGATCAGTTAGTGATAAGCAACCGATTAACAAATATCTATTAGCGATGGGAAAAGATGAGGTATTTTCCAGCCGAGTATCCATTCTTGATAAAACTTATTACTATCTCATTTTACATCCTTTTAGTATCACAAATGACAAAGATCAAAGACGTTCAATGAATATATAAATATCATTTATTGATCTAACCCTATATATCGTGGGTACTCACTAGAATCGTCTAATCGAGATGATTCAAATGAGTACCCACAACACAGGGTAAAGATATGACATAAAAATTAATAATGCATTTTACCCTTCTTATCTTTTCTGATTCGTTTTTCCTTTCCTAACAAATACAATTTTAGTTTTTACACGGAAACCCATGATACTTTTTTTCATTTTCTTTTCCTAACAAAAAAATACTTTCATAATCTTTTATTATTTTTCTCTTGGAAATTTTACTATTATCTATATTTGAAGGAACATATTTATGAAAATTCTGATAATTTAAAGTGAAACTAGATCTATGTCGGCGTTCATGAGAAAATGATATGAGAAAATGATATTTTCTATTCAATTAAGTGGAAATAAAGAATTTGACGGATTTTTTTTTCGCGAACGTCTCTATACTTTGTCTCGAAAATTTTCAAGTAAAATTTGTAACTGAAAAATTATAACATGTTTTTTTTTTTTTTTTTTTTTTTTTTTTTTTTTTTTTTTTTTTTTTTTTTGTGTGTGTGTGTGTGTGTGTCTTAGATTTCAAAAGTGCGCATTTTGGCTAGAATAGTGCTGTTTTACCCAAACTGAAGTCTTCTTTCTGGCGTTAGCTATTTCTTCTTCCACCATCTTCTTTGTCTCCTACGGCGGCGACCATTTCCCCCTCGGATGCCCAAGTGAATGCCATGACGGAGGTTTAATAAAGAGAGCTTGCTGTTGCAGCAAGCAACTGCTGGATACTCTCCCAAGCCGATGTCTATTGATTAACCATCAAGTATGACCTCTGCCGTTTTTGATACACCAACAGCCTATTTGGTCGTCATAATCTAATTAGGCCCTATAGCACATCATTTGAATTATGATTATCGAATCAAAATAATTCAGTTTTATCTTGTGTGATCATTACGTATACACTACTTCGCTTCTATTTTTGGCTGAAGCCGGTAACATTTGAATTATCGAATCAAAATCATTCAGTTTAATCTTGTTTGATTATTTATACATTACGTCGCTTCTATTTTCGGCTGAAGCCGGTAATTTGAAGCGTCAGCCAATGAAAGTTTGTATCAGACTTTTCAATTGTTTTGTTATGTATAGCCAACGATTGGATACCGAAATCCCGCCAAGACCCCGAGGTTAGACGTGAAATGACCCCGCGGGAACAGAGCATCATTCTATCATCATGGAGTGAAGAGAGAATGTGCTCTGTTCTTAAAAGAGTACTGCTGAATTGCCCTTCCAACATTCATTTTATCATACACTGAACTAAAACTTATCGGTTTTCATCGCTTATTTATCATTTTAATGAAACAAGAGGACCCTGAGGGCCCTAAATCGCTCACCTGAGTAATGTTTTAATAATGCCAAATAACTTTGCATTATGTTACGCATTGTGGTCCCAGAGAAGAATTTGGCCATGTAGTTTAGGAGGAGATGTTGTTTACAGAAATTGATGAGCTTTTATGACATTTTCTGATGCCACAGCAACCAGAGTTTTTCATGGATTTCAATTTTTTTAGCAATTTTTATAAGGGACCACCCAAGGAACATTACTGGTTGACTTAAACCCAGAAAGTAAGGAGGAGATGTCATTTAAAGAAACTTTTAAGAATTAAAGAAATTCCCCATTTTCCATTGCCACGGCAACCAGAGTTTTTCATGGATTTCAATTCTTTTAGCATTTTTATAAGGGACCACCCAAGGAACATTTCTGCCAAGTTTGATTGATTTTGACTCTCTAGTTTAGGAGGAGATGTCGTTTAAAGACATTGCTGAGATTTAAAATAATTACCCATTTTCCGATGCCACGGCAACCAGAGTTTTAAATTTGTTTCTCATTCTTTTGGAAATTTTGATAAAGGACCACCCAAGGAACATTTCTGCGAAGTTTGGTTGATTTCAACCCAGAAGTTTAGGAGATATCGTTTAATGAAATTTTTTAAATTTAAAGAAATTTCCCATTTTCCGATGCCACGGCAACCAGAGTTTTCCAGGGATTTCAATTCTTTAAGCAATTTATATAAGGGACCACCCAAGAAACATTTCTGCCAAGTTTTATTGATTTTGACCATGTAGTTTAGGAGGAGATGTCGTTTAAAGAAGTTGTTGAGCTTTTGTGAAATTTCCCATTTTCCAATGCCACGGCAACCAGAGTTTTTCATGGATTTCAATACTTTAAGCAATTTTGATAAAGGACCACCCAAGGAACATTTCTACCAAGTTAAATTGATTTTGAAACAGTAGTTTACATGTCGTTTAAAGAAATTGTTGAGCTTTTGTGAAATTTCCCATTTTCCGATGCCACGGCAACCAGATTTTTTAATGGATTTCAATTCTTTTAGCAATTTTATAAGGGACAACCCAAGGAACATTTCTGCCTTGTTTGGTAGATTTTGACTCTAAAGTTTAGGGGGAGATGTCGTTTAAAGAAATTGTTGAACTTTTGTGAAATTAACATTTTCCGATGCCACGGCAACCAGAGTTTTGCATGGATTTCACTTCTTTAAGCAACTTTTATAAGAGACCACCTAAGGAACATTTCTGCCAAGTTTGATTGATTTTGACCTTGTAGTTTAGGAGGAGATGTGGTTCAAAAATATTGTTGAGCTTTTGTGAAAATTCCCGTTTTCCTATGCCACGGCAAATCGAGTTTTTCATGAATTTCAATTTTTTTAGCAATTTTTATAAGTGACCGCCCAAGGAACATTTCTGCCAAGTTTGGTTGATTTTGACCCAGAAGTTAAGGAGGAGATGTTGTTTAAAGAAATAGTTGAGCTTTTGTGAAATTTCCAATTTTCCGATGCCACGGCAACTAGAGTTTTTCATGGATTTCAATTTTTTTAGCAATATGTAGTTTAGGAGATGTCATTTAAAGAAATTGTTGAACTTTTGTGAAATTTCCCATTTTCCGATGCCATGGCAACCAGAGTTTTTCATGGATTTCAATTCTTTTAGCAATTTTTATAAGGGACTACACAAGGAACATTTCTGCCAAGTTAAATTGATTTTGACCATGTAGTTTATGAGGAGATGTTGTTTAAAGAAATTGTTGATTTTTTGTGAAATTTCCCATTTTCCGATGCCACGGCAACCAGAGTTTTTCATGGATTTCAATTCTTTTAGCAATTTTTATAAGGGACCACCCAAGGAACATTTCGGCCAAGTTTGGTTGATTTTGACCCTGTAGTTTAGGAGGAGATGTCGTTTAAAGAAATTGTTGACGCCGTGACGGACAGACGGACAGACAGACAGACGGACAGACAGACAGACGGACAGACGGACGCCGGACATTGATAGATCACAATACCTCACCTTGAGCACTTCGTGCTCAGGTGAGCTAAAAACCGACGACAGTCTGCTAAACAAATATTTGCCAGCTATTCATCACCGACATCACCGATCTTTGACCGATGAACAAAATTTATACTGATCACCGATTGTATCCGATTGAAAGCGATAGACCTCTGGCCGAACACCGATGAATCACCGACAGCCCGATTGACAACCGTTGTAAAAGCGACGACAGCCGATGGTAAATTAAGGAAATAAGCGATCATCACCGATCAAGCTCCTACTGGCCAGCTATTTGTCGCCTTCGGACAACCGATCTACTTTGTATTTTACCGATCAATAAGCTTTTTATCGCCGATACCCTGTTACACATAAAGTCTGAAATACTGACACCGATGATAACCGATCATATGAGAGAAATAATTCACCGATTAAGGACCGATTTAAGTCTCATCGTATGTGTAACTGGGGTGTTAGGTATCAGCGTTGGCTTTGCTTTCCGAAATATTTCCAATACAAGCTTATTTCATTAAGGTACGTCAAAATCAAAACTTGTTTAGAAAGGGTTAAACTTTATTTACCTCCGCAGTCTACTACAACGTACTTCACTCCGACCTTGAAAGGAACTAATTTGGCTACATCCGGTTGATCACGCACCAGCGGCACGTGCTGACAGAAGATGGATGCCGCCTCGGGCTCAAGAGCAATGGTCAATCTGTCCCTAGTTATTCCAGCCTGTAGAAAATATAAGGTATTCCATCCATTACCAAAAGCCATATACTTCGTGCAGCTTGAAACGTACAACGGAAACAAAAGTTGACAAAATCATCCGTTCTTTCTTAACTCTTTCGCTGCCAATGTCGCCAAAAGGCAAGCCATAGGAAGACTGCCAATGTCGCCGATCGGCGACTTCCAAAAAGCAGCTTAATGAGGTCATTCAAGGTCAAGGGCAAGGTCATCTGATCAAACTGCCTGATAAAAAGTATGCTATTAAGCAAAACAATTTATGTGGAATGATTCCTGGAAGTTTCAGTTTAATATTATCAAACAATGATTTTTTACTATTCAGTAAACTGATAAGCCCTCTTATGAAGTTTCAAAAATTTGGCACTGGAAATGGGACAATTCCAGGAAATTTGGCAGCGAAAGAGTTAAAGCAAAATCATTGCTAACGAGTAGTGATTAAATTCGATAAAAGCTTGATACAATATCTATCGCGCTTATGTAATTTAGAAATAAAAATGTAATTTTCCATGCTAGAACGATTTTTGTCATATACGAGATAATATAATATACAATATTATAATAAACATTGATTTTGCAAAACAATGCTTGATACTGCATCATATTGAATGTATAAAGAATTACTTCTTCTGCAGCCTCTCTCATGAATCCCTTTGCCTGATCGTGCCAGATTGCAGGAACTGTCAGGACCCATCCTATCTCTTTGTTTTCAACCATTCCTTTTATTCGACTGTTACATTGTTGTAGAACCTGTTCCATAAGATGGCGAATGGCGAGAGAAAACACTCTTTTAGCTGGGAGTTCTCTACCAGATACATCCGTTAATCGCAGATTTTGCATATTTTTCCCCTGTAATAATATTGTACGTGTAATGTACATGTATACATGCATACTGTTGAAACATACGAATTCGTTAACCATGTGTTTGAACCAATCTGTGTTAAATTCATATGATAAATGAATTGTCTGATATCAGTGATTTGTAATTCTTACTGTCTGTTATTAAAATTTTCACACAGAGGTTATTGTTCTTACAACCCCCACGATTTGAATGAAAAGTCGATTATTTTGTCGTCATCAACGCGTGGAACCAGTAAAGAATGAAACTAGCATGGAGTTAAGTGAAAATGAACATTTTATTGAATGCCAAGAGAACAAAAACACAGCAAGAAAGACACTTTCAGATGTAAAACGGCTCAAAGGTTTCATTCAACAGCGTGGTGAAAACCGAGATCTGCACCAAATCCCTGTTGATGAATTAGATCAACACATCGCCAGTTTCATAATTTCCTTGAGTAAACCTAATGGCGATGAATATGAAATCAGCACGGTCAGAAACATGGTATTAAGTTTTGACCGAAAACTAAAGCGACAGCGCTATCCGTACACTATAGTTGGAGGAAATGGGTTCTCGTTAACCAAGGAAACACTGAAGGTAGCTAGCTTCCATAAATACTTTTACAGAAGTGTTCATCAGCATTTTCTTCATTTGACACAAGGTTTCATAAAATCGTTCTTTTTATAAAAAATGAGGGTCCAAGCACAAGGTTTTCTTGGATATTGGTCGAATCAGTAAGAATACTTTAAAACATTTATTTTAAATGATAACATACTTAAAATGGAGAGAAAAAATATTTGGCTGGTGCAAATATGTTGTAAGTGTCAATTGAACTCATCAAGACTTTTTGCTCTGAATCTTTTTTAATAGCATACAAAATAATAACACACACAAAATTTGTATCACGAATAATGAAAATACTTTTTTTTCTTTTTATAACTGTCTGATAACATAATAAACATTATGATATAACATTCAATGAAATTTTAAGCATCTCATGATCTGTATGAAAACACAATATATTAACCCTTTCCCAAACAAGACCTTGTTTTGGCGTCTCAAAGAAAGGAGGCTTTGTGAAAAGATTGAAGCAAAAAAAGAAACTGCTGATAACCAGCTGTTTCTTCTTTTGCCTCAATATCGCCAGCCATGCCATCTATTTTGTCGTTTCAAGCAAGCCTCGAATTGAGACACCCTAACATTTTGTCGTTTTGGGAAAGGGTTAACAGAAAATCTAAGTATCTGGTACATAAAACAGAAAACAATCATGGATTACCAGCAAAGGAAATATTGAAACAAAAGAAGAATATGCTGATTTTGAGCATTTTCTAATTTTGCTTTGAACAATGTTTCTAATTCTATGTTAATATCACTACTGGTTTGGAAAAGGCTTAAATGAAAATTCGATAATCAGCATAGAATAAAATCGGAATCATCTTATCATGTTTAACCAACTGAACTATTAATCATTTTTTAATATTTTTCAACTTCACGAAGATCATTAAATGGAGTATTGTATATCTAATCACAGGCAAAAATGAAACTGTTGAAGCGAACAGGAAACGGCAACAGACCCCTAGAGGCAGAGCCTCTGTCCGATGATGACATCAATACACTGTTCACTCAGAATCTCCTCGGAGATAGCCATGATAGCGGTCCGCAGTCAATAATAAACACACTGTGGTTAAATAACTGTATCCATTTCGGAATGAGGAGTGTCTCAGAGCACTATAATCTGTGGTCAGTATTTTATTATGCAACATTTCTTTACCAATGGCCAATCTGAATATATCAAAATCCTGTCAAATCTTTATTTCCTGCTACACATATACACCATAAATTATAGTCTGTAATCACGGCTGCTGAATGGAGACTGGAAACTCCGAATATTTACCACAATGTTTTCCCACGTTCTTTTGAATGCAACCACGTGGCCTTTTATTGTGATCTGAGTCTTCTTTAAGCACATCCTTTTCTGTTTGTAAGCTCATTTTCTGGTTCCTTCACTCAGTTATTGTCCAGATTCAATCAATTTTGGCATTAAACCATTTCTGAAATGATAAATAATTATGTTCATTTTAAGAAACGGTCATAATTTTAGATTAATCTTGGAGTTCTCCGCAGAATAAATTAAATCTTTAGTGGCAATGTACCATAAACATCATGTGTACCTAGCGTTTTAAACATATCGTCGTTGTAAATGCAAAACCTTGTATCTCGTTTTTTGGAAAATTTCAAAGAGAAGGGAAAAATGTAAAAGCTTTTCACAAACTGAAATGTTTTACTTGAAATTTGGACATATTGATCACAAATGATTTGCCATCAATACTGATACTGACCAGTAAAATATCTCAAAACTTGCAAGAATTGTCTGTAACTGGGCACACAAGTTTGGTGCTTCTGATCAATGTTTTTTTTCGCCAGAGAATTGGCGTGAAAACAAATGCATCTCTAATGAAAAATATGTCAACCAATGCGGAATTGAGTGATAAACGCCTCACAAATCACTCGGCAAGAAAGCACCTCGTCCAAAAGTTACGAGATGCCAATGTCCCCCGACTGAGATTATGCAAATCTCTGGACATAAAAATGTCCAGTCGGTAATCAACTACTCAAGCATTTCAGCAGAAACACAAAAAAGTGATCAAGAATACTGTCACATATGGGGCAGAATCAACGCCAAAATTATATACATGTAATTTTGTAACATGTTCAATTGTCAATTGTATTTTTTGTATTGTAAAATGCTAACTATATATTTTACAATGTGTAAACTTACATATTGTGAAATGTAGAGTGTTCAATTAACACTTTGTTAGCTGTAATATAGTGAATTTACACTTGAACATTTGACAACGTGTAATATGAAGACTTGACAATTTACCCTTTTACTATTCTACGCTTATCAAATGCATCTTACACATTATTCAATACATCAAATGACAATTCGACATTTTACAAGATTACATTTCAATAGTTGACAATTTGGAACAAACCTTACTAATCAATATTCATGATTAAAAGTAGGTGTGGTTAGCGGGAAAAGCCGATAGTTGTCGAGCTTTAAATAGTAGCGTTCGTGGTTATACATGACGTCACACCATCTGGGCCCATTAACCCATTACCACACAGTGACTATTTTGACTCCCCAAGAGATAAAGGCTTTGGGAAACATCGTGGAAAATGAAGAAATTGCTTGTGACAAGCAATTTCTTCATTTCCCACAATGTTTTCTATGTAAAAAGACCGAAAAATGTGAAATTTCATTCATTTGAAATTGTCGTCTGCAGGATCCTTCAATTCAGATCACGCTAAAATTTATCGTTTGGTATAGCGGACGAGAATTGACCTGGCAGAGCATTCCATTCGATTTGCATGGGCTGCTCTGCCAGGTCATTGCTCGTGGTGTATAATGGGTTAAATAGACGAATATACATGTATAATACGAATGAGTCACATGAATGAGAGTGGGAGGCATAGTTTGACCTGGTTGGGCTTTTCTATTTGATATACACGTAGGTTTAAAATGACTTAAAAACATTAGGAGAAAAGAATTGTGAAACCTGCCGTTAGAGGGATGCTGCTGTTGCTGCTGCTGATGATTATGATAATGATTAGAACAGTCCTATTGTATTTGGACAGTTTATGTTTAGTACATGTTTTCTGGAGCCAGATCTTTGGAAGCTATCGGGTACCCAAGATTTTATTATCATGCTTCTCCTTTTGTCTCAAGGTTTTATATACTATATATTAGGCCGCTATGTACACACACAAGGGTGGATCCAGGATTTTTTTTCAGGGGGTCCAAGCCCAAATGCCGGGTGTGAGAGGGAGGGTGTCCACGCCCAAATGATCACTTAAAAATGTGTTAAATCATATATAACGTTACATTGACGCTTTATAGTCAACATTCAATTTTCGGCTGATTCCAGGGGGGGGGGTCCGGACATCCCGACCCCCTCTAGATCCGCCCTTGCACACACAAAAATCATACTTTCAAGATGCCCATTCTGTTGTCTGCGAGAGCTTCCAAATTGAATCAGGTGCCGTTTAGGAAAGGGTTAAGCCGCTGTCCAGATCGCGCATCTGAGATTTTATTATCATGCTTCTGTTGACCAAGTGATCAAGATTGGCTAGTTTTAGTGGACGATAATACAGAGTGTAAACACCATACATTTGGCTACTAGTAATCAATTTTTAGAGTAAGATAAAATAAACGTTCTGCAAGGGCGGATCCGGGATTTTTTTCTGGGGGAGGGGGGGGGGGGCAAGCCCAAGATTTTTTTCCAGGGGGAGGGATGTTCAAGCTCAAATTATACCTTAAAATGTAATAAATATGTAACGTAACACTAAATTTATATACTCAAAATTTATTTTTTGGCCAATGATAGGAGGGGGCGGACCCCCCCCCCCCCGACCCCCATCTAGATTCGCATATGGTTCTAGATTGAGAAAAGTAGCTTAGGAGTACTCTAGGCCTAAAGGTTTCAGTCCTAGTAAGCATGAGCATCCCTCGCAGACAGACTAGGACTGATACTTCTCACAGCTCATAAATGGCCCTTTTTAGCGTGATGAATCACACTTCAACCCTTTCCCAAAGAACACAATTCGATGCCAGTCATAATAGAAAGCTACAGACGGCAACATGTATGTAAATTAATGTCAAATTTGTTTACATTACCCTTAAACACAGAAAATATTGTAGGAAAAGAATTACCTGTATTTTCTATTTTCCTTAAAAATTTTCTGGTCCTCTCTCCTACTGATCTAGACCTAAATATGTTCTTGTTTGATAAAGGATTAAGCGTTTATAGATACAAACTAAGTCATTCGAAAAAATCGCGTGACGTCATAAATAAGCAATGAAACAGAATTTCGCTGCTTTTCAACAAAAAAAAACGCGTAACTGCACCTTGTTTTAAGCTGCAGATACGGAGTTTTTGTTGAAAAGCGACAATTTCTTTATCACGGAAAGGTGTACATCTACAAGAGAAAGTATTCGTGTGTGTTCGGCTCGGTTGTCTAGACTTCGTAACCCCGCCTCTTTTTCTATAAATAACTTAATTACCTATTCCACTTTTTTGGCTTGAAATGTAAAATGTTCAATTGTCATTTGTTGAATTGTAATCTGTAGACTCTACACCTGAATAGAGTTGAGATTTAGACTGGTAACGCAACAGATGTTAACTGGGCATTTGTCGATTGTACACTTGTCATATTGTAATGTGCTATTATATTCGAAGATACATGGTGAGATGTAAATTTTATAAGTACAGTCGAAACTGTCGTATGCAGCCAGCCAAAGGACACTTCAAAATTGGCCACATACCACAGTTGGCTGCTTAACACAGAATAGAATATTCTGAAGGCTGGATGTAAATGTCTACTTGTATGACTGGCCCTATTCGTATGAAGTAAAGGCAAATGTTGTAATTGTATCGTATTGTTTTAGGTTATTTATCCTCGGTTGCCGGTTGCCCATATGACCGAGTAGTAGACTGGGCGTGCCCAGGAAGGAACTCCCTTCTTTTGACCTGTTTCCATCTTTGAATGGTGGAGGAAGACCCCAAGTGAGCACCTGGGTAGAACCACCGACGTTCCGCAAGCTAGCTGGATAGCTTCCTCACATGAAAGTTCATACGTCCCTGGCGGGATTCGAACCAACAGAGGTGAGGGGCAGGTGATCCTGAGTCAGCGACTCTAACCACTCGGCCACGGACGCCCCCAAGTGTTGTAAAGGAGAATGGTACACTTTTATATGACATTTAACTGTTTATCACACCTTTTCATGGTTTATGCACATGATTAGGCAAATTGCCAGATGCATTATCAATATTTCACACATTACCTGACGCCAATTAGTTGTGCATGGCTGCTTAAGAGGATAAAGGTAAAGAGCGATTGGGACAATTAAAGCTGGCCACTGACCACATTAGACAGAATATTGCTATTCACAGTTACTTTAAAGAGTAAAATTGCATGGGAGGACCTGGACTGGCTGCATAGTACAGTTTGGCTGCTATACACAGGTGGCCGCTAACACAGTTTTGACTGTAAAACATTTCATTTCACAACTGTAATGTATAAAAGTTACATAGACATATGTTGATTCTACATTTGTCAGGTTAAGATCTGACACGTTGAAATGTGACATTTACAATGTTAGCAATTGACAATTAAACATGTTTCAAAATTACATGTATATAATTTTGGCGTTGATTCTGCCCCATAGTCACACACCCTGGAAACTTCAAATGCTACTCACCCACTAGTAACTGGTAACTCATCAGTCCCATCAGCGACAATCACGTCCCCTGATCAGTTGACAGTTGCTGTACCTCCAGCTCCACCCACTGATCTCGTTTTGCAGCCAAATTTATCAATCCCAGCACTGAATCTAGCCACAACCACTAATAATAGTATGAATATAAATCCAATGTTTTATGGAGCAGTCCTTCACGTAGGAACCATGAATATTGGCGTCCTTCCAAGCGCACAAAACCAAAATTAATGCTGCACATGCAACACATTTCATCTCGCTAATTCCGTAATGGCGAATCTCATGTCGAACTAGGTCAACTCTTTCGAGTCGAGCGTAAATGTACAAAGATTTGTAATTTTCTATGTATGTAATGAGTTTTTAATTGGACGTCCGAAAGGACGTACAATTCTTATAACCACTTTTGGACAGGCGAAATGGGTTTTCATTACCAAAAAACCCTTTCTCAGACTCAATTGCCAGTTGACCAGAATTCAAAATAGATTTTGCGACCATACAGGAAAACTGTCGTATCTTTTCCTACTTTCTATGTGTTCTCTAACAAATACTATAAGATTAATTGGCCGATTCAATTCATACCACGTCTTAACCAACTTTACGATCTTTTTTCGATTTAATCATTTTCTTGTAGTTTTTTTACTTTCGTAATATTTATTGTGTAAAGGGTAAGATCTTTAGAAAGCGATACATGCATACACTGTGGTTATAATGAAAACAGACACCCTATATCATCAGCAGCAGCGATAGCTCAAACGGGAAAGGATTAACCTCGCAACCTTTTTTCAGTTTGAAATTGGGAACGCCTTTGGTTCAAAGCCAGTTCGGATTATTTCTTCTGCAAAACGTTTGTTTTTCTTGATGTGTTTACTGAAAACACACATTTTAGAATGATTACCCAATTTAATGCACGTATTGTGTATGATAGGTTCCTTTTCTTCGATCATTGTTGTTTAAGTCTTTGACACATTTAAAGGAACGGGGTTTCCACGAGACGTACTTTGGAACCAGGGTTTTGAAATTGATTATCGGGGAGTGAGTTCATTTCGCAACTCGGGTTCGACTCGATGACAAATCGGGGTTCCATCTGAACAGCCTCAGATGAGACACTAGTGAAATCCACCTATTCAGAAAAATAGTTGCTCTTACGAGTTTTTTTCTCCAGCATCTGTATCACTGATATTCGACAGTATCATGACCTATTTACATACTGATTGATGATCATGACAACAATGATTATTACTAGTTTAAGACTAAGTGACAGCGATCTGTATTTATTTCGTTTAAGAGACCCGTTTACGTCTATTGAGATAAGAAGATGAAGCAATGGGTCTGCAACAGATGGTACCTGGATGATCGTATGGATATGTTTACAGATAGGGACATTGCTATTCTCAAATTTTCGTTGATAGTGATATGAAGATTTAAATTGCTTATTGTACTCCACTGCCATTTTCCCGACGGCACGTTCCCAATTTCTTCTTTTTATGCACATCTGTAGATGTAAGGATGCTGCGGTAGTACTTGTATGAGGAATCCGTGGTTAGGTGCTCCAATTCATCTGGTATTTTGTTTCAGGAAAAGTATGTATTGAATTTGTTTTATAACTACAACCAGGGAAAACTGATACCGTGTTTTTTTTTTCTTTTTTTACTCTAAACAGGAATAAAAATCAAAGTGCTTGACGCACTATATTTAGACGCCTCTCATTGATTGAGCGGAATTGTATGTAAATGATCGGCGTTTCATTACTTTATTTCGTTGAATTTGTGTTAAGATCGATTCTAAATCACTGCGGTCGTTATTTCGCCAACGATGGTGGAGATAGAAGTCGAACAAGAGTGCCATGGTCACAATATACGCCGCCACTTATAAAACTTGAGACAAAAAAAATGACATTGACAAGGATTTATAAATATTCACACAAAAACCTGTAAAAAGTTGTGTTCACAAAAAGGTTTTTATAAATATCCAGTCAAAAACCTGGAAGGAATTGCGTTCACGAGACTGAAATATAATTAAGCCCTAGAGACTAAGATTGAAGGGGGCATAACTCAGGCAAAAATCAATGAAGCATTAAATCCTTACTTCATGCACATCTACCAATTAAGGTAATAACATCCACCAAGTTTCATAAGGATCCAGTCAGAATCTTAGAAGAAGTTGTGTTGACAAGGCTGCAATTTCAATCAGCCCCAGAGACTAAGTTTTAAGGGGGCAAAAATCAAAGAACCATAAAATCTTTCCTTCATGCAAATCTACCAATTTAGGTGATTGACCAAGTGTCATTAATATCCAGCCATAAA
The DNA here is from genome assembly GCA_963680895.1 of Fragum sueziense. NCBI lineage: Eukaryota > Metazoa > Mollusca > Bivalvia > Cardiida > Cardiidae > Fragum > Fragum sueziense. The sequence goes on along the minus strand of OY804608.1, from coordinate 35,733,408 downwards.
CGTAGGAGGACTTGCGTTGACAAGGCTGCAATTTCAATAAGCCCCACAATCTAAGTTTTAAGGGGGCATAACTCCTTCATGCACATCTACCAATTGAGGTGATAACATTGACCATGTTTCATTAAGATCTAGCCAGAAACTTAGGAGGAGTTGTGTTGACAAGGCTGCAATTTCAATAAGCCCCAGAGACTAAGTTTTTAAGGGGCATAACTCAGGCAAAAATCAACGAACCATAAAATCCTTCCTTCATGCACATCTACCAATTTAGGTGATAACATTGACCAAGTTTCATTAAGATCCAGCTAGAAACTTAGGAGGAGTTGCGTTGACAAGGCTGCAATTCCAATAAGCCCCGGAGACTAAGTTTTTAAGGGGCATAACTCTGGCAAAAATCAACGAACCATAAGAGCCTTCCTTCATGCACATCTACCAATTGAGGTGATAACATTGACCAAGTTTCAAGAAGATCCAGCCAGAAACTTAGGAGGAGTTGCTTTGACAAGAAAAGTGGACGGACGTACGTACGGACGGACGGATGGACGGACGGATGGACGGACGGACAGACGGAGAAGATGACGCCAATATACGTCCGCCTCCGGCGGCGTATAAAAAAAGATTATTAAAAAGAACAATGTCTGAGTAGAATACGAACCCAGGGCCTTCCGGATATAACATGTGTAAAGAGTACAAGGTGAGTGCTCTGCTAAGTGAGCTATCGCGGCTTTCATTTATGTAGCGCGTTGGCTTACACTTTGAATAAATTGCTTTGTAGCGTACTTTATAAAATCAATGAAAAGTATAACTGACGACAATACTCATAGTAAACCGAAACAAGAAGACAAAAGTGCTAATCGCATGGCCTTAATTGAATTTGGTAATCAAATTAATAGTGATTATTCATAGCGACAAATCAGTTGTCTTGAAACGGCAATCAAATCAATTTGAAGCCTGAGAAGGGTTTTCTGGTATTAAAGCCGATTTCGTATGTCCGAAACCGATCTTATAGAATTAAACACAGAAGAATGAATAAAATATCTTTCGTTCATGTACAATCCCGCTCAATCAATCAGAGACGTCCAATTACAGTGCTCTCAGCACTTTGATTAAATAACTATTCCTGTTAAAATGTATTGATTTTATGAAGAGTTAGTAAGTAATAAAGTCATTTTCACTGTGCAAAAACTGGACTATTTTGTCTTAAGCCCCGCCTTTCATGGAACTTCGGGCGCGTCAACAAATTAATGCGCAATGTTTACAAACATTTTCATTCATAAAAAAGTACTATCGAATACTATCGTAGTAGTAGTAATTTCAGATGATTCTACATATTTCTTCCATAAATGTAAAGCCTATAGAAACCAGCTTAGATAAAATGATAAATATAATAACATGGCATTGTCTCGTAATATCAATGTTATCTGGCTCGGCTGGTAGAAATTATCAGGACTCGGCAGAGCCTCGTCCTGATAAATTCTCCCAACCTCGCCAGATAACATTGATATCACGAGACAATGCCATGTTATTATATATTTGACTGTCCATCCAAGACGCACATGCTGTCATAAATAATATCGTGACATACTGTCATGTCTAAACAAGAGGCCCAAGAGGGCCTGAATCGCTCCAATGGCTAAAGCAAAAGAATTATCTCATGAGTTCGTGTAAGCCTCGCACTTACAAATCTTGAAAATGGTCTTCCAAGAGTTATTTGTGCCAAGTATGGCCTGAATTGGCCCATTGGTTTATTTTCATACAATTATTTCATGGTTTGTCAAATTCTGCTCTGAAACCCAAATGTATAGACCAATCTAAATTTCCCTAACTATGTATATAAAGACAACCCAAGGAACATTTCTGTCAAGTTTGTACTAAATTGACCAATGGATGTTTTCAAAGAATTGTTTCTTGATTTCTCCCATTCCGGTAAGCGCTTCCATGTCATGCCCACATTAAGGGACCAATCAGAATTTCACAAAAAATTTAAGTAAATGGTCACCCATGGAACATTATTGCCAAAATTGGTCTACATTGGCCCGTTGGTTGATTTATAAAGAATTTATTTGTGATATCTCCAATTCTGACTACCCCCGCCCTGCCACACCCACATTTATAGATCAATAAAAGTTTCAAAGACAATTTAAGTAAAGAGTAATCCAAGTTACATTTCTGCCAAGTTTGGTCAAAATAGTCCCATTGGTTGATTTCTACAGAATTATTATGTGATTTCTTTAATTCTGATAAGCCCCGCCCTGCCAAGCCCACATTTATGGACCAATAAAAGTTTTAAAAAAAATTTAAGTAAAGAGTAATCCAAGGTACATTTCTGCCAAGTTTGGTCAATATAGTCCCATTGGTTGATTTTTAAAGATTTTTTTGTGATTTCTCTAAGTCTGATAAGCCCTGCCCTGCCACGCCCACATTTGTGGACCAATCAAAATTTCACGGACAAGTTAAGTAAAGAGTCATCTAAGGAACATTTCTCTTTAGTTTGGTCAAAATTAGCCTAATGGTTGATTTTTAAAGAATTATTTTGTGATTTCTCTAAGTCTGATAAGCCCCGCCCTGCCACGCCCACATTTATGGACGAATCACATTTTTTCAGACAATTTCAGTAAAGAGTAATCAAAGGTACATTTCTGCCAAGTTTGGTCAAAATTGGCCACATGTTTGATTTTTAAAGAATTATTTTGTGATTTTTCTAAGTCCAATAAGCCCCGCCCTGCCACGCCCACATTTATGAACCAATCAAAATTCTTTGACCAATTTAAGTAAAGGGTCACCCAATGTACATTCCTGCAAAGTTTAGTCAAAATTGGCAAATTAGTTTTAGAGGAGAAGATTTTTAAAGAAAAAGCTAACGGACGCACGCACGCACGCACTGACGCACGGACGCACGCCGGACACAACGCCATGACAATAGCTCGCTGGCCTTCGGCCATTGAAGCTAAAAATAGATTCTTGTAGGATCCGATAATTTTTGTGATAACCAATAAACGGTCGCGTCATTTTTTCGTTGAACAAGAATGAAACTTGTAAATCTATCAATAGGTTTTGTAAACTTTAATTTGACGTCATTTAAACATGTCCGTTTTGGCTGTCAATATAGCGACGTCCGTTATACGTATGACTGCATGAAATGTGTGTTTTCAGTCCGTTATTAGCATTGAATAACGGGAATAAATCGGGCCGACATCGTGAAAACCGGTCTATATTCAGTGCGATATCGGACCGGCTTTGCACTCAAATATCCTCGATTTGACCCTTCAAAATATAAAATTGTATCTTTTCCCGCAAAATTCTCAATGTCTTACGTTAAATAAGCGAAGTTCGCCTTTTGGCGCCAAATTATGACGTAACGTCGTTTTATCGACCTCACGCATAACAAAAAAATTCTAGGAAGATTTATCAGATCAAAACAACAATGGCGGACACTTTCTTATCTCACCTCGGTTCATTTTTCGCACATATCAAGGGGTTTGGGGTAATTATTCATTTGGATTTTATGCTTTTTATGCAATAATAGCGTCAATTCGCGTATTTTTCGGTCGTTAACATTCGCAGAGGCCCGCAAAATACGAAAAAAACCCTCGTGCTTCGCACTCGGGCGTTAACGTAATTCTTAGGCCTTTGCGAATGTTAACGAACTGAAAAACGTGAATTAACCCTATAGTATATTTCTTCCATATTTTCAAAGAAAGGTAGATTTTCAAAACTTTAAAATGGTAAAAAATTGGTCCATTATTATTTCCCTTCATAGCTAATAATAAAATACTCTGCTAACCATCCACATCTTGTGAAAACTGATTCGTTTGCTAATCAAGTCCAGATATTCCGCAAACATTCATAATAAAAGGGGAGAAAATACATTTTTTTCAAATCAAAAACATTAACTTATTATCTACGATTCACACCATAACATATCAATTGACAATTTGGCCTTACATATGTTAGCCACAATAAGTAACATTAGGCAATAGTCTTAATGCCAAGGCAATAAGCTGTTGCCTAGGCAGTAAACTTATTGCCTAATTCACTCTAGATATTACGCTGCTCAATGTCTTTGCTTTAAGCAAAATGCATGGAAAAAATAGTCAGACATTAGTCTCATTGCCTAACAATAAAATATTACTATTTGTTTGAAATCTTATTTGAAATTGAAAATGTTTTACAAATATTTCGCAGTTCTTAGAGCTTGAAAAACTACTGATTGCTTTTGGCTTCTGCATTGAGTCAAATACCCATTATCGTGTGTCGTGTATCGTGTGTAGTGCGTTAACTTTTAACATTTTCCACTTCTTTTTTAGAACCATTGGACGGATTTTAACAGAATTTGACAGGAAGCATCCCCATGGAAAGCTGCTTCAGATTTGTACAAATCATGGAGTTATCTCCCCTTGGGCCCCATAAGGGGCCAAAACGGGGTTATATAGGGTATATCTTAAAAAATCTTCTTCTCCCTTACTGGCTGTTAGATTAGATTCACATTTGGTATTTAGAGTCTTTATGTCAAGGACTACAAAGTTTGTACAAAAGAAAAAAATCCGTCAAGAAATGGCCGTGCTGCGGGGTCGCGTTATTCGTTAACGGATTTCAACCAAACTTAGCAGGAAATATCTCCATGCAGAGACGCTTTTGATTTGTACAATTCATTGAATTATCTCCCCCTGGGGCCCTATAAGGAGCCAAAAAGGGGGTGAATACGGTACATCTTACAATATCTTCTCATGAACCGAATGTTGGATTGGATTTACTTTTGGTATTTAGAGTCTTTAGGGCAAGGACTACAAAGTTGGTACTTGAAAAAGAAATCTGTGTAAAAATGGCCATGCTGGGGGGTGTAGGAGGGGGTACATCATTAATCTGTAAATCCATGTTTTTTCTGCCCATTTGATTCAGGTGACCGATAAGGCCCACTGGGCCTCTTGTTAAGATTTTGGCAGTCATTTTAGCTCAACTGAGCACGAAATGCTCAAGGTGAGATATTGTAATCGCTTTTGTCCGTCGTCCGTCCGTATGTCCGTCCGTCTGTCAACAATTTGGTGTTGACACTCTAGTATCTACAAATATAAGCAAATCTTGACCAAACTTGGTCAAAATATGTATGACCATGAGTTTTCGGATGAGTTCCATTTTGGATAAGATTGGGCCAGAAAGTCCAGAGTTATCTGCCCTTGAATAAACAAAATAGCTACTTTTGATATTGTTTACACTCTAGCATCTATAAATATTAACCAATCAATACAAAAACTAGACACAATGTTGGTGATTATAAGATCTTGAATGAGTTTGATTTTTGGTCTGATCGGACCATAAAATCCTGAGTTATCTGCCCTTGAAATTGACAAAATTGCTGTTTTTGACTGTTTTCGACTTTGTTTACACTATAGCATCTACAATTATTGACCAATCAAGTCAAAACTTGGACACAATTTTAGTAACCATAAGATCTTAGATGAGTTCGATTTTTGGAATGATTTGATTAGTAAATCCGGAGTTATTTACCCATGAATTTGACAAAATTGCCGTTTTTGACTTTGTTTACTCTCTAGCATCTACAATTATTGACCAATTAAGACAAAACTTTGCCACAATGATAAGGACCATAAGATGTCAGATGATTTCGATTTTCAGCTTGATCGGTTCATAAAAAAGACATGAGTTATATGCTGTTGAATTTGACAAAATTGCCGTTTCGACTGCTTTTGACTTTGTTTACACTGTACATAGCATCAACAATTATTGACCAAATAAGATAAAGTTTGTACATGGTGTTGGTGACCATTAGATCGTGGATGACTTTGAATTTCAGTGTGATTGGATGAGAAAGTCGTGAGTTATATGCCCTTGAATTTGACAAAATTGCTGTTTTCGACTTGGTTTTTACTCTAACAACCACAAATGGTGACCGATCAAGACACAACTTGGATCTTGGATATAATGGTTGATTACCGTAAGATCATGGATGAATTTGAACTTCAGCACAGTTAGACAAGCAGTTGCTGAGTTATCTGTCCTTGAATTTGACAAAATTCTTGTTTTTGATTTGTGTTCACTCTTCACAACCAGATATATTTACTTTTGAAGATGAAACACGGGCACAATGTTGGTGACCATAAGTTTGTTTTCAGGCTTACTGTCACACATATTAATTGATTCAAACATAACTGTGGCTCATATCATCTTGGTTCAGGTGAGCGATTTAGGACCATCATGGTCCTCTGTTGAAAATATGCAAATTATATGATGAAGGAACCATGTTTCAGCTTGACAACATTGATTTTCGGATTCAGCATTCCAAAATACCTCTAGAACTGATCTCAAACCCTTTTCTTCACAAAATGCCTATACCTTAAAAACTAAGCGACTTTTTAAGATTTTTGTCCTGACTAAATAATGTGGGTTTTCCAACAAAACTCAATAAGCTCAATTTCTTGGAATATTTCAAGCAACGAGCTTAATGTCTGAATCTGAATGGTTAGTTTTATACAGTTTGTTATTGCCTAGACAATTGACTCAATTTGGGATAAAACATTGTAGTCAGTAAGCATAATGTTTGATTTTTAAACAATAACTTATTGACTAGGCAATAGCTTATTGCCTAGGCAGTAAGCTTATTGCCTGATTTTACCTATTGCCGCTATCATATGTTAGGCAACACACTCAATTTTGGATGAAACATTTCAGACAATAAGCTTAATTTCTGAAAGTTTTAGGCAATATCTAATTGTCTAGACAATAGCTTACTGCCTATGCATTAAGGTTTACGAATTGAGAATGAAACACCACTTTCTAGCCATACGAAATGCATCAAATTACACACACTTGTAAATACACTTCACATGAGTTGATTCACCATGCCGGATTTCAAGATTATGCTTCAAGAAGAAAATAATTCACAAATATTATTTTAGTCTATATTCATATGCAAGGGAGGTAATTTTGAACATTTTTGTCAAATAATACCATAAGTATGCATTAATTCAAAATTCTAAACCATCTAAATGCTTATGTTTGTATTTGGAATAGAAATGTAACACAGTTTTAGGAATTACTGGCACTTTTCAAATTTTGCCTCTGGCTCCGCATTTCATTCTCAGTTCGTAAACCCTAAGCTTATTGCCTGATTTTACTTATTGCCGCTAACATAAATGGTTGAAATATGAGTTTATACATCATCGAGCGCATTTGATTATTTTACAGTCATTACAGTTCCAAAACCTCACAGCAAAGGAAAAACTGTGTCATACACTGAAAAGAAAGGCATTATTTTACGATTGTGTAGTTTTGTTTCTCCTTTGTTCTTACGGCCATGATAGAAAAGGCATAGTAAACATATTGATACTTACAAGTATTTTCTTCTCTTTGTCCAAACTTTTTTCGTGATCATTGTATATAAATACCTTAAAAACTTCTATTTTTGTCTGCAATAGCTTTCAGGTTAGAAAACGCCGAACTTTTGCTATTCTAGAAAGAAATAAAATGTAGATATACGCACTTTGTGATCGGCATCATACAGGTCCATTTTGAATCGTTTAAACAAATACCACTTCTTTCGCTCCGTGTTGTCGAGGTCATCGTAATAGTACGTGTCTGCGACTTCACCAAATTTGTAACAAGTTTGCCCATCAGGTTTGATCAGGATGCATGTCATTGTCTTCATCGATATTGTGGGGTTTCCAATCTTCAAAGCATATACTTGGGCGGGATCTCTTTCGTATTCGTGTCTAAATGAAATCGCTGCACCAGAATAAGTTGTCCCAAAGTCAATAGCTGCTACCAGCACTGGTTTAAAAGCCTGAAATTAATAAGGAACAACTTTCGCGGGCTCGTGTGCTAAAAATAGATTTCTGATGGGAAATCCCTCAACAACGTTTTGCCGGGTGCCAGTCTAATATTTTGTTTATCGGTCATGAATCGGACAATTTTTTCGTAACAGTGTTAGCGAAAAATTATTATTTTCAAGCGAGATATTAGTCGATCATAGATAATGCAGGCGGGAACTAAAACTACGAAACATTGCGCATATTCAACATGCAACATTGATTCCAGATACGGAGAAAGACCAGAAATGACAAACGTTTTTTCTTGAGATTCCTCATCAGCTTAACCAGAAAAACATCGAAAAGTCTAAAAGTAAAGTAGATATGATCATGAATCTTCTCTGGTAGATATATCTCACAAAGGAGAAGTGCAACGTACAAGGAGCATAACTCTACCTTGCTTATTTTGTGAGTTATTGCCCTCTGTTGTAGTGAAAGCCTGTGGGGGTATCAAATCACATTCAGCGACAAATTCTAGTATTTTCCAGATTAATCTTTTCCCAAACAAGACCGGTTTTGACGTCCCCAACAGAAAATTCTTGGGAAAACATTGAGGCAAAAGAAGAAAATGATGATCGACCAAATTGAAAAGACCTGCACAGCAGACAAAATGAGTGTGAATAACTTCTTTAGATATTGATGATCATTCTACTTTTGCCTCGATATTTTCTCTGACATAAAACACTAAAAATATTCACATCCGTTTTGTCATCTGCAGACTTTTTTTTTCAATTTGGCCCAACATGACATTTTGTCGTTTTGGAAAGGGTAAACGAGTACGCACGAGCGGCACGACGAAGCTATAGATAGACAACGACCTGTGAATGATCAAAGATCAGAGAGTCTAAATTGACGGGGGAAGAGGGATTACGAATTATTAAAATATATATATATATGTGTGTAACTCGAACCCGTCTCCCTGTAAAAAATCGACGAAGTACTATCTGGATACAGCTACTAAACTCACACGGAATCGCGGACAGCACGCAATACCTGTCATAGTTTGCTTTTATTCAGTGGAAAATAGGCACTCTTCCATATTTCCGTGTATTTGAATATACCGTAACCTATCGTCACGGCTCACGACTCAATGTCTATTTATAGGCAAGACCGTATGTGTAAACATTACTTGTCAAAGTTCTGGTTATTTCATAGTTACAGGTCTATCTTAAAAAGTACACGAGAGTGCAACAACCTTCTCAACTCTGAATTATAATGTTTCTCAACAAATGATTACTGCAATCCGGCACTTAGAATGTCATCTCCAGCAAGTTGATCGTGGAAAATCTTTGCGAGATTCACAGTCATATTTGTACGATAAGGGATTCCCAATCTATTTTTAGACCAGTGAGGCGTGACGATGACGTATTTGTTTACACGAGAAAACCGAACCCTATTGATTCTGCTTCACTGCGGAAGCAAAAAGTGTGATATAAGCATCGTGTGGTCTACTCATTCCTTATAAGAAATCGACCATACTATTTTTATATAGATCATACATAACGAAACTGGAATCATTTTGACGATAAACCGGATTATAAAATTATTTGTGACGATATGATTTTCACGTGCGTCTCTATTCTATAATATGTTTTTATTCAGCTTTCAGGGTGTGGCTAAGCAAAAAGGTTATTCGACGAGTTTACTTCTCGATTTACTTGGTTGATATACGAGAAAAACGTGCGACACGAGCATAAACACAGTTCGAAATTGAATAAGTGTGCGAATGTAAAATGTGTTGTTATAAAACCTCGTAACTACAGCCTGATTTAGGTTATAGGTAAAATGTTTTGCAATGATACCGACGGTTTACCGCTAATCGAGAAGGCTGTTTCTCCTGAAGCTTATATATGCTCATCAAAAAAAGTTAAGACCACATATTGAATATAAAATATTTTACAATTCTTTTAATAAATCCATTCATAAATTACTGTATAATGAATGGTAATCTTTCCTACATAACAAATCATAGGAAGATTTTGAAAATAGAGTTCGGTTTTCTCGTGTAAACAAATACGTCATCGTCACGCCTCACTGATCTAAAAATAGATTGGGAATCCTATATCGTACAAATATGGCTGTGAATCTCGCTAAGTTTTTCCACGTTCAACTTGATGAAGATGACGTTCTAAGAGATGGATTGCCGTAATCATTTGTTGAGAAACATTATAATTCAGAGTTGAGAAGTCTGCTGCACTGTCGTGTACTTTTTCAGATAGGCAACTATGAAATAAGCAGTTGACAAGTAATGTTTACACATACGGTCCTGCCTTAGGTTCGTCGTTCCGCTCGTGCTTACCCTTTCCCAAACGACAAAATGTCATGTTGGGCCAAATTGAAAAAAAGTCTGCAGATGACAAAACGGATGTGAATACTTTTAGTGTTTTGTGTTAGAGAAAATATCGAGGCAAAAGTAGAACGATCATCAATTTCCAAAGAAGTTATTCACAATTATTTTGTCTGCTGTGCAGGTCTTTTCAAGCATCATTTTCTTCTTTTGTCTCAATGTATTCCCAAGAATTTTCTGTTGGGGACGTCAAAACCAGTCTTGTTTTGGAAAGGATTTATCTAGAAAAAAAAATTGTCGCTGAATGTGATTTGATACCCCAACAGTCTTTCACTACAACAGAGGGCAATAACTCACAAAATAAGCAAGGTGGAGTTATGCTCCTTGTATGTTGCACTTCTCCATGGTGAGATCTATCTACCCGCAAAGTTTCATGATCATAGCAACTTTACTTTCAGACTTTTCGATGTTTTTTTTCTGGTTAAGCTGCTGAGGAATCTCAAGAAAAAACGTTTGTCATTTATGGTCTTTCTCCGTATCTGGAATCAATGTTGCATGTTGATTATGCGCAATGTTTCGTAGTTTTAGTTCCCGCCTGCATTATCTGTGATCGCCTTTATCTCGCTTGAAAATAATAATTTTTCGGTAACACTGTAACGAAAAAAAATGTCCGATTCATGACCGATAAACAAAAGATTACACTGGTACCCGGCAAACGTTGTTGAGGGATTTCCCACCAGAAATCTATTTTAGCACACTTTCCCGCGAAAATTGTTTCTTATTGCCGAAACTAGAATTGTAAGAGAAGTTGACATTGCACTACCCCTCAAAATGCTTGATTTTACATGTAGTGGGTGGGATAGCATTTTATAGAAAAGGTCCTAGTTTCTCAAGATTTTCCTCTAAAAAGTCAGGTGCATAGCCTGCGTGGCCATCTTATGCATCTATCACTTCAACGCAATGTGAAGGGACGCTTGAAATCAACTTCCGGTTCCGGCATAAACGGATCTAGGCAATGCACTTACCGGGACCCGTTAACAAGCTTCCAATATGTCTGTGTGGACATAATGGGATTGGATTCTTCTTCGATGATAGTCCCACACTTGTTTAATGAGTTTCGTCTAAGGAAAGCTTACTAACCTTCCGATAAGTTGTGTTTTTCCTTCTTTAGAACAAAGTTAGAAGTGTGAAGACGAGCGTTATCGTCCATCAAATTACACCACAGGCCAACAGTACAAGCTGTTTATGTTCAAACATCAAAAAGCATATCTGAGCTCATAAATTGTACGCATGGAGGCTTGCAGTGAGCTTCATTTCATCTGCATAGACCGGACGATTTCGCATTGTCTTTCAATGTCCACAAGGCAACTTTCACCTTGTGGATTTGAGGTCAACTTCGGGATGCAACCGGTGAAAATTGTGACAGAATATCAAGGCCAAAAAAGTCGTAGTGTTTCCTCAGAAAAAATGGTGTTTTAAAGATTTTCACTGTGTAAAAGACGATGGGTGAAATGGGCCATGTGTGCTTTTGTGGGGTGGGTATCTTAAGATGGTTCTACGGAACTTGGTATACATCCTAACAGATCGCTGACCAGTGATCGATATAGATATGATGTTCTCGCTTAATAATCCTATCCATTCGATAGTGCTATCGTTCCTAAATTCGTTTGAGGGGACGATAGCAACCGTCCTCACATGGTTACAATTGCAATTGACTTTTCCTAGAGAGAGAGAAAAATGTAACTTAAGTAATGGACAGTGCACTCTCCTCACGTGAATACTGTTGAAAATGTAAGGGACTATGATTACAGAAAGGATCTCTACTCATAATGTTGCATAAGTAATGCTGGAGGCTCTCAAACGGGCGATGGTAGAGACACAGTGTAAATCCCTTATACTGGGACAACAGAAGTTGATTTATAATTTCAACTCTTCTTGCATTGAGTTAATAGAGGCTCACGATAGTCAAACTGACTATACGTGTGATTTTTCAATAGCAAATCCAGAGGAAAGGAGCTATTTCTGAAAGTTGCTATCCCACCCACTACATGCAAAAACAAGCATTTTAAAGGGCAGTGCCATTTCATTTTCCCTTACAGGTTTAACCTCGGTTTATTTTTCAATTAACTGATCACCTGATTATGAAGAAAGGATACTAGTTATCATGCAACAATAATAAATAGATTCATTTATAGAAATCACAAAATATTGCACTTTGAATGTGTGGTCCTTAACTTATTTTGAGGAGTATACACCCATTCTCATTTTTTGGGCCGAAAACGTGTCACAAGCATTCTAACCATTGAAAAGGGACATTGTTAGTGTAAAATATACTTGTTCTGCATGCCATATTTTTGCTTAACCATATATCTGATAAATTCATATCAAACAGCGGCGATGTAAACTTCCGTTTGATCTTAACCAGCGATTATATAACACGACCCCCCGTAAAAATCAGTGTCACAACCCAATTTTCCGAATTTCAAAAGGTTGGTAAATCTCTGTCCAGAAAGCGATATACGCAGAATATGTTTCATTCGACACGTGGTGTATAAGAATATGATAAAATTACCTGGAATCATAAAATAGATTTGCTGTTTTGAAAAAAAATGTCTTCTCTTGCTCTGTCACAACTCAGGCGAATTCTACGTGACTATGTTTTTTGTATGCACACTAAATTAACAACAGAAGCAAATTCATACCACTTACCGCTTTTTTAAATCAATTATCCATATAGCTATTGCCCCAGAACATGTGTATCCAAATAATGGAAGTATTTACTTCATGGTCGCCTTTTAAAATAGCTCCACCAAGTGTCGGACTTTTTTGCTTGAATATATACGTGACAGCGATCTTTCATTTATGGTAAAGACCATGTCTAAATCTTTTTAAGTATATCAAAGCCTTTAGTATATACACACTATTGACACACAGTACGACAATATATTTTAAAACCACGTTAAGTCATCCTGATTTAAAAGTAAGTTTTAATTTTACGTGACTGAATACAACGTGACACTGAAAAACAAAAGTGACCATAACTTCGTTTGCAAACAACCTAATTATTATTCATGACATGTACTTGTACTTTGGCGTCAAGTTTAAGGTTTTTTTCCATTCATTTTGAAATTCAACGACAGTAATCCGAATACGAAGGAAGGTTTTGTTGGATTTACAGCCATGTACATTACTGGTTCAATATCATAATCTCCTGACAGGTGTGATATTTAAAGTTTGCATTAAGACTCAAAAATAGTATTTCTCTGATATACTTGCGTGTTCTGAATGTTTATCCCTTTAAACAGGCCTTTAGCTGCAATCAGGATCGTCACGTAATATTCACTCTTTCGTCAAGTTAAATTACACATCCGCTTCTCAACCTTTCAGACATTGAAAAAATTTTCACTATTCTTTCCATGAATTCCTTGACATATCTATAGAAAATAAGAATTTGGACAGCTTTAAAGAAAGAAATGAGACACAAGAAGCACCAGAGACGGGCAGTATACCCCCCTCCCCATACCGTATGACATGTCACAAAACCACATTTCTATTAGCAGTGACCTGTGATAGAGCCAGCGGTCCACGCTACATGCAAAAGTTAAATACACTAACCCAAGTGCAGATAGAAGATTCCTGAAGGATCTATATCTTAAGAATTAGAATAGTGATAAACAGTGAGTATTACGATAGTAACGCGGGTAGCAGACAAAATATCTTTATCTTTATATCTTGGTATCTATGCCTTTGTTTCTATTTAAAAACCGAGAACCCGTACCATTATGTAAGTTTTCATTGCATAGTGATAATTTGAAATATTATTGTAGGAAGAGGCGATATTGCACACTGAAATCCAAATGGCTTAATTCTTTAGGAGAAGACTGAATTGGAATTCTTTCTTAACTTCTATGTAAATATCAATAACCAACAAAGTAGGGGTAATTTTCATTTCATGTAAATAGTATGTATTTCAAATCAAACAAATATATGTCTTTTAATTTTTAACTAATTTTACTTTCAAATAATACTACTCAATTAAAAAAACAGGACTTGATTCTAAAGCAGTTACTTTCACTGAATATTACGTGACAAAGGATCAAATTTCGTTAGGTCGACATATTTTTTTTATTTTTACCAAATACATGCTAATTTGTTTTTAGTTTGATAGAACGTATATTGGCATAAGAAATAATTAGTCTTATAAACTAATTTGTTGCCATCATAAGTTACGAGAGGAATTAGAAGCAAGTGTTTTAAATATTGACTGTTTTTGCACATTAGTTCTAATAAATCCCATACTCGCGGTGCTTCTTGTTCTTACATGTCTCGAGTTTATGCAAGTCACTTGAATTTCTAATATACAGCTATATATCGCATGTTGAATTACCAAAACATTACGTCCTTTGTAACTTACTTGAATGTTTTTCACCAGATTTGGTATAATACAGTCGTGTCACGTAAAATTAAAGGGTAGTTTTGGGGGTTCTTCAAATCATTGATGCAGGTAAAGACAGACACCTTTAAAGGAGTGGCCATTATTTATTTTTTACCGTATAGATGTTATACTATCATATTGTAATAAAAATATTGCAATTCTTTAAAGTCGAAATTTTGGAATTTTGCTGGTGGTTTTCGGCCGAAAAAATGAGAATGGGTGATAATGAACCGCTTACTAGGCTCCGCCCTGTCTCCCGAATAAAATCAGAAAACATAACATGGTTTAATATGATTAAAATGTCTATCTATTTATTTATCCATCTTTCTGTATGAATTCTATATACTGCCTCACTCCCCTTTCGGGTATTACTTGCAGGAGTGCGTCTGTGCTGGAATAAAAACTGTAAGTCATTGGTTAGGATGTCATATTTTAAGGGGGAATGCTCCAGTTTCCTAAAGAAAATTCCCAATAATAGAATTTATTTATATTTTGTATGCGGAAATTACATGTTATAACCATTTGAAAAATAAAATAAAAATGGATGGTCAGCGATCTTGTTTGAATTTTAAAGGTATTCGTATCACATACCCCTACATCTAAAAAATGCACAATTTCTTGCACCTGTCCAAGATCATTAAAATACTAATAAAATGCTGTATATTCATCGTTTAGTCCCGAAGACGGATTTGAAGTAACATCTTACATAATAAGAACAGAAAACCCAAAATATGTGCTATTATAAACGCGTAAATGTATAAAACATCATGCTCACGTGTTCGGTTAGATCTACGAAGCTGGAGTGTTTTATGTCTAAATTTGCATATTTTTGGAAATATTTCAAGTTCTACATAATAGAATTTGATAAAACTCCCTCAATCTATTAAGCAACATGACCTGTTAATAATTCAAAAAGAAAATGTATAGATCAGCGCACTTATTTGTGAATTACGGCAATTTTTATCAGCTACACAGGAATAAAATGACGTAAAACAGTGGTAACTGCATACACACTCATGACTGTCTTGCTCTAAATAATCGATTTAAAACTTGAGGAAACCAGTTTTGCATGATAGATACACTTTTACCGTCGAAATGGTAAATTGTAATGAAGTGTTATATTATTGAAAGTATGGTAGCGAAACATAATGGTACGAAACATTTAATTAACTACAGTAATGACCGAGTGTTCCGTAAAACTGGAGCATTCCCCCTTAACCCTTTCCCAAACAAGACCTGGTTTTGACGTCCCCAATAGAAAAGGCTTGGGAAAATATTAAAACAAAAGAAGAAACTGCTGATAAACAGCAGTTTCTCCTTTTGTCTCAATATTTTCTGTGCCATATTTTAGGCATATCCAACCTTTAATAACACCCATTTTGTCATTTGTGGCAGATTTTGAAGTGGATTACCCTAAAATTTTGTCGTTTGGGAAAGGGTTAAACGTTTTGTGTGTGTTAGATTAAAGTACCGATAAAACAAATTTTGGTCATTCAGGGACGGCTCAAGTGACTATCTGAAAAAAATCGGGACTCTTTTTGAAAGCTGCAGTATCAGGTTGCTGTACAATTGTTTCTGGGAGGCTGTTCCATTGTATCACTGTGTAGGGAAAAAACAATATTTAAATGCATTTGTGTGGAAATGTCTGAAAGATGCTGTGTGCATATGTCGGGTGGTCCTTACTGGTCTTTCGAGTTGATACGGGCACTGCAACAAAATAATTACCGATTTTATAAAACATGGTGACTCTGTAAATGTTTCGTCTGTACTGAAGAGTTTGTCAAGCTCTGCATGCAGGTAACAGTGTCATAATCAGAGACATTATTTGAACCCATATTGCTACTCTACGTTGTGCCTTTTGCACATTGTTGATATAGGTTTTTGTGAAGGGGCTCCAAACTGTTGATTCGTATCCTTCCTGTTGTCTCACCAATGTTTTGTGCGCCTGGTTCTCTGACTTTTTATTTCTTTATTTGGCCTGGTTTCTGTGAAGAAATTTTACTGGCATTTGATGTTATATTGTAAATGTGCTTGTTCCAGTAAAGATTTCAAGGTATTGTAACTCGTAGAAATTTGGCATTGTCCATAGTTTGTAGTTCTTGTGTATGTAGCCTGTAACCAAAGGAAATCGTTTTTCTCCTCTTTAGTAATATTTAGGACAATGCATTTAATGGGGTTAAACTCCATTTCCCACTTTTTTCCAACTGCAGATCTTCTTGTAGGGTCAAAGAGCCTTGCTTGTTGTTTAGAGATAACTAAACGGCAGTGCCATTTGCAAACAAATAAACTTTGTGATGGTATTGATTAGGAAGGTCATTTATATACAAAAAAAAATTTTAAGAGGGCCAAGTAAGGATCCCTGAGGTACTCCAGACGTGACTGATGAGCATCCACCTTCTAAGACTACTTTTTGTGTTTTGCCTGTAAGTAAATATTTAATCCACAAAAGGCTTGCATTGTTAAACCATGTTCCTGCGTTTTATACAAAAGTTTTAAGTGGCTAACTTTATCAAAAGCCTTGCTGAAGTCTAATAAAACTAGACCAGTTTGTTTTCCTTCAGTCAGGTTTTTGGCAAAATGGTCGGTCAGTTGAAGAAGATGGGTTTCGCATGAACGGCTTTCTCTAAAACAATGTTGCAAGTCATAAATGGTATCATCATTGAAAAAATGTTTAGTTAGATTAGATTAGATCTTGTGTAAGCCTATCAATCCACAGAATTTAAAGAAAATATATCCTTTGAACCCTTGTGGCAAACGTCTTAAGCCATTACTTTGGACCGTTCCAATTAAAAAGGTGTTGAAGGCGACAATTTCAAGTTGATGAAATGTTAAAATTCTTCCCATTTGATGATAGAAAACATTGTGGTAAATGAAGAAATTCTTTGTGACAAGCAATTTCTTCGTTTTCCACGATATTTTCCAAAGCCAATATCTTGCAGGGAGTCAAAAGGAATCACTGTGAGGTAATGTGTTAAGGTATGACCTGAGTAATGGGTTATGTGACCAGTTCTGGAACGAAATCTGTACGGTGCGAATAGACGATTTCATTCAAGGAAAGTAATTTTCATTGCTCTCAAATGTAAATTTTTGACTTTTGTTGTTTTGTTTTGCCTACTCTTCATACAATTTAAAAACGTTTACACAAAAATTGTTTAGAATATTTTCCCGAAAATCTGAGCACGCTCAATTATTTCCGTTGCTACGAAAACAGGCGATATTGCATCTAACGGTACTTTAAAAATTCTCGGACTTACCGACGTCACGGAATAAGTCGAAATATAACGAGTATACCGGAAGTGCATTACCCAGATCTTACGTTAAATCAGCAATTTATTTCATAACACGATTTAAATTTCATATCAACAACATTTTAGTTTTACATAATGTCAATAATCAATAAAAAAAAAAGATAAATTATTTTTACATTGCCATAAAAAGAATTGTAACATAGTCTTCTGTAATTGAAACATTTGCATATATTTGTGTAATTAACTTACCATTTTGTCAATAGCTCGTTGTAAATATTTGGTTTCTTGAGACTTCCTTCTACATCTAGAACAAACGATGTGAAACTGTAAACTGGAAGTTATTTAAACTATCCAATTTGTTAGAACAATAGAATGTCTTGTCGAAACGTGTAATTTAAGACGGTTTGTTGAGATACCTATCTATACATGAAAACTACTGTAATCCTCAAGATACCAGCAAATTTTTTATACACTCTAACGGCCACTTACCCGGTGGATAATCACGTGATACAATAGTTTCAGAAAATCTTCAATAACTTTGTAAATACTGGACCGATCAGAATTCGGTTTGAAGCAGATAATGTGGACAGACGTCACGCATAAGATGGACGTGGTTGGTTTTTTTTTAAATCACCTGATAAAAAAGTTATTGAAGATAAACAAAAATTTTGGTTTATCTTCAATAACTTTTTTATCAGTTGATTTTTCAAAAATCAAACGCGTCCAGCTTATTCCTGGCATTTTCCCATATTCTCTGCTTCAAACCGAATTCAAATTGGCCAAGTATTAAAAAAGATATTGAAGATTATCGGAAATTTTGAGTCACATGATTATACACCGTGACTTAGGGTTATGTTTGACACCAGACACATTTTTGTTTTTGCCAGAAAAAATATTTTCAGCATTATTATGTAGGAAAACATACAAGAAAAAAAAACATTCACAGCTATTCTTTTCTGTTGGACAATGTTCTATTTCTGGTTTAGAATTGAAAAACACAATGTAATGACGTTGTGCACATTTAAAAAAAAACCAAAAAACAATCAACGCTACTCTCGGAAGTTCTTTAGTAAGCTTACCGAGAACAGTTTACATTTTATAGCCTTGTTATGTACATTTTAAAAAATAGTAGCAACATTTTGATCTTTATCCATGTTATATTCCTTTCATGTTTTAAGTTGATTAAAAGAATCTTTGAACAATTTTTTATTCGGAAATTCGGTAAAAAGAGCGCATGTAACATATGACATAAAATCACAATATCAGTGGATATTATAAGTTATGATACTAGAAATGTTGCTTAATGTTTTGCTGAACGTCAAATGATTTCCAATTGCAATTGCATTTGCAATCAAATAGGAGTAAGGGCTTAATTTCCAATACTTTCCAGTGCGTTTATATTGGGGGTCGTTTTGCACCCCAGCACAAAAAATAGATGATAATTTCTGCAAACGTCGTTCAATGTTCAAGAAAAGTTGACTTATTATCGACGAATAGTAGATTGGCAAAGTCAAAAAAGTAAACGTATATCGGAGAGCAACCCTGAAAACGGCAAACATGAATATATGGCTGGGGTCATGAATGTCCCAACCTCGAACACTGAGGGTTAACCCTGTCCCAAACGGCTGAATTGATTAAAAATGATAAGAATTGTTTATAATAGAGCAAAGAAAATATTGTGGCACCCCCCCCCCCTCCCCCTCCCCCCAGAAAAAATAAAGGGTGTCCCAAAAGTAAGGTAACACTTACAAAGCGTAATAGCTCTGCTATTTCTCAACCGATTTCATTCGGAAAACTATCATTGTCTTCGGCACTCAATGAAATTATCTTTGCCATATACTTCAACGTTATATAAATAGTGTCATTTTTGACGTCATCTGTACCACTATCAAAATGACGTCACGGCCTACCTTCTCACAGCGTATATATTCAGTAAAGCATATCATTAATCGTAAACTCCCATATTTGTGCAAAGAAAGTTACCGTTTTAATTAAAAACAGAAGACCCACCAAGAATAGAACTAATCTACTCAATAATACCTAAATTTGAACGAGTTCGGTCAGATTTTGATGAACATAGAAGCAAAAGATCGGAAACATCCCGCAGCACAGAAAACGCCTCAGCTTTGAATAAGACTGTAAATGGAAGCCCAAGAAAGTCGATGAGCAGATTTTTGTCGGAACAAGATTCATTGAAATCATAAGTACAGTGAATTTTGAAATTTTATTTGAAACTTCTCAAAACCAATATTTAGATCATGAAATCAAAGTCTTTGGGAGATTAAGTCAAACGCTTAGACTTTTGTCGGTGGACGCACCCAGGATTTGAATTCATTGGTCTATTTTCTGTGGACTTGTGGTGTAGTTCCCAAAACAAGAAAATGACTTTTGTTACAATATTGCTATCAAACATCAAAAGATGATGTAGGAACAGTTCTGTGGACACATACGAGGCAGTTATTGAAGAAAAGAAATTATATGACACAAGAATTAATCAAGAAAATGGACAGAAGGGGCGAAATCTAGAGGACGTCATTTACTATAAAATTACGTCATTGATAAAATATGGTGTGTTGTATTTATCAAACATAAAATATACAAATGGCATGATATTTTGATTTATTTGTTTCTACACATAACCCTCTGTAATGTCAGTCATATTGGGAATATAAAATTGATATATCAGCCAAGATATATAAGGTTTTAAGTGTTACCTTACTTCTGGGACACCCTATACTATGTTTTCCTATGGCATTCACCATTGGCGCAAAACCAGGACTTGCTATGGAAAGGTTTGAATTGCAGAATTCAATTTCCGTTGCCGTAAAGAAAAACATCTCTTCAACTTCTCTGCTTTTGAAGAGTTGTTGTGAAAATTTTAGATAAGGATAAAGAGTAATTTATCCTTTTTACTCCAAATTTCCCACATAGTAGCTTAATAAGCCATGACCTGGAGGAAAGGTCCGTATGACTTGATACAATGTAAACTCTTTTGGATCAGATCGGTCTGTCGTATTGACAATCCACCGTAATTCCTGTTAGTTTATTCCACTATCAAAAGCCTTTATGATCAAAATGGCTAAAAATAACATTGGAACAGGTCAGGTATTATATATTTCGAGGGGGTGTGCATTTAGGTTAAAACTCTTCGGATGTGACCTTTAAGACAAATAATACCTAACATTGGTTCTTATCAGCCTGTGCATATAGGGTATCGTCGTTGTAAATGCAAAACCTCGCATCTCGATTTGGAAAATTTTAAAGTGGAGGGAAAAGTGCAAAACCTTTTCCCAAACTGAAATGTTTAACTTGAAATTTGGACATATTGTTCACAAGTAATGTGTCATTAATACTGATAAGTAAGAATATCTCAAAACCTGCAAGAATTGTCTACACTGGGTACACAAGTTTGTAATTTGACAATTGCAAAAATCGACATACGAGGTTTTGCATTTACACCGACGGTATGCAGTTTGATCAAAATCAACGGTGTTCCCTCATCGTACTTTTATACTTTCCGAAACAACATAATGTTCGATAAGCACATTTTAAGAAGTGTACCAGACGACACAATCAATAAAATAGAAGAAGTTTGGTATATGGTGGCAAAGAAAATATTAAGACAAAAGACGAAATTGCTAACAATCAGCATTTTCTTCTCCTGCCTCAATGCATGTGTCAAGCTTTTTCTATAAAGGACATCGGAACCAGATCTTCTTTGCGAGGAGACAATAAATAACTTTACCGATGTAAATTAGATTGGCAAAATCGAAAAAAGTAAAGTTGTATCTGAGAACAACTCTGAAAACGGCAAACATAAATATATGGCTTGGGTCAATAACGTTATCAGGCCTATCACTAGGCCTACTACGATTAGCAATTAATTGTAGTCTGTTCATGCAGTATACAATTAGAGACGCAATCCCAGTTAAAGTGGACAATTGACTAATTTTTTTTCGAAATTTTTCATTAAACCATACACTCACTCTGGACAAATTTTCTTCATGGATCACATCTTCTGTGCAAATTTCTCTAGTTTTGTCAGCTGGGCTTGCTTAGTTTTGCATTTACAGACTGTTAAATGGTCAAATGTGTACATCAAAAACTACGTGTTTTTAAATAGACCCCTTTGTGAAATGTGTGTCTAATTTCACATTAAGTAATGCCTAAAGGATAACAAAACCGATACATTTTGATGAGTATTTGTGTGTAAAATGTGAATCAATTGACAATATGGGTGAAAATGGCGAATTGTACCGATGAGAATGAAAATACAAAACGGTCATCCTTGTACGATTCCTTTATTTTAGAACGTTGACTACTTCCAACTCTTCTAAAATGCACCAAGCAACCTAAAACTTCTCTCGAATTGTTAAACAAAAGCAATGAGTTATTCCCTTAATCGATATTCGGAAATGGAAAGTCAATGACTTATTACAAATCAACAATTCTGTCCCGAAGGACCCGAACGCAACTAGAGCTTGTCCCGTACGTAATATGCTTTCTTTTCTTAAACAGCCGCTGTATAATAACATTTTCAATGAAATATCAATATTATAAGGCAATATCCATTTGCCAGACACTTTGTCAAAAAAAAAAATATTATGAAATGAATAAATGAAAATAAATACAAGCCTATAAGCTATCTTGGTGTGTTGTTTTACCAATTAAAACTTCCTAGCCAAATAAACTTCAATTTATAAAAGTTAAAGGGCGACGGTAACCGATGGTCTAATTGCAAAAAATGATTTTTTTTTTTTTGAAAAAATGTGCAAAACTTTTGTGTTGACCACCTCGGGATGGTTGATAATATGCGATTCAGACAGAGAATGAGCCGAAATTACAAGACAGATAACTGAATTTAGGGAGAATCCAAACCTAAATTCAACCCCGTCTCAGATAGGGGTTAGAATTATTTTTAAATTGTTGCGCATGCGCATATAGCGCGGACCATGATTCAAACGAGATTCATACTTGAATTTCAATATGACGTCATCATGTATGTTGTGACGTCATTTAAGAAAGTCGCATGTCCTACGGTTTTGACCTACTTTCGACATCGCTTCATGAATTTGGTATCAAATTGCGAAAAAATGAGTCGTTGCTTCAATAGTTTGTCGTAATCATTTAATCAGGTCATATAAAGCTTAAAAAGTGTACATTTCGTTTGTATTTGACAATTTTTGGGTCCAAATCTTGGAAATAGTAGCTTTAAGATGTTCGTATTGTTATGATACATGAGTTATGTGTAATAACTTCTTAATTAAGGTGAAATGTTATCAAAAATTTGCTGGACATCCGTAACTCTGATGGCTCCAAAGTACGAAAACGTACGGGACAATTTTTATGAGGGTAAGAAACGCCAGGGCCATGTCATACTTCCCATTATCTACGGCGTGCGGGGGTAAAAAGGTTGTGTTCAATAGAAAAAAAGGCTTTTGTTTAACCATAGTCTTCTGAATTTAAACTTTGCTTCAAATACGTTGCCAGTTTCAGGTCATTTCAACCGCTCAAGCTGAGTTTTTCCTACAATTATTCAGTAGTGAACAGGCGGTGTGGCTAAGATCAATCAGGTCCTACATACAAGAACAGATTTTGCTTGGGACTTTCTGACCCCGCAGTTCATAGAAGATTAATTAAGTGACCATAAATTACTGAATCTGCATGTCAGTACCGGCGTATCATAGTCTATACAATGTGCAAATTCTTTTTGAAACGTAGGAATAGGAAAAATCTATGGTTACAGTCATGGATGAATGGACACACAACGGACACAACGTACACTGGTCCTTGTGTGTTTTTTATCCATTGGAACTGTAAATAGCAAATTAATTTGTGCTTAAAATAAACTTGATCCTATAACGTTGTGAATTGATAAACCGTCAGAATTGTTAAAAATCTCATAACCACGACTTGACACAATTGACAAATTTTATAAAAACACCAACAAAAGTACTTAGTCTATTGTTTGTACGAAACTATGCCACGTTAACTGGATAAAATCGTTCCCTATCCATTTCAGTCACTTTTAACAGCTACTTGATCTAGTTACAATAAAATGTAGCCAAAAATAGATTACTATTGTTTCAGGTTTTAGATGTAACAATGCGATGTGTATCTGTACTTATAGTGCTCCAACGATAATCAGGGTCCCGCCAAAAATATAGACCATACCCATTTGTTAATGAAAGGTGAGACAGATCAAAACACAATTATCGCAATTATCGCAATGAAAACAATGATTATATTGTAAGTATGACTCTCTCCAAATACCTGTGTCTGTGGTCTAATGGTTAAACAGTTGGCGCTTGTCGGTAGGAAAGGAGTTCTTTTATAACTGTGTGGGTTCGATTCCACACATATCCGTGTATTCTTTTTTTTTATTTCTTTCCCTTATTTGCGTTTTCCTTTTTTTTTTTTTTTTTTTTTTTTTTTTTTTTTTTTTCTTTCACATTTGTAAATAGGCTAGATATATATTCTTTACTTTCAATGTAAATCATTGTCAAACGTAAAAATAGGCTGAATAAAATTTGAAAATGCTGCAATTGCAAGTAGATCTTAAATGAGCTTCACATTTTTTATGCTTTTCTATGTAGAAAACAGTTTGTGAAATGAAAACATGCTTATGACAAGCAGTTTCATTTTTTCGAATAAATAAATGAAAAAAGTCATGATCTTTTATTTTGTGGGCTGCCTAAAAGCGTCATTGTGTGGAAATGGATTAAATGTTTTTTATTCACAATATATAAAGATGCAATACATTACAAAACATAAATTAAGTAATAAAGGTGTGGAACTCTCACTGTCGCCAAACGGCACACATTTAGACTGCTCAATTTTTTAAAGTTTTCTAGACTGAAATTGGCGAATTATCTTATAAATCTATATAAAAATCTTAAAGACTCTGCTTTCTTCTCATCTTTTTTCTAAAATGATAAAACAAAATATATTTGTGAAACAAAATATGTAATTACCCATCGCTCTATGAGACTCGAACCCACGTTTGCTAAAGGAAAATAGACGAAGCGCCGGTGTTCTATCCACAGCGCTATCGAGTATGTCTATATAATTCAGCGTAAAATATAACATTTGAATCGTATATAACAAGTCTTTCTTACCTGTAGGCCGAGTTCATTCTATTTTTAGCTTTGTTTGTAAACAGCACATTATCGTTGGAATGCTATACCACACAATGCATAAAATACAAGCAAGAGGAAGTAAGAGAGCGTAACAAAACATAATTATCATCGGTATAGTACGTTGTCGTAAATCTGGCACATATCTTTTATGGGCAAACCGGAGATAGGGACTTGTCATTGCTATGCAAAAAATAAAACAGTTGAAATTTTGTTTACATGAATTTTCAACGCGTTCTGAGATAAGATGAACTTCGATGTGTATTTTGTAACTTATACTACAACATGAAAAAATATCTCTTGTAAGGTTTTACAGTCATAGACACTTCGTAACGTTCTTACATAAGCCTGCGTGACATCGCAACCAAAGAGCAATGATGTACCAATCAACTTTAGAGTTAATGTAAATATGCCTTACCTTTAACCAGTGATTTAAGGCCTTACTTTCTGTCCCATGGACACATTGGTAGAGCACAGGATTTTTTTTAAGCAATATCGAGGTTGAAGGTTCAAAAGCTGACCAGATCAATTAATTAATCCTTTCCCAAACAAGACCTTGTTTTGACGTCCTCAGAAGAACTTGTTCGTTAAAACATAAAGGCAGAAGAAGAAATGATGATTACCAGCATTTTTTCGTTTTGCCTCAATATTTTCTGAGTTATATCATATAAATGTAACCATTATCAACACACCCTTTGTTGTCTGCAGCAGCGTTTAAATGAGACCACCATAAAGTGTTGCCGTTTGGAAATGGTCAACACTTGAATAAAATGGTTACTAGTGAGAGGGGTAGGCTGCGCATGGTTGTTTTTTTCATCGAGAGCACAAATGGAAGCAATAGATTGTAGATCATTGTCCAGTGAAGTAATTGTCTAACTAAACATTCTATATTCCTATGGCTTAAGATTGAAACCCGTGCCTTATTTTATCAACATTTCCAAATCTAAATTATATCACACACCATCTAGTCGAACGAGATATATGTCGGCCTGTGGCCTGTAATGTAGTTTTACAGTCATATTGGGAATAATAATTATTTGTAAATACGCCAATGTAGCCAGGATCAAAGCAAACTTTCGCACAATATCCATTTGAAGTGTAAGCAACCTTTATATCTAAAGTAAACTAGTCTAACTCGTATCTTTTTGTTTTAGTGTAAACCAAGGCCCGCAGGAACGGCAGAGGATAGTTTAGCCGTACCCAGTCCCAAAGTTGGCAGAAATGCCGATTCCTCATTCTCCCATATTTTACGCTGGCAAATTCAATCTAGCCCCTCCGACATTTTCTCGACCCCCACGGACTGCTGATTCTGATATTTTTTCTTATAAAATTACGCTGAAGGGCGATGTCACAGGACGCAATACCAACATTTGCAGAAAAGGAATTTGTTATTAGACACGGTGGGTAACCCACGTGACTTTTGGAAAGCGTCCACACGGAAAAATCGTCCGCTTCAAGGTATGTTTTCTCAGCTTATACTCTATTGATTTTGATGAGATAAAGTGCAATGAACGCGCATTTGAGAGGGCTATTCTCGGCTCTAACCCACTCTGCTCCAAATCCAGTGGTTTCTTCAAACATTCGAACCAAAGTTTTTGTAAGTGCAAAACGAAAGTGGGAAGCGTTCACATGCACCAATAAAAAACTTTCGCTTGTAAGTTTGAAGAAACCACGGGATTCGGAGCAGAGTGAGTTACAAACGGGAATAGCCCTCTCAAATGCGCGTTCCGTGCACTTTATCTCGTCAAAATCAATAGAGTATAAGCTGAGAAATTAAACAAAACAAACCGTGAAGCGGACGATTTTTTCGGTGTTAACGCTTCCCGAAAGTCACGTGGGTTATCCACCTTGTTAGAGCCTAAGTGACCGATTTAAATTTGATCTAAAACAGAGGAAACTCAGCTTGGGCCCCTTTAACAGAAATATTGAAAATTTTCTGCAATTATATTTTTGTTGTCGTTGTGTCACGAGTTTCCCCTCCGTAATAATGGTTCTTTAGACTCCCCACATTAGACGGCGAGCATCAAATTTTTCAATCAATTGTTTCGATTTATCAATTAGGAAAGGCAACCAAATTGCACTTATTGAAAGTAAAATTGATAACCTCCCTTGGTTAAAATCTTCGAAAACGAAATATTTTAGATCAGTCGAAAATCAACTGTGTTGCAGACAAAAAAATGAATGTTGCGGGAAAATACCGGTATTAGGAAGGTTTTCTTGCAAAACTATGAGATAAAAGGAGACTAGCTGTAAAGATAGCCACATGTTTAACGTAACAAAAGCTTTATTTGATGATTCATTTACGGGCCTCCTGCATTTTGAATTTCAGGACAAGAAAATTAACAATGTATCGTCGCTTTACAACAAAAACCTCGTAACTGTAGCTTATATTAAGCTGCAGTTACGAGGTTTTTTGTTGAAAAGTAGCGATAATAAACCTTTTCCAAACGGCAAAATTTTAGGGTGATCCGCTTCAAAAACTGCCACAAATGACATAATGGTTGTTATTAAAGATAAAATTTGTGTAAAATACAGCTCAGAAAAAATGAGGCAAAAGAAGAATCTGTTGGTTATCAGCAGTTTCTTCTTTTGTCTCAATGTTTTCCCAAGCATTTTATGCAAGGAACGTCAAAACCAAGTATTATTTGGGAAAGGGTTAACCGTTTCCCGCGTAATTTCCGCGTAACATCTCCATAGACCGCCAAAACAATTATTATTTTGGTGTAGCGGTGATTCAAACGGCAAACACTGCTATCGTTGCTTTTCAACAAAAACCTAGTATCTATAGCTTGTGTAAAAATGTAGGTACGAGATTTTTGTTGAAAAGCGACACTTTGTCATTCTATCACCGCGATATGACCATAGTAGTTGAAAGAGACTTAAACCCTTTCCAAAACTGCAAACTTTAAGGGTGGTCCAATAGGAACAAATGTTATGAGTGTATTGTGCTAAAAATAGATCGACGGCACTTTGTCAGATAGGCAAATGACCAATGAAATAGGCTAACTATTTTTTCTTATTTGTCCGATTAAAGTACGTCAGTGTTTATGAAAATTGAACACTTTTTCACAGCTGCAACAGACGACGAGAAGGGCATTACTTAAGTAAGGATTTGTGAATATAATAGCACAGAAAACATTAAGACAAAAGAAGCAAATGCTGATTATCAGCATTTTCTTCTTTTGTCTTAATGTTTCCATAGAAGCCTATTTAATTAGCACTCTCCCTAAGAATCATGCAGGCTCTATAGAAAAGGTTAATAGTGACTTTTTCAGAATTGAAAAAATTGCTTGCCCAATTGATTCCTATTGTCATAAAAGTTCAAAAGCCGAAAGGAAAGTGCTGTAGCTGTGCCATTACCATGGCAACGGTCAGAGAAAGATTTTCTCCCCAAAAGCAAGATTTCCTGTTTTTGAAACAAGGAAAAATGTACATTTTAAAGATATTAGTATATATTTACCTTTTGATACACAATGAGTTTTTCTGATTCAGAACTTTTATGCTTATGTTAACTACAAATTTCACGAATGAAAATGCGAAAATAATTTCACATAATATGTTGCCATGGCAACAACCACATACTGTATTTTGCATTTTCGCTACCATATTAAATTAGCAATTTTCTGTTCAAATTATCTCCTAACAGCATGGCTAGGATACAAAGTTACAACATTGGGAATATACACTGATGTCTCATGTCGTAATTGAAAAAATAAAAAAGTCGAAAATGTTGCCAATTCATGGTATCCATGGCAACCAAAGTGACATGGAATTAGTAAAAATGGAAAATTGACATGTTTTAAGCCATAAAATTGCAAGCAAACACATAAAAACTAGCATTGATTAATATGTTATTTAAAGCATTGTTTCAAATCTGCAAATGTGCACATTAGAATTTTTATTATTCTTTCTCGATTTGGTTTCCATGGCAACACGAAAACAACAAATGAGCGTAAAATCAAATTTCTTCCTCATTTTAAAATCATATATGAAGGAAATATGTTGAGTGAAGTGAGATAATTTAAGCATGAAAACACCCTTTCATGTTATGCCTACAAAATGAAAAATAAAAATATTCTCAAGTTATTTAATTTATTTGGTAACTATGGCAACAAACACAGGCTATGGATTGCATTTTCGCTACTATATGAACAGAGCAAATTTTTGTTCAATTTTTTTCCTTACAGCATGGCTAGGATACAAAGTTTCTCCATTGGGAGTATACACCGATGGTTCATTGCCTAAATGATAAAATAAAAAAGTCCAAAATGTTGCCAATTCATGGTATCCATGGCAACCAAAGTGACATAGAATTAGTAAAAATGGAAAATTGACATGTTTTAAGCCATAAAATTGCAAGCAAACACATAAAAACTAGCATTAATTAATATGTTATTTAAAGCATGGTTTCAAATATGCAAATGTGCACATTAGAATTTTTATTTTTCTTTCTCGATTTGGTTTCCATGGCAACAAATAAGCGTAAAATCACATTTTTTGCTGATTTAAAAGGCATATACGAAGGAATATGTCGAGTGAAGTGATATAATTTAAGCATAGAAACACCCTTTCATGTTATGCCTACAAAATGAAAAATGAAAATATTCTCAAGTTATTTGATATATTTGGTAACTATGGCAACAAACACATGCTATGGATTGCATTTTTGATTCTATATGAACAGAGCAAATTTTTGTTCATTTCTTTTCCTTACAGCATGGCTAGGATACAAAGTTTCTCCATTGGGAGTATACACCGATGATTCATTGCCTAAATGATAAAATAAAATAAGTCGAAAATGTTGGCGATTCATGGTATCCATGGCAACCAAAATGACATAGAATTAGTAAAAATGGAAAATTGACAAAATCTAAGTCATAAGGTTGCAAATAAACACGTAAAAACTGGAATGAATTAATATGCTATTTTAAGCATTGATACAAACATATACATGTGTACACTATGAATCTGACTTTTTTTTCTCAATTTGGTTTCCATGGCAACACAAAATCAACCAAAAAGCATAAAATCACATTTTTGCTTATTTTCAAAGCATAGTTGAAGGGAATATGTAGAGTGAAGTGAGATCTTTTAAGCTACTCTATCATATTATGCCTACACTACAGTTATTTATTCATATTGTAACCATGGCAACAAACACAGGCTGTGTTTTGCATTTTTGATAGTACATGAACTTAGCAAATTTCTGTTAAAATTATCTGGTAACAGCATGGTTAAGATACAACGTTTCAGCATTGGGAATATAAACTGATGTATCATGTCCAAAATGAAAAAATAAAAACATGCAAAATGATTCAGATTCCAGGTATCCATGGTAACCAAAGTAACATATAATTAGTAAAAAATTGGAAAACTGGCATAACTAAAGCTGCAAACAAACACATTTAGATAAGCATAAATCAATATGATATTTGAAAATCAGTACAAACCAGAAAATGTGATCACTAGCATGTTTGATTTTGTTTTTGAATATGGTTTCCATGGCAACATGAATATCACCACAAAGCATGAAATCAGTTTTCCTCATTTGTAAGCGCAATTTAAGGGAAAATGTTGTGTGGATTGATTTAGATCCAGTTAAGATGCATAAAATTATCATATGCCTTCTAAATGGGAAAAACGTTCATACTCTAGTTATTTTATTCATCTGGTAACCATGGCAATGTATAAGAACTATATTTTGCATTCTCGCTACTATATAAACTTTCTGATAATCTTTCCCTAACAACAAAGCTAGGATACAAAGTTTCAGCACAGACTTTATAAACTGATTCACCATGTTCTGCATAAAATAGTAAAAAGTCAAAAATGTTTCAGATTCATGGTATCCATGGTAACCAAAGTGACATAATTGGTAACTAGACAGCCCTGGCGGTCTGGAAGCGCTCCACAGGCCTGATTGTTTGTCTTGTTGAATGCAATTTCAAAGGTTCAGGCTGCACAAACAAGCAAGCTGAAAATTTCAAGCAAGTTAGATCTTATGGTCAGTAAAACTCTGTGAAAGTTATTGTATTGATTAATTAATACCAATGGTTGTAAAAGTGAAAATAAAGTCGAAAATGGCAATTTTGTCAATTTCAAGGGCACGTAACTCATGACGTAAAGTGCCCTTAACTCATGACGTAAAGTTTATATCAAGCTGAAAATTATATAAAGGCAAGATCTTATAGTCACCAACATTCTGTACAAGTTTTGTCTTGATTAGTCAATATTTGTAGTTTCAAGAGTGAAAACAAAGTCAAAATAGAGCCGAAAATTGCAATTTTGTCAATTTCAAGGGCACATAACTCATGACATAAAATTCAGACCAAGCTGAAAACTCTACCAAGGTAATATCTTATAGTCACCAACATTCTGTACAAGTTTTGTGTTGATTGGTCAATATTTGTAGTTGCTAGAGCGAAAACAAAGTCAAAATAAAGCCGAAAATGGCAATTTTGTCAATTTCAAGGGCCATAACTCATGATGTAAGATACAGATCTAGCTGAAAATCACACTAAAGCAAGATCTTATAGTCACCATCATTCTGTCCAAGTTTTGTGTTGATTGGTTAATATTTGTAGTTGCTGAAGTGAAAACAAAGTCAAAATAAAGCCGAAAACGGCAATTTTGTCAATTTCAAGGGCAAATAACTCATGATGTAAAATTCAGATCAGGCTTTTACCCAGGCAAGACCTTATAGTCACCATCATTCTATGTAAGTTTTGTCTTGATTGGTCAATATTTGTAGTTGCTAGAGTGAAAATAGAGTCAAAATGGCCATTTTTGACATTCAAGGGCAGATAACTCCAGACTTTCTACTTCAATCAGAGGGACATCAAAATCAAGTCTTATTTTTGAATGGGTTAAACCCCAATCTATAAGTTGTATAAAATGTATGCGAAAAACTAAAATTATTTTGATAAGTGTGTAATGCACAAATCCACGGTGGATAATCACGTACGTGATACAATAATTTCAAAAAAAAAAAACTTCAACGATTTTGTTAAAACGGGACCGATTTGAATTCGGGTTGAAGTTGTGAAGCTGAACAGACGTCACACATCAGCACGATGTATAATCTCGTGACTCATAATTTCCGATAATTTTCAATATCTTTAATAATACTTGACCAATTTGCATTGGGTTTGAAGCAGAGGAGGTGGGAAAAATGACAGGAATCAGCTGTCATAGTGGATTTTTGAAAAATCAACTGATAAAAATAGTTATTGAAGATCAACCAAAATTTTGATTGATCTTCCAATAACTTTTTATCAGCTGATTTTTCAAAATTCAACCACAACCATCTAATACCTGACATCTGCCCACCTTCTCAGCTTCAAACCGAATTCATATCGGTCTCGTATTAAGAAAGTTATTGAAGATTTTCTAAAATAATTGTATCACATGATTATCCATCGTGTTAGATGGAATTGGTGGATTTATAAAAAATCAACTGATAAACAAGTTATTGAAGATCAACCAAAATTCGAATTTGTCAAGTATTAACAAAAACATTAGGCTAATAATTTTCTGAAATTCCGAGTCACGTGATTAACCACCGTGACATCTATAATGAGGATATCATAAGATCGGCTGATGCTCGTATGTTCGCATGTTTAACCCATTACCACACATTGACTCTTCTTGACTCCCCAAAATATAAAGGTTTTGGAAAACATTGTGGAAAATGAAGAAATTGCTTGTGACAAGCAATTTCTTCATTTTCCGCAATGTTTTCTACCAAAAATGACCTTAAGATTTCATATTTCCTTAACTTGAAAATATCGTCTGCAACATCTTTGAATTTGGACCAGTCCAAAATTTGTCGTTTGGTAATGGGTTAAAACTCTTTCTCAAACAACACCTTACTTTGACGTTCTCATATAAGACTAGACTTTTGAAAATATTGAGGCAAAAGAAGAAAATGCTGATTATCATCATTAATTTTCTTCTTTTGACTCCATATTTTCTGGACTACATGTAGGTTGTGAAACAAAACCGAATCTAACCCTTTCTCAAACAAGGTTTTGGTTTTGACTTTTTGATTAAGAGGGGTTTGGAAAACATTGAGGCAAACGAAGAAAATGCTGATAATCAGCATTTTCTCCTTTTGCCTCAATTTTTTGAGTGAAAACATTGAGGCAAACGAAGAAAAGGCTGATAATCAGCATTTTCTCCTTTTGACTCAATTTTTTTAGTGAAATTATATAAACAAATCCTTTCTATTTTAACATCCATTTTGTCTCCTGTATGATATTTCAAAATAGGATTCATTACAAATGTGTTGTTTGGAAAAGGGTTAAATCAGTGAAATATTTACTGAATTATTTGCGATTTTCTGAAATTGCCGTGTCACATGATTTCCCACCGTGCATCTGCATGTAGATAATTGCCGTTTGGAAAAAAAAAGTTAATTATTTTAAGCAATGCATAATATAGGCCTACAAATCTATAAGGAAATCGCATGATCAACTGATGCTCGAATGTTCTCGCGTTTACCTTTTCTCAAACAACACCTGGATATAATGTCCCCATTAGGCTTTTGAAAATATTGAGGCAAAAGAAGAAAATGCTGATTATCAGCATTTTCTTCTTTTGCTTCAATATTTTCCTTTATTAGCTGGGTGTAGTAAGCCGAGATCTTTTTTATTTTTTATTTTTTATCTTATTTTTTATTTTGTTTTATTCTATTCTATTTTACTCAGCTGGTGAAAACAGTTATTGACAATCAAGTAAATTCCTTAATTTTTTTATCAGCTTTTTATATATAAAAAAATGGTCGACCACTTCCAGCATGCATATTCTCGGCATTTTTCCCATCTCCTCTGCTGCAATTTTGACCGAATTCAAATCGTTCCCGTATCAACAAAACGAATTTCTGAAATTGTTGTGTCACGTGATCCCCCACCGTACACAGATTTGCATGCAAATAAATACCATTTGAAAAAAAAAATGTTTAAAGGGACATAACATTCCGATTTCATTTTTTTTAATTACATGTATGTCCTGATGCAAAGATCGGTTATTCTAATGCGTATAAATGCTATCATTTTTTTTTTTTTTTTTTTTTTTTTTTTTTGAGGTTGTTATTAATAAACGAAAAATACGCCTTTAAAGTTGAGACAGAAATGACAAATTCTATGTAAGTCTGAACTGTTGTCCACAACAATTTGTTTATTTTTAGCACAAAAATATACATTTCTCGTAAACGGTTCAATATTTTGGCTTAAAAGTTTTGGAATTTTCATAAGAAAATCTGCTCTTTCAAATAAAAATAAAAGTAAAATTTATGAAAAATAAATGTGAAATGTCAATTTAAGCCATTCCCAAATATTGACGACTTTTGATGCACCACATGTTAATGGCTTTGGAAAAAAATGCGACAAGCAATTTCTTCATTTCCCACACTGTTTTCTACACAGAAAGACCAACAAATGTTAAATTTGATTCGCTAGAATTGTGGTGTGCAAGTCAGAAATGTTGCTGTCGGGTAATGGTTTAATTGTTTCAAACAATGTTTAATGTACAAATCTATAATAAGGAAATCATACGATCGGCTGATACTCGAATGTTCTCGTGTTAACCCTTTCCCAAACGAAACTTGATTTTGATGTTTTCATTAGGAAAGGCTTGTGAAAACGTTGTGCCAAAAGAAGAAAATACTGATAACCAGCATATTCTTCATTAGCCTCAATATTTTCTGGTCTATGTTGTAAAACAAAACCGAATAACCTTTTGCCAAACTAGACCTTGTTTTGACTTTTTAATAGAGAGGGGTTGAAAAACATTGAGGTAAAAGAAGAAAATGCTGATAATCAGCATTTTCTCCTTTTGTCTCAATTTTTTTAGTGAAGTCATAAACAAATCCTTTCTATGTTAACATCTATTTTGTCGCCTGTATGAGATTTCCAATTATGATACCCTAAGAATTCGTAGCTTGTAAAAGGGTTAAATCAGTGAAGTGTTAACATAATTGTTGGCGATTTGCTGAAATTGTTGTTTCACGCGATTCCCCGCCTTGCATCTGCATACAAATGTTTGTCGTTTAAAAGAAAAAGGTTTGCTTATTTAAGCAATATATATTGCGCAATCTATAAAAAGGAAATCTATAAAATGGAAGTCGTATGATCGACTGATAAGTGGCGAATGGTCTCACGTTAACTCTTTGTCAAACAGAACTTGGTTTTGACGTCCACGTTATCAAAGGCTTGTGAAAATAATGTGACAAAAGAAGAAAATGCTGATAATCAGCATTTTCTACTTTTGTCTCATTATTTTCCGGACTATGTTAAAAACAATCCTGTATTAACTAACATATATTTTGTCGTCTACAGCCAATTTCCATGCCTAGCTGGTCGCGGTCATAGCGCAGTTGTTAGCGCATTGATCAGTTTCTCACTCGAGACGTCCTGAGTTTGATCTTCAACCGCGGAAAATATCCTTTTTGACGTCACCAACAAATGGGTTTGATTAATTATGTGGGCGAGCAACTGGAGGCTCTGTAAGGATATTGTGGTAGTAGGCCTACGGGTATGAGAAACAAAAGGAACCCGCAATTAATATATTTTGCAAATTTAGCTCCCACATAATAATTATATTATTTTAACCCTTTCCCAAATGGCGTAATTTTGGACTTCACCAGTTTGAAAGCTACTGAAGATGAGAAAATAGTTGTTGATAAAGATTTGTTTTGTGTTAAATATTGCTAAGAAAATATTGAGGCAAAAGGAGAAACTGCTGGTTATCAGCAGTTTCTTCTTTTGTCTCAATGTTTTTCCGAGAAATCTCTTTTGGGGACGTCAAAACCAGGTCTTGTTTGGGAGAGGATTACTTTTCTATGATTATTTTTACTAAATAATTTTCAACATGACCATGTAACCAAATGAGCACTTTCTTTTCCGTGTCAGTATAGATAAATTCATACTTTAGATATTCATAGATATAATTGAGAGAAAATGTTTGAAATCAGCATTTTGTCGCTTTTCAATGAAAACCTCGTAACTGCAGCTTGTTTAAAGCTGCACTTACGAGGTTTACATTGAAAAGCATCTATTTCCAAATTCTCTCTCGATGTTTCTTAGCTTAAGCCGCGTTCCCATTGCCGACCAAATGGATCAACTCAATCAACTCGATCGCCTAAATTCCCCGATCAAACCCGATTAAACTCAATCAAATGTATTTACACAACTTCTTCTTTATTTCTTGTCGATTAATTCCTGATCATTTTTGCCGACCACGCTCGATGGTCCCGATCTCTCTTGCTGACCAAGCTCGATCAGTACTCGATCGCTTGATCCAGCTTGATCGAGTTGATTTGGTCGGCAATGGGAACGCGCCTTTAGGCCTACTTGATATAGGGTCACCAAATGGTGTTTTTCGGAAAGGCTTGACATTTGAATACTTTGCCTAGTGCGGCCTAGATTTTAGACCTGCTATGGGCTAAGCTTCGGGCAATAATCGTGACAAAAGTATTGCACATGAGTGCTGATATCCTTCAGATCCCGATTTAATTTCTGTGCTATATTAGGCCGACTCGATCGTATCTTTATCAATTTCCATTGATTAACAGAAGCTTTCAAATTTGATCTGTCTAGTTTAATATATCTATCGTTTGGGAAAGGATTTATCAAACATCTTGGACTGTTCCAGAAATGGGTGTTGATAAATAGAATTTGTGCATAATATAACAGAAAATAGTGAGGCGGAAGGGGAAATTTTCTTCTTTTGCCTCAATGGTTTTTGCGAACCTTTTTCAACAAAGGTCACCAAAAGCTTGTCTTGTTTGGAAAGGGTTAATCTACATAAGGATATACTCATAGGTTATTGTCATTTTAACCTTTTCCCAAACAATAAATTCCATACTGCTCTGGACAATTCGAAAGTTAGCGAACTACAAAATGGATGTGAATACAATGAGTTTTGCTGCATTTTATAACAACATCATTTTGATGAGAAAGGAGAAAATGCAGACCAGTTATCATCTGATTCTGATCATTTATGTCTACTTCTTTTTACACAATGATTTCAGTAATGTTGTCTATTTTATGGTTGTCAAGAGCGGGTATAATTTAGGACAGGGCTAACGTAAATGTTCACATGTCCGCACGTATGTATGGTTTTATTTACAAGCGGGCATGTCAAGGACCGCAGATTGCTCTTTCTTTAAACCTTTCCCAAACGACAAAATTTTAGGGTGGTCCAAATAAAAATCTGACACAAACGACACAATAAATGTTGATAACAATAAGATTTGAGTAAAATATTGCACAGGAAATATTGAGGCAAAAGGAGAATCTGCTGGTTATCAGCAGTTTCTTCTTTTGTCTCAATGTTTCCCAAGTATTTTCTTGTTTGGGACGTCAAAACCAGGACTTGTTTAGGAAAGGGTTAACCTTTTACCAAACCACAAAAATTAGAAAGATGCTTTGGGTGATAAAATGCGTCTTGATTAAAAGATATAATTTGTTTACAAATTAGCACGTAAAATTTTGAGACAAAAGGAAAATTTGTTGGTGATCAGCTTTTTATATTTTGCATTTATGTTTCTTTAACTAGCCCTTTTTATGCGTCAGAAGTTGCAAAGCATGTCGTCGGTGTAAATGCAAAACCTCGTATGTCGATCCTTGCGATTTTAAAAGTACAAACTTGTGTGCCAGTTACAGATCATTCTTGCAAGTTTTGAGATATTTTACTGATCAGTATTGATGGCAAATCATTTGTGAACAATATGTCCAAATTTCAAGTAAAACATTTCAGTTTGGGAAAAGTTATTACACTTTTTTCCCTCCCCTTTGAAATTTTCAAAAAACGAGATACGAGGTTTTGCATTTACAACGACGATGTGTAACTTTGTGTAAATTGAATTACATGTATAACATACATACATACAGGTTCAAATTCTAAGGTTATACGACAAAATAATGCTGCCATCGTTTGCCGACATCGGATTTCTGCTTAATCCTTTCCCGATTGGAAATGGCGTGGGAAAACATTGAGACAACAGAAGAAAATGCTGATGTCCAGCATTTTCTTCTTTTGCCTCCATGTTTTCTGTGCTAAAATATTCACAAACCCTCACTTGAGTGACACCGAAATCGTTGCCTCTAGCAGGTTTCAAATTGAACCACCCTAAAATTTTGTCAATTGGGAAAGGGTTTCAAGTCGAAGTGAAAACATGGTCCCGTCATTATAAATGGATATCAAACATTTTAGAATTACAACATGTATTTTGAAGTAAATATAGGTAGGCCTAATGAAGTATAGAAGCAAAAGAAGAGCTAGGCCTATTGCTCGTTTGCTATATTTCAATTTCATAAACGCACCTAATGGCAAAAAAATGAATAAATGATCCATTATAAAAAATCGAAACTGAACAAAAATCGGATAAGTCGAACTCGGGATAATTGCGTTCCCTGCGACTTCGATATAACGTGTTTAAAACTGTTTCGACTGTATTTGAAAAGAAGGATGAAATTTGAGTACAAAAGCATGAAAAATAATATGGGGAATATGGCCTATACGTCCTAGTAAACACACAAATTTAAGTAGGCTAATGTAGGAAACTTAGGCCTATACATGTTCACAATAAGCATTTTTTCTTCAGTTTTTCAAATCTGTCTCTGATGTGTCTGCACGTCATGGCTAAGTCTTGTTTGGCAAAGTGTTAGAATAATCATGTTTAAAGTTTCATCTTGAAATTTAACCCCTGTCATAGGCCCTATTATGCTAATCCCAATTTTCTCTAATGAAATTCGCTGTTTGATATGTTGATGTCGCTCATTTACAATGAACGACATCAACATATCAAAGAGCGAATTTCTGAACGAAATCAACATATCAAAGAGCGAATTTCATCAGAGAAAATTCGGATTAGCCCTATGCCTTCTAATTTAACGCATTGCTAGACGGCATAGTTTTCACAATTCATATAGATCTATTACTAAGGCTATATGTTGCAGGCGACAAATTTCAAAAGACTTTTTTTCTTTTATGCTATCACTATTTATTTATACTTTTTTTCTGTTTATTGGTGTTTCTGTATAGAAATCATTTTAGGAAATGAAAAAAATTGACTGTGTCCAACTATTTCTTCCTTATCCACAATGTTTTCAAAAGTCTTTATGAATCGTGTTGTGCGTCAAATGTTAGGCCTATGTGGGAAAAGGTTATGAGTTCAACACAGGCCCGTAGGAACTGCGGGTAAGTCCTCCAAAGTTGGCCAAAATGCCAAATTAACCTTATGTTACACTGAAATTTAGTGAAAATCCAATTAAGCCCCCCCTCCCCCGATATTCAGACACTGAGGCTTGAGCCTACAATATTAAATTGCTTCCTACGGGTCAAGTCAAGTCAAGTTCTTTATTTGTGTAAATAAAGGCCACCGGCCCATAATACAAATACATAGATTTGACATGTTTTACAAGAGTTGCAAAATAAAATTTCATGCATTATTCTAAATGGAAATATAATTCGATTTATATTACATGTATATAATTATAGAGTTATTGACTATGCAAATTAACTCCAGACAAGCACCTGTTTTATGTCTCGTATAACTATGAAGAAAACTGTGGTAGAAAAGAAGAAAACGATGAACGAGTCATCGAATTCTTCTTCTCCCTCAACGTTTTCCCCACCATTATTTAGAAATATTGATATCGACCTACGGGCCTGTCTTTAAAAGCTCCTACAAGGGCAGATCCAGGATTTTTTCCAGGGGTGGGGGGGGGGTCCCAGTCCACGTATTTTTTTTCAGGGGGGGGGGGGTGTGTTCCAAGCCCAAGTATTTTTTTTCCAGGGGGGGGGGGGTCCAATCCCAAATAACGTTAGATTAACCGTGGATTCAATTTTTAAAAATACTTTTTAATGCTGTTTGTCAGTCAAAATTTTAACTTTTTCAACATTCAATCACAATGCACTGATATAGATCTACTGGGATGGCGCCATTATTCAACGGATTTGACATGGCTGCCGATTTTTGACATTTTTGTAATATAGAACTGAGATTTTGACAACGACTTTTTGGTATAACAGAAGTAAAAATGTAATTTTACAAGAAGACATAGTATGAGTAAGGGAAAAATATTTATTTTCATAGCAGGGCCTGTTTTTAAAAGCTCCTACAAGGGCAGATCCGTGATTTTTTCCAGGGGGGGGGGGTCCCAGCCCAAGTATTTTTTCCAGGGGGGGGGGGGGGGGTGTTCCAAGCCCAAGTATTTTTTCCGGGGGTGGGTGGGTTTCCTATCCCGAATAACGTTATGTAGAATCTAGTGGCCTGAAAAATTTGATTTTTGGCCAATGCTTGGGGCGGATCCCCCGTCGCCCTCTAGATCCGCCCCTGACCTACATATGAAATCATTTCTAAAATGACAAATTTTTAGAGGTTGGTCCAAATACAAAAATATTGCAGAAACTAATTAATGCATTACCACTTATTAACTCTTTTTTTACTCCCTACAAAACTATGGCTTTGGAAAACATCGTGGGAAATGAAGAAATTGCTTGTGACAAGCAATTTCTTCATTTCCCATAATGTTTTCTACCAAAAAAAATCTTAAAAGGATTTAAATTTCCTTAACTTGAAATTGTCGTCGGCAACATCTTTGAATTTGGACAAGTCTAAAATTTTGCCGTCTGGTAATGGGTTATTTTAAAGTTAAAAAACAGTCCTGAAGTTCCAACTAGATATTTCAAAATAAAAACATTTACTAGGGTATCGTAGTCCAATTTGATAACTGATGTGGGTGACAAAATGGTGTAAATAAAGATTGGATTTGTATACAATAAAACAGGGGAAATATTGAGACAATTTAAGGAGGAAATGATGTTTACGGTCTGTCACTGACATTTTTTGTCAAAATGTTGAAAACATTAATGCTTAAGATTTTGAGAAAAGAAAGGTGATTTAGATGGCACTTTCTTCTTTTCTCTAAAAGTATTCATGAAGTCAATCTACGTTATTGTTTCTGACTCATTCTCTGTAACCATTACCCTCGGTACTTTGATTTCAATTAAATCGTACGATTCGAACTGGTTCCCAGCGCTGGGATAAGTCTACCTGGCCGGAAACCATTTATAGCTGTCGCCTTATCAATCAAGCGATTAATTGCAAGCGTTTATTTACATCAAAATAGTCAGAGTTTGGACCCTGTCACATTGTTTATGTAAAGTTTGATTAAACTCACGAGTATTTTCATTGATTGAAGGATTAAAAAGACATTCAGCTTCAAACGTTCTATAACAAACCAGGAAATGGGGATTCTTCATCGAAAGTCGCGACAAATTTTGCTCATCTTCTTGACAATCTCATTTGGACAGGTGATTATTTTTTTCCAACATCATTTTTATGGCTTTACTAATTCATTGTTCATTAAGACGATTGGTTATTGACCCTACATGTACATATTTGATTGTAGAATGGCTTTAGTGTATTGTCATTTTGTTGATTTCAAGTTATCATTCCTCATACAGACTTCATGGAATTTTTTTTAAGAAATAAGCCTCTACTTTCTTGTATTCGAGTGGGCTCTCCTATTTGATAATTCCTATTTCTACACATTGTTTTCTTGCAATGGCCAAGAAAAGAACGGCCGTCAGACGCTCAGACGCTCGTCTTTGGGAGATGATAGTTGCAATAATCAGAGTTCTGCCGAGGACGCGCCATTGTGGGATCGGCAAGAAAAATTACTGACGGCCTCATAAAAATATGTTGGCGGGGCCAGCTGACGCGTTAAAAATACGAAATGTAAGCCGCTGGTACGAACATAATTGGGGCGAATCACTGGAAGTATTTTATTTTCATTCGGGGGCTTTCACGTTTTTCTCTCAATTGTAACGCGATTCTCATTGTTCTAGATGTTACTGTAAATTGGGTTTCTCAATTGCGAGCCAATCAATATAGCGTTTTAACTAAAGATCAAGGAAATGTAATTTTGTTTTGCATCGGGCGTACAGTGCACTTTATCTCATGATCAAAATCTGTAGATAGAGGGATATTTAAGTAATTCATGTAACAAACTGATTTATAATGCATTTTTTATGTGATTTTATATGCAATGATAGGCTATAAAAACATTATGGGAAAAAAAGAAATTGCTCACTTCGACCAATTTCTTCTTTTCCCATGATGTTTTTATTCACAATCATTTGTATTCATAAACACTGCGTTTTAAGGCTGGCGGATACTTAAATAATTTGCCACTACAGCTTAAAATTCTTCTGAGGAGAACCCTGCATCAGGATTCATGGTCTGCGGCAGCATCATCAACTAGTCCAAGCTTGTTGCCATTGTTCTTTGTAGCAAATGTAAAATAATTCAAAGTCCCTATTCAAGGAGAATTGTGGCATAAACAATGGAAAATAACTACATGATGTTTAAAACCACCTTAAAGTTACTAGAATATTGCTTTGTCTACTAAATTATGCCTATGAAACATGTCTTCATTTCAATTGGCAAGCGAGTCGGCCATCTTGCTTTTGTTTACGGTTGTTGAAAATTTGGTTTGATTTAAACAAAACTTGTGGTAAAATTTTATTTTGAAATTATACTGAAGTGAAAAAACTATTGATTTAAATTATCTTTCTATCCATACCGTTTTTAGAGCAAAATTTCGATTTTAGAGATATTAGTTTGAGGGCTAAACCTCCGCTGTTTTCTGCATCATGCAGAAGTGCTATAGAGAAAATGCGGAGACAAAATGGCGGATCTGATAAGATCAGACATTTGCAATAAAAAAAAAAAGTCAGGGCTTATTTAATAGGGCTACATTACCAACATGCAATTTGTCATCTGCAGTCAGCTTTCTAAACAGACCGACATCAAAGTTTGCCATTTTGAAAAGGGTAATTTCAAGTCTTTTTCACTTTGATCAATCTGCAGGGTTCGACACTAACCAAAATTTTCTACAGGCCCGCAGGACCAGTAGATTGCAATTTTTACAGGTCCTCCTGTAGTTTTAAAAGTCCTACATTCTGACTCAGTGAATTGTAGCAGAAACAAAGAAAACATTGTATATCTTTCCCAAGCAAGAATATTTTGATGTCACTCGTTATTAACACTGTCCCAAACAACGAAATTTTGGGTGATCCAATTTCAAAGCTGCTGCAGACGACTAAATGAATGTAATAAAAGGTAAAAGTTGTATATAATATAGCACAGAAAACATTGAGACAAAAGGAGAAACTGCTGGTTATCAGCAGTTTCTTCTTTTGTTTCAATGTTTTCCCAAGCCTTTTCTATTGGGGACGTCAAAACCAGGTCTTGTTTGGGAAAGGGTTAAGCATTTCCTAAGAAAACAAGAGAGAAATAAAGTAAACATTGATTTCTAAATGTTCTTCCTTACCCTCGATTTTATGACATGTTCTGGATTTGATAACATTATGTCCATTTTGGGAAAGGATCAAGCCCTTTGACAGAGGATGTGTATCTGATCAGTTGATTGGAAATTGCCCATACGGTCACACCCAAGATTTTAGATATGTAATGATTTGCAGCTTTCAAATTGGTCTACATCTAGTCCACATTTTGTGGTTTGACAAGGGTAATAAAAAGATTACCTGTTCAACACGCAACTTAAGCCTTTCCCACACATTGGCGCTTTTGGACGCCCCATAATATAAAGGCTTTGGAAAACATTGTGGAAAATGAAGAAATTGCTTGTGACAAGCAATTTCTTAATTTCCCACGTTGTTTTCTACCAAGAAAGACCAAAAAATATTAAATTTTGTTCAATGGAAATTGTCGTCTGCAACACCTATGATTTTGGACTAGGCTAAAATTTTGATGTTTGGTAATGTGTTAAAATGCAATTTGCGTAATTAGTCTAGAACAGAAAATTGGATTTACCTCAAAGGAATATATTCCTGTTAAATACAGTCTGAAAATCCGCACATTCACTTCTATAATCCAGTAGATCTATTTGTATTTGTGTAAAGAGAAAAAAGGGTTCTCTTTCATCTTGGAAAAAATCTAAACTCACTCTGTGTGATGTAAGCAGTGACGTCACACTGTCTGCCTTTTTGGGTGGTTATGAACCATTGATTGAGCCTAGTTACAGAATTATAAATAGATTTTATTTTAACCTTTACCCAACAGAACAAAGTTTTCAGCTGTAAATTTGGATTTGAGTTGTTTTTTTTTTTCTTTGTGTTCAGAATGGAAGAAAAAAGACAAAATAAAAAGCACGAGTTTCTCTGTCAGTAATTTAGATCTTATGCATAGTTCTTTGTTTGATTAAAGATTATTAGTTCTAATTATCTTTGACTGAATGACGAAGGAAGGGTTAAGGAAATTGTAACAAAAGAAATAAATATTTTCTGTGAAATTGAGAATACCGTGGACTACTTGTGCAATTTCTATAATTTAAATGTTGTGATCCAAAATAAGTTTATAGGGTGGATGAATGCTCGACTTTTTAATCAATGGATTTTAAAACAGATTCTAGTTGAACAAAACAAAACAAAACAAAACAAAATAAAAACAACAACAGTTGACTTCTTTCTTTGTTTACAAGTTAATCGTGAAGGGTGCAATACTCAGAGATTTTTGGATTATATTAGATCTAGTAAGTAAGTTAATCACAAATTTACGATTTGTTGTTGTTTACTGTTGAAATAATCACTGACTGTAACTGTCTCCAAATGGTTTTGTTTCAAAAG
The DNA here is from genome assembly GCA_963680895.1 of Fragum sueziense. Classification (NCBI taxonomy): domain Eukaryota; kingdom Metazoa; phylum Mollusca; class Bivalvia; order Cardiida; family Cardiidae; genus Fragum; species Fragum sueziense. The sequence continues at coordinate 35,688,823 of OY804608.1, read as the reverse complement.
GAATTTTGGGTTGGTCGCCGACTTTTCCCCCTAAGAACCAAAACAAAGTTATAAATTATGCAGATTTTGACACTGATTTTACCGCCGATTTTGATGCCCAAACAAAATCCGACAGGCACAGACTCTGAAGTTTGCAGGCCCGGCGGACCTGCACCAAAGGATGTTATGCCAGTCCTCCTGAAAAATTACAGGCCTCGGGCCGACGGACTGGCGTTAGTGTCGAACCCTGAATTCTGATATATATGTTTTTCAATTGAAAGTCTTATCATTGTAACTGTTTATTCAAACATTTATCAGACTTACAGATAAGACTAAGAGTGGGTGACGACTTTTCAGAAAATTTTATGCACTATTTCATTTATTGTTCATCAAACCCTATATTGTGGATACTCATTAGAATTGTCTCATCGAGACAATTCAAATGAGTACCAACAAGATAGGGTTTGGATTTGAAAAAACAAATTTACAATGCCTTTAACCCTTTCCCAAACAGGACCTGTTTTTGATGTTCCTGACAGAATAGGCTTATGAAAACATTGAGACAAAAGAAGAAACTGCTGATAGCCAGTAGTTTCTTCTTTTTTTTTCAATATTTTCTGTACTATACTTTATACCAATCTTATCTTTATCAACACTTATTTTGTTGTCTGACGCAGCTTTTGAATTTGAACACCCAGAAAATTCGTTATTTGAGAAAGGGTTAAACATTAAAATTTTGCAACAAGATTGATTAGATCCGTGTTGCCTGGTTGCACAAGGAAGTTTTCCATTTCAATGAGCATTCATTCTGCCCTAAACAATTACATTTTGGACTGTTCCAGTTTGCAAGAATTACATATTGCAGGCAACAATTTCAAGTTTATATAATTTTGAAAACCTTTGCAGTTTGGATCAAAAACATTTTGGATAATGAAGAAATTGCTTGTTACAAGCAATTTCTTCATTGCCAACAATGTTTTAAAATATAAAGCCAATTTCTTGATGGGAGTCAAAGAGCGTCATTGTGTGGAAATGTGTTAAAACATTTGCAACAAAATTGATCAGATCTATTATGTTGCATTATTGAAGAAGGAAGTTTTCCATTTCAATAAGCATTGACTCTGCCCCAAACAATAACATTTTGGACCGTGAGTGTTCAAATTTGAAAGATTTTGCAGATGACAATATCAAGTTGTTGAATTTATGCAAATCTTTGCATTTTGTGTCAGTAAATGTTGTGCACACCCTATTACCGGCTATCACTACAGCAGTTGCTAACCTTTGGGCAGTATCATCTATAAATAGCGTGTGAACTGGGTAGGTCATACTTTTTCCATATTTGTTTTGTGTAAAAGCGTTTCTCAGCTATAATTTGTAGTGCCCTTGGCTTGCCATACATTTGAGCACCTACATGTCAAATATTAGCACAGAGAGTCCTCAAACAAAAAAATGATTCACTAACAAAGTCGAAACTTCACATATTTGCATATAAAATTCATCTTTCCATGCAAATAGCAGAAAAACACTGAAGCAAATGTTAGAAATTTTATTACAGAATGGATATCTAGTATATTATCTACCAACTAATTGCTTGTGAAGACAATCAACTATTCCGTTATGTCGTTATAGTCAAACAAAGTTTGGTGAGCTACAAATTTATGCAATCACGAACAGCACGTAGGGGGATCACCGACAGGAGATTCGTACTTGAAACAGGCAATCACAGACAGCATAAATGATACTATTTTGCTTGTCTATGTACAATTCTTTTTCATTATCCAAGTGATCATGGTGTGAAATATTTAAAATTTGCTGATGAAAATTATAACAGTACATGAATGCTGGTACTTTTGTTTGATAAAAGAGCATCAGATAAGAATAAGCTATATATGAAGCAAGAACTTCCCAGGAATCCACGGTTATGTGCTCCAGCCACTGCAATATGGCCATACCGGTTTAAAACGGCGTTACATCTCATGAAATCAAATTATAGGCCCGATTGTATCAACGCTGTTTAGCACAAACAAAATATTTTACTGATTTGTTCAAATGTTCCGATGTGAATAATCGAAAAATAACCGAAACAGATACTTGGCCATTTGGTTAACTCTAGCCGGCGTTTATAAAATCGGGCACAGACTAACTTTACAAAAAATACCTTCAACATTAGATCCTATGCTCAAAAATACCATTGCGTTATTCGTCTATTATAGCAATATAAATTTAAGTTTAAAAATTGTGAGTTTCCGCTTTATCTAATTATTGCTTATGAACTCGATTATTTGCAGGGGAATTTAATAAGAGTTTTAATTATGAACACTATTTGGAGGATAATTACTGACCTTGACCGGGTAATTATACTAGCCAAATATCAGAATGGTCATTTATATTGTCTAGTAAGATTAACCCGAGACATCTGCATATGTAATGACCCCACTTGTTAAGATTAAGGCACTCAACTAACGGACTTTGCACACGAAAATTAAGTTGTCCCGGGTTAATTTGGGTGGACAATACAGCGATGTCGTTGTTATTTATTTGATATTAAAATCAGATAAATGGAGAATGTTTTTATCCAGTTAACCGTGGCGCAATTTTGGTGAAACAATAGTGCATCGTATGTGTTGTTATAAAATCTCGTATGTGGCCATAGTTGCGAGACTTTATAACTAGGCCTACATAAACGGTTTGTCAATACTTATAACGGTAAATCTAGTGTACTTTTAGCACAGAGTTCATTGCTATTGATAATATAGGAAATGGAATCTTATGGTTAATAGGGTTAAATCTTACGCTATAAAGAGAATGGTCCAAGCGGTTTTAGCTGTTAAAAATCTCGTAACCACGGCTTCATTCAAGCTGCAGTTGTGTGGTTTTAGAATCATACGGACAAAGCTCTTTTGTTTGTCCGAGGTTCCGTGCGGTTTGCTTTATAAAGAGTATTTGCTTCAACATGTATCTGTTTAAGCCGAGTCCAGTTAACGTCGGAGTCTGTTAATCCAGGGGTTGCGAGTTCGAACCCCAGGCCGACCAGTATCCATTCTTACATTTGACAAAAGTCATTTGTCTCTCACCAATGGGTGTGAATCATCTATGTGAGAGCGCAGCTGGAGGTTGGGTACTTTTATTGAGAGGTCTATTTGTCCAATGACCACTCGGCTTTACTTCACCATGCAAGGTGAAACATAACACAGAATAAAGAAATAAACATTTTTAACCATTTCCAAAAGAATGCCTCTTTTTACGGAGTTATCTGTACATGTCGGATCGTTTTGATTGTACAAAATCAATTTTCATATGATTTAGGTATAGATCTAACAATACATGAAGATTGAGTTTTCCATTTCAGACGTTTAGGGAGATTTCTCGCCTTATCCATAGAGATCCTTACCTAGCTGACTGATCTTTGATCCTTCACTAGTTTCTGTATTCACTTACCTAGGCTAGTTGCAATCATGTGCTTTATGAAGACAATCATGATGTTTTATCGATATCAACAGATTCTTGCTTGATAATCCGTTATCACCGATATCTCTTCTTCGTTTCGCAATAAGGCCAAAACGCTGAACATTGATAGCGCATCTGACTCTCATTCGAGAGAACCCAGGTTCGATCCCCGGCCGTGGCAAATATCTTTTCTAACTAATGTTACCCACCAATGGTTTGATATTGTTAAGCTATGTGGGTGAGCAGCTGAAGGCTCGGTTAGTCTATTGTGTTAGTACTTGTATGAGAAACAACAGGAATCCATGGTTAGACGCTCAAGGTGCCGCGATATAACCATGGCAGTTGAAAACGGCGTAAAACTCCAATAAACCAAATCGTTTCGCAATGAAAAATACAAATTTGCACCGCGCAAAACATTCGATCGAAATGTTTGAAGATTCATTGACCGACTTTGAAATAGCAGGATTCATATACATACATTTGCGTGGGTTCCATCTATTTAAGTTAAGTCTGACTAAATGAAATTTAACCCCATTAAAAGTATTACAGTCATATTGTGTGCCTGAAACAGCGACGACATGATGTAAAATCCACAATTTTCACTGTAAAGTATGTGTAGTTTTTTTAAGGTTTGCAACCCATCATTAGCACTAAAGAGCCAGAGGTGAATTTGATAAGTGTCAGTAATTCCTAAACTGTGTTACAATTCCATTCTAAACATAACCATTTTGAACGGTTTAGAATTTTGAATCAATGCATACTTACAGAAATATTTGACAAAAATGTTCAAAGTTACCTCCGCTGCATATGAATATATAGTAAAGTAATATTTGTAAATTATTTTCCTTTTGAAGCATAATCTTGAAATCCGGCACGTTGAATCAACTTATCAGAAGTGTATGTACAAATGTGTGTAATTTGATGCATTTCGTACGGCTAAAAAGTGGTGTTTTTAATGATGGGATGTATACCTTAACCGACAAACTATCATCTACAACTAATGGTTGCATACGTCCTTCAATTTTGTGTTACTCAGCTTCAACCATATCTAGATGATTTCTATGTCTATAATTCAGAAATTGGCTAGCCTATCAAGAAATGGTGTTAATTCATTATTTATGCTCCTTTCATGCAATTTCTTGTTGAAAGAGATGCCGCTTTTCCAACAAGACATATTGTTCTGTGTTGCCATCAACTTATGTCCGGGTTTGCCATTCAAATTTTCAATATGCTGTTAGTGATAGCCAAATCGGCATCAGTGTTTAGTTTTAATCGGTCAGTCTGAAGTTAATTCAATCCAGACAGTTCTCTAAATTTACACAGTGTAAGAAAATTGATTGTCTATTTTAATAGTTATATTAATTCTAATGATCGTCTTATCATTTTCTCATTATATGGACTGAAAGTTGGATTTTACGTAAAAAATTGTGATGTTACGACTTTGTCGATGAATAATTTTGTTGTTTAGGGATTCTTTGGGCTAATATTTATCATGTAGGTGCTCAAATGTATGGCCAGCCAGATGCACTACAAATATAGCTGAGAAAGGCTTTAACACAAAAGCAAAGATGGAAAAGGTATGACCTACCCAGTACACCCACTATTTATAGATCATACTGCCCAAGGTTAGCAACTGCTGTAGTGATAGCCGGTAATAGGGTGTGGTTGTGGATAATGAAGAAATAGTTTGTCACAAGCAATTTCTTCATTGCCGACAGTGTTTTACCAAGCCAATTTCTTGAGGGGCCTCAAAAAGAGTTACTTCAGGAACGGGTTAACTTTTCCCTAATCAAGAAAGTACAGGGTGTTCCACTTTGAAAACTACTTAATGCTGAATTGGTGTTTGGAAAACATTGGGATATCTACAAAATAGCTCTCAGAAAATACATGTATATCAAAAGGAACAATTGCTGATTTATTTATCAGCAATTTCTTCTTTTCTCTCCATATTTTCTTAAACCATTTTTTCTAAGGATGAATTGGTCTTGTTTGGGATTTCAAGGGCTAACAAACTTTAATAAACTTGAATTTTTTAAAAAAGATATAATTAGTTCTACAGCCTCTTTGAACAAGGAAGTTTTCCATTAATTTTAATGAACATTAACCCTTTCCAACACATTGACGCTTTTGAAGTCCCACAAAATAAAGGCTTTGGTAAACATTGTGGAAAATGAAGAAATTGCTTGTGACAAGCAATTTCTTCATTTCCCTCAATGTTTTCTACTAAGAAAGACCAAAAAATGTTAAATTTTGTGCAATGGAAATTGTCGTCTGCAACACCTATGAGTTTGGACTAGGCTAAAATTGTGTTGTTTGGCAATGGGTGTTTGAGTATCAAATTTGATACTTGTATCAATAACAATACCGATACTTTTTCAAGGGTTCGCAAAAACACCCATATGGGGGTTTGACACCCCCTAAATAGACCCCTACCGAGATCCAAGAGTTATCCTGATATTGCCCTTGATTTAATGGGATTTATCTCCCTTGAACACAACTGGGTAGTTCCGGTCTATTTTTCTAGATACGCTAAAGAGTAAAAATCATCGCTTCGCACGCAAAATACGATTATTTTCTTTACATACGCATTTTTCGCAGAATCATCGTATACCATTGGATTGTTTATTTATTACTAATTATATCAGACTAAGTTTCGACTTTGATTTCACCTAATTGATATGTTTAATCCGGGTTAAAAATTGGCCTAGTTGAAAGGCTGAAAGCCATAAAAATCTTTGCCAAGCTCCAGGATTTCCGATTATCAATGACGAGGAAGATTTTATTTTGCTTTGCAAATTGTAGAAATAATGTAGTTTTCAATATTTCATTCTAGTTGGATTATTTTCACTTTCTTGATTCAACATTAATTTTGGAGTTTGTTGATCCAAGACACTCTTTCCAATCAGTCATTTTGACATTAAAGTCTTCATATCGTGAAATAAATCCAAAATTTAAATAACTTCACATCTACAACGCACTTAAATTAAATATGAATGATAGAAAATATTTTTTGGTACATTTTGAGAAAAAGGAAAGTATACTTTTCCTCTGAATAAGCTTTTAAATCTCCGCATTTCTTTTGGCATAGTTACTGACCTTCTAGTATGTCCAACGTACGTTTTATTGTTTGTCAAAGGATTAATAATTAATTGTCTGCCGACAAAAGGGAATTGGAATGTTAATTTCCATGGACCTTGTGTATATCACCCCAATCAGTTAGCCAAATTCCTTTAATTGATCTTGGCCCGATAAAACACAAGTTACTGTATATTAAACGGATTTATCACAATAGACATAAGATTGACAGGACCGAAAGATAAATTAATAGACACGACAAAACTCGAACTTTCACCCTTTATTACACAATTTTACGACTTATTTAACACATTTGCTAACCCGTGCTAAACAAACAAAAAGAAAAAAATCTGTTGAAAGTTTAGCCATTTCCCAAACGACAGCCTATTAAACTGCTCAAAAATAGTATGTTAAAATGAGATTACAAACCCGTGCTAAAAAAAAAAAAAAAAAATAAAGAAAAGAAAAGAAAAGAAAAAAAGTTGAAAGTTTAACCCTTTTCCAAACGACAGCCTTTTAGACTACTCAAAAATGAAAGCTGATTCATGTGACAAAATAAGACAGAAAACGTGTAAATTGTTGCAAAACTATCAAAGGAGGGATAGAAAATGCCCAAGATTACCTTTTCTCTCGATATTTTCCAAACGAAATTTAGAGTCATCAAAATCAGGTCTTGTTTGAAAAGTTTAAATTATTAGGCCAATTATCAGCAATGAATGATATTTGGTATTTAACTGCATAGCAGCTGATAAGCGGGGTAAACAATTCTAAAATTATTATTTCGAATCTTAAACATACATAATGGGTATGCATTTTAATCGTCTTAAGAAGATGATACAATGAGTACCTACAGCATAGGATTTGAAGATCAATTCAAGACATTTTGCATTTTGAAATAGCGAAAATCCTTCTTATCTGCAGCCCTGACCGGAAACGGAACAACCCAATAATTCAAGGAAGATAACTTTCAAGGGAGATCACTCCAGAACCCGTTAAAGGTCTATTGAATCTTGCACCCCCAATTTTTGGCAAGCAGCCTTCTATGTTTCGTATAGAGGGGGTGCAAGTATGCTATAAAATGACTGTTTTCACTCCCAGATTCAAAAGTCAGTAGGAACCCTGCTTTTTATCTCTGTTCCTAGATGGTACCGCTTTGCAAGACTGGTCACTCTCAAAAATGATTTGAATGAATGATTTGATCTGCAGTTACAAATAATGAACTTTTAATTTCACAACTGATGTGGTGGTGTGATTTTTACCATATCTAATCAAATAAGATTAACCCTTTCCCAAACAAGACCAGTTGTTGATGTCCCTATTAGAGAAGGCTTGGAAAAACATTGAGGCTAAAGAAGAAAATGCTGATTATCAGCATTTTCTCCTTTTGCCTCCATATTTTCTAAGGGTTCTTTTTACGTCTAAATCATATCTTTATCAACATGAATTCTTTCTCTGCAACTTTTTTCAAATTGGACAAGTCTAAAATTTGCCGTTTTGGAAAGGGTTAACTCTCTCCCAAACAAGATTTTGTTAGATATCTACCTGTAATCTTGCATGATCAACCCTTTCCAAAACAAGTCCTCTTTTTGAATTGCTTGATAGGAACATTTTTAGCTCCACTGGCCGAAGGCCAGCGGGCTATTGTCATGGCGTTGTGTCCGTCGTGCGTCCGTGCGTGCGTCGGTCTGTTAACTTTTTCTTTAAACATCTTCTCCTCTTATACCAGTGGGCTAATTTTGACCAAACTTGGCAGGAATGTTCCTTATTCGCGAATTTTTGATTTGTCAAAAAATGTGGGCGTGGCAGGGAGAAAGGGGCTTATCAGACTTAGAGAAATCATAAGAAAATTCTTTAAAAATCAACCATAGGGCCATGTTGAACCAAACCTGGCAGGAATGTGCCTTGAGTCATTCTTTTCAAAATTTGTTCACAAATTTTTACATTTGTCAAAGAATGTTGCCGTGGCAGGGAGAAAGGAGCTTATCAGACTTAAAGAAATCATAAGAAAATTCTTTAAAAATCAGCCATTGGGCCAATTTGAACCAAACCTGGCAGGAATGTGCCTTGAGTCATTCCTTTCAAAATTTGTTCACAAATTTTAACATTTGTCAAAAAATGTGGCCGTGGCGGGGAGAAAGGGGCTTATCAGACTTAAAGAAATCATAGGAAAATTCTTTAAAATCAACCATTAGGCCAATTTGAGCCAAACCTTGCAGGAATGTGCCTTGAGTCATTCTTTTCAAAATTTGTTCACAAATTTTTACATTTGTCAAAAAATGTGGCTGTGGCAGGGAGAAAGGGGCTTATCAGACTTAAAGAAATCATAAGAAAATTCTTTAAAAATCAACCATTGGGCCAATTTGAACTAAACCTGGCAGGAATGTTCTTTGAGTCTCTCTTTTCAAAATTTATTCACAATTTTTGACATTTGTCAAAAAATGTAACCGTGGCAGGGAGGAAGGGGCTTATCAGACTTAAAGAAATCATAAGAAAATTCTTTAAAAATCAACCAGTGTGCCCAATTGAACCAAACTTTGCAGGAATGTGCCTTTAGTCGTTCTTTTTTAAATTTGTTCACAAATTTTTATATTTGTCAAAAAATGTGGCCGTGGCAGGGAGAAAGGAGCTTATCAGACTTAGTGAAATCATAAGAAAATTCTTTAAAAATCAACCATAAGGCCAATTTGAACCAGACTTTGCAAGAATGTTCTTTGAGTCTCTCTTCAAAATTTATTCACAAATATCAAGATTTGGCTGCCGCTGTGTAAGGCTTTCAAGAAATCATGGGATAATTCTTCCACTTTAACCAGTGGAGCGATTCAGGCCCTCCTGGGCCTCTTGTTAGAAAACAATTATAGGGCATTATAACTAATAGCATTTCTCCATTTCTGCCAATTTTTTCTGTGCTATAAATGTTTTTAAATTCATTTTCATGTAGTCAATTTCATCTGCAGCTGCAGAGGACTTCAAAATGGAACAAAAATTTCACATTTGGGAAAAGGTAAAATGAGCTCATATCAACATTTAAATAACCCAACCAAACTTATTCAACCCTTTCACAAAAGACAAAAAGGTAAATTGTTCCAATTTGAAATCTGCTGCAAACGTCAAAATCAATGCTGATTATATTTTCTTAACGGTTAAAGAAAGAATGTGTGAACAATATAAAAAAAAAATAGTTTAGAGAAGCCCTTTCTATTTGGGAAGTCAAAAGCAGGTATTGTCTGGGAAAGGGATTATAGAAAACTTCGCCGAGCCCGGATAGCTCAGTCGGTTATGTCGGAATCTGTCAATCCAGGGGCCTCGAGTTCGAACCCTGGCTTGGTCTGTATCCATTCTGACATTTGACAAAAGTCATTTGTCTCTCACCAATGGGTGTGAATCATCTATGTGAGAGAGCAGCTGGAGGCTCGGTTTGGATATTGCGGTTGTACTGGTGTGAGAAATAACAGGATCCCACGGTTAGGTGCTCCAGACCCCGCGATATGACCATAGAAGTTGAAAACGGCGTAAAATCCCAATAAATCAAATTATAGAAAACTTCAAGGCTTTAGCATAGAAGTCATCGAGGGAAGAGGGGGACTTGCTGATAACCAGCAATTTCTCCCCATCCCACATTGCTTTTGTGCATACAATAATTCACACAAAGCCTATGTAGAATGTAAAAACACGGCAGTTTTGTTGAATGCCACAGTTTTTGAAGTGGATCACCCTAAAATTTTGTCGTTTGGGAAAGGGTTAAGATAATTATTGTGAAGATGTAAAGGCAAAGGTTGATAGTTTGTTCACCTTGTATGATATGACTATGATTCTTAAACATCATCACATTTGAGAGTCATGTGACACAGCATTTTAGCTTTTCATTAATGGCAATGAATTTTGTGTTAAAAATAGACTTGGTTTACTGTTATGTTTTGATAAACAGTCGGTGTTGTTATATAATCTCGTAACTACGGCTTGATTAAAGCCGTATTTACGAGATTTATAACAACACCTGTTGAAATGCTATTGTTTGTCCAAAAGAATGTCAGGATTAACTGGATAAAATCGTTCCCTATTCTGAGTTTTGATTGATTCTGCTAATATGTGTCCAATTCAGAAAAGGTTTGAGGAAGAGAAGAAGGAAAAACACGTCAGATTTGTTGAATGTGGCAGATCTTTTAACCCATTAACACACAAAGACTCATAATCATTTTGACTCCCTACAAGATAATGGCTTTGGAAAACTAGCAATTCCTCCATTTCCAACAATGTTTTTACCAAAAAGACAAAATCAATTTAAATTCCATTCACTAAATCACTTGACATTGTCGTCTGCAGTATCTTTGAATTTGGATAAGTCTATATATTTTCCATCTGGTATGGATGGGTTAACCCATTACCACACAATGACTCTTTTTGACTCCCCTCAAAATTGGCCTTGGAAAAAATGGTGGAAAATGAAGAAATTGCTTGTGACAAGCAATTTCTTCATTTCCCACAATGTTTTCCATCCAAAAAGACCTAAAAATGAAACATTCCATTCCTTTGAAATTGTCGTCTGCATGATCTTTCAATTTGGATCACCCTAAAATTTTGTCGTTTGGTAATGGGTTAAACAGCACCTGATGAAACAGGGGTTTCAATAACTTTTTGGCCACCTGGGCCAGAGGCTAAAGTATAGGCAGGGGATTGTCTATGTATTCCTAATTAACCCCATACAAAATTTTCAAAAGTAGCAGGGGGATTGTACTCAATTTCAGTCAATTACACAAATCCTATCTCTATTGGCATGAATTTTGTCATCTTCAACTCCTTTCCAACTGGACAACCCTTTCCCACACATCAACGCTTTTGGATGTCCCACAAAATAAAGGCTTTTGCCTTTGGAAAACTTTGTGGAAAATGAAGAAATTGCTTGTGACAAGCAATTTCTTCACTTCCCACAATGTTTTCTACCAAGAAAGACCAATAACAGTTAAATTTTGTTCAATGGAAATTGTTGTCTGCAACACCTATGACGGACTAGGCTAAAATTTTGTTGTTTGGTAATGGGTTAAATATGTTTTGATATATATATTTTCAGTGCTTTATCGATCATCCAGACCAAGATAGACCAAGATGCGTGTGGTACGGGGAATGTGGATCAGGATGGAACGAAGGAAAATTGAACTGTCCGGCAAACGTTACGACAAGAGATGCGCCAACGATGACGGATAAAGAGGGACTGCGAATCTTAAAGGAGTACTGTCCTAGTTTGTATAATGGTAGGTGAAATTGAATCTTATCTCATTCCCACAGATTTATGCTTTTTGAGGCCTCTCAAGAAAAATGCTTTAGAAAATATTGTGGTAAATGAAAGCAATTTCTTCATTTTCCACAATGTTTTCTACACACACACACACACACAAAAATCATAAAAAAGTTAGATTTCATGCACTTTCAATTTTTGTTTGCAACATCTTTGAATTTGGACGTGTTTTAGAAGAAATCGCTTGAATGTTTGAAGAAACCCCGGGATTCGGTGCAGAATTTGGATCAGTCTAAGATTTTGCTGTCTAGTATAAGGTCAATCCATTCCCACACATTGATGTATGTGGGTCAGGATGGAATGGCCGAAAAATTGAATTGTCCGGCAAACGTTACGACAAGAGATGCGCCAACGATGACGGACAAAGAGGGACTGCGAATCTTAAAGGAGTACTGTCCTAGTTTGTATAATGGTAGGTGAAATTTAATTGTAACCCATTCCCATACATTGACACTTTTTGACGTCCCTCAAGCCGGAGAAAACAAACAATTTTCAGAGAAAAAACAGGCACGTAGGTACAGGGGGGCTAGGGGGGGCTTAGCCCCCCCCCCCCCAAAGTTGGTAAAAAATGTCAAACTTTCCTATTTTGCACTGTAAATTAAGGGAAAATCCAATTCAACTCCCCAATTTTCAGACACAGGGGCATGAGCCCACCCAATATGAAATTTCTTCCTATGGGCCAGAAACGAGCATTTTTTTTTTATTTACCAAAACCTTTCAGGAGCACTAGGAGCACCCAAAAGCTTCATTATGTGGGAAAGGGTAACTTTCACAATAATCTTTGAATCGTGAATTTGGTAATTAGTTAACATCTGTAGCACTTACTTTCATGGCGACTTTCATTACCTTCATTCCTTTGATCCAAGACTCTTAACCCTTTCACTGCCAAATATTGACCTTTGATGCATCTCTCACCGCTGAATTAATTTGAAGAAACTTCCCAGAATCTACATCCTGTACACAAAGTCATGCATAATTTGACTCATTTGATGGATTCCTTTTCAAATTTTCAGGACATACAGACAAATGAAGCATCTATATGTGACCAAAATTTCAAAGTTATTCATGAAATGACAATATTTTTTTCTTTTTTATCTAACTCACAAATTATTACAATCTAGTAAAACCTTGGAGAAAATTGGGTGAGCAAACCTCGACTAAATGTTTTCGTTGAAAGTATAATAATTTGATGGAACAGATTGTTGAATTGTCAACTTAACATAATTTCAAACTATCCCAAATCCTTTTCCAGCATTTTTGGTGTCATTCATAGTGATATTTACAGCTTGTAGGCATAAATAGCAAGTGTATGATCTAATGGCAGCCATATTGTTGTCTTTTGTCTTGGAAAATTCCCCATAAAAATACCAAAAGCTTACAGATTGTAACACAAATTCTACTGTTTCACCTGTCAAACGCTAGTACTTTGATAAATAAAACGGTGCTATAAGAAAAAGAATGTGTGAAAACCACTTAGCTGTAAAAAATATTCACATATTTTGCCCCCATAAATTTTTCGACTGAAGTCGCCTTTGGCAGGGAACGGTAAAGTGACAAAAGTCGCCTATGGCAGTGAAAGAGTTAAAAGCTAAAGATGAGGGAATTTTGTGATTTTCAAAGTGCAATATTTCTCTTATTGTTTATCAAACTGTATGTTGTGGGTACTCATTGGAAACATTGTGATAAGGCAATTCCAATGAGTACCAACAGTATAGGGTTTATATTTGAAATAACCAAGAACTTGGTTCAGTTTCTATAGAAAATTGCCCCCTCGAGAACACAAACGCAATTTACATGAATGAATGCTACATATGTGTACTTAATGCTCCTGAAATGTAACGTCTTATCATTCTGTTGTTCTTCTCTTTCGCTCCAGGCACCAATACAAGGACTTGCTGTGATGTAGCGCAGTTACAAAGTTTTGTTATTTTCAAAATGCAATATTTAACTTATCATTTATCAAATCCCTATGTTGTGGGTACTCATTAGAATTGTCTCGATGAGACAATTCCAATGAGTACCCACAATATAGGGTTTGTATTTGAAATTACAAATTCATATTGTTTTCATGTCCTCTTATCTTTTGTTTGGCTTTTTTGCTACAGGTACCAATACAAGAACTTGCAGTGACATAGCTCAGTTACAAAGTTTTGTTATTTTCAAAGTGCAATACTTCACATATCGTTTATCAAATCCCTATGTTGTGGGTACTCATTAGAATTGTCTCGATGAGACAATTCCAATGAGTACCCACAATATAGGATTTGTATTTGAAATAACAAAAGACCTGGTAAAGTTTCTATAGAAAATTGCAGTCTTTAGGATGAGGTCCCATCTACATATGACCTTAGATGTTGAGTGGGACGTAAAACTCCATAAATCCAATCTATAGAAAATTGCCCCCTCGAGAACACAAACACAATTTACATGAATGAATACTAAATAACATGTGTACTTAATGCTCCCGAAATATAACGTCTTCACTATTGTTCTTCTCTTTTGTTGCAGGCACCAATACAAGGACTTGCTGTGATGTAGCGCAGTTACAAAGTTTTGAGCAGGGTATGGCGCTCCCCATTCAACTCTTACAGAAATGCCCAAGCTGCCTTTACAACTTTTTCGACCAAATTTGCCAGATGACGTGTTCACCTGTCCAGAGCGACTTTCTCATGGCGAACCTGACTGCTCCAAAGCCGCCTGGCTATACAACGGGAATTCCTCAAGTGACTTATGTGGTTACAGAAAAATATGCATCATCGTTGTATAATTCCTGCAAAGACGTTGAGATGCCAAGTGCGCATGATAAAGCAATTTCCCTCTTCTGCGGAAGAAATGTGGACATATGTACACCACATCTATGGCTGGAATATATGAGTAGTATAGGCAATGGACGAGCTCCTTTCCCAGTAGAGTATGTATTTAGTGATGGACCTTGGAAGGCTCCTGATGGTCAGGTGTACCAGCCGCTCGATGTGAAGAACTATAAATGTAGTGAGAGGCCTCATACGGACAGCTCTGTTATAGGTAAGTCATTTTTAGCTCCATTGGCCATCAGGCCAGCAGGCTATTATCATGACGCTGTGTCCCTTATCCATGCATGTGTCTTGTCTGTCAGTCAGGTCGTATTTCAGTCTGGGGGTCAGAAACTATAAATGTAGCGAGACACACCGTAGCGACAGTTCTATTATAGGTAAGCACAGCTCCAATTAACCCTGTCCCAAACATGACCTGGTTTTGACGTCCCTAATAGAAAAGGCTTGGGAAAACATTGAAACAAAAGAAGAAACTGCTGATAACCAGCAGTTTCTCCTTTTGTCTCAATATTTTCTGTGCCATATTTTACACAAATTCTATCTTTTATGACTTCCATTTTGTCATTTGTGGCAGTTTTTGAAGTGGATAGCCCTAAAAACTTGCCGTTTGGGAAAGGGTTAAGAGGGGGTGATGGCTTTTCAAAATGCAATATTTCTTTTTTTTATTCATCAAACCCTATGTTGTAGGTACTCATTTAACCCATTAACACATTGACAGCTTTGGATGCTCTAGAAGAGAAAGGCTTTAGAAACCATTGTGGAAAATGAAGAAATTGCTTGCAATGAGCAATTTCTTCATTTCCCTCAATGTTTCCTACCCAAAAAGACCAAAAAAATATAAGGCTAAGCAGGGAAACTGATAAGAGAGGGTTAATTCATTAACATACATTGATGCCTTTTGACACCCTAGAAGAAAAAGGCTTTGGAAAACATTGTGCAAAATGAAGAAATTGAGGCTACAACTCTTCCATGTTTTCTTTTTATTCTTTGTAATTCCTTAACTTTTAAAGTCAATAAGAGTTGTTTCAGATATCAAAATTAGTTCATACATTGACTGTAAAGACATAGGACCTTGTTCTCCAGTTATTACATTTTTATATAATTACATTGATCACAAAAGATTTAGTTCGGGAAAGGAGTAAGCTTAACAGAACTTGATTTTTCAGGCAACAAGCCATGTTCCTGCCAAGACTGTGCAGAAGTAGGCCCATGTCCAACACCTGCCCCACCACCGAGGCCAAACAATGTCACCAGACAAAAGTATTTTGACGCTGAATTTGGACGACAGAAATATGAGGCGGTGGAGATCAAGATAACCAGAAAAGACAGTGTAGACCCTGTACAACATCTGCTGCCGGCACCAAGTACAACGGTGGTCAACTATACTTCCATATATGATAAAGAGTTTCTGCACCAGGTAAGGCAGAGATCCTTTCCCAAACGACAGAATTTTTAGGGTGATCCACTTCAAAAACTCCCACAAATGACAAAATGGATGTTATTGAAGATAGGATGGGTGTGAAATATGGCACAGAAAATATTGAGACAAAAGGGGAAACTGCTGGTTATTAGCAGTATCTTCTTTTGTTTCAATGTTTTCCAAAGCATTTCTATCAGGGACATCAAAACCAGGTCTTGTAATGTTGGAAAAGGGTTAAAATACAATATTTATCTTAATGGTTTTCAAATCCCTATGTTGTGGATGCTCATTAGAATTGTCTTGTCGAGGTTGGTCCAATGTTTTTCCACAACATAGGGTTAGTATAACATATTTAATGGAATATTGCATTTTGAAAAGCTATTACACTTGACTTCTTTAATGCTTTTCGGTGGATTATTGAGAAATAACTGTAGATTATAATTTTGATAAACTCACCGCCTATCCAGTGAAATTATCAAAAACTTGTGCCCGCTTTCGTTCATTTCGCCCTATCTGATGTTATGTAAGCCGGGCCAAATTAGTGACGTCACCATAAGCATTGCATAGCAGTTGCGTGCAAAATGACACACTTTAAGAAAATCTGTCTTAAGATTTATGCATTTTGTCTAATTTCTGCATTAACCCTTTCACTGCCAAGTATTTATTTCGGACGTGTTTCTCACTGCTGAATTAATTCGAAGAAATTTCCAAGAATCGATACCCTGTACACAAAAACATGCATAACTTTTGACTCATTTGATGGATTCCTTTCAAATTTGCAGCACATACATACAAATTAAGCACCTATATTCGACCAAAATTTAAAGGTAATTTATGAAATGACAATATTTTTTTCTTTTTTATGTTGTGGGTACTCATATATTTCGCCCCCAGAAATTTGTCGACTAAAGTCGCCTATGGCAGGGACCTCCTATAGTCGACAAAAGTCGCCTATGGCAGTGAAAGGGTTAACGAAATAGAATAATCGTTTGTTTTTCGAGTAAGATCGATTGATATTTCATTACGTGAACAACGAAAGCTACATTTTCACTTTTGGCTTCGCCACTCGTGAAAATAAAGCTTTTGTTGTTCACTCTTTGAAATATAAATCGATCTTACACTCAAACAAACGATAATCCTCTATATACGAATCTTTTTTACAGGTTATAAATATTTTATGATTCAACTTACTCCAAGTTTACACTTAAACTGCATTTGAGTTTAGCAAATGTCAAACCTATTACCACACAATGACTCTTTTTGACTCCCTACAAGATAATGGTTTTCCCGCAATGTTTTCTACCAAGAAAGACCAAAAAATGTTAAATTTTGTTAAATGGAAATTGTTGTCTGCAACACCTATGAGTTTGGACAAGTAAAACATTTTGTCATATGGTAATGACTTAAACTGCATTTGAGTTAAGCAAATGTTAAACCTGTTTTATTTTCATTGTACAGGTACTAGCATTGCAGAATTCACTAGCTGGCTTGACCGAAGACCCCCAGGGCAGAAAAGTGTCGTTGGACGAAGTGTGTATAAAAATGTATGGCCAACCTGAGTGTGTGATCGAGAGTGTATTACAATATTTCCAGAATAATGCCAGTAATATCGATAAAGTTGTGTATGACGACTTCCATTTCTTTGTCAAGGCTGACTATTTGGATCATTATGCTAGTTGCGCAAGGTAAGAACGAAGACTTAAACGGGCACAATATTTCTACATGGGTACCTGTCTAATAACTGACCAAACGCCAATGGACAGATGGCTCTGCCCAACATAGAATTTAAGACAAGCAATGGGGATCTTATCGTTAATAGGGAACGATTTTATCCAGTTAATGGTGACGTAAATTCGGACAAACAAAATAGTATTTCTTAGGTGTTGTTATAAAATCTCGTAACTACGGCTTGATTTAAGCCGTAGTTACCAGATTTTATAACAATACCGATGGTTTATCAAAACATAATGATAAACCTAGTCTATTGTTAGCTCAAAATTCTTTGCCATTGGCATGTCGATTGTTTTGATAATCAGTCGATAAATTGCAGGGGTCTTGTTTGCCAAAATTTGGGGCCGTTATTGGGCCCCATTCCCAATGGCAAAAAGTATCTTTTTTTCCCAATTCTCTGGAGAAAATTCCCAAATGAGGACCCGGAATGCCCCATGTTAAGACCTCATCTTCATTTACAAACATTTTGAAGACAGTTTTAGGGTAGATTCTTAAACAAGAGTATGTACACATGCATTTTACATCACTACAGTCTAATTTGCAGCTGAAACTGAGTGACAGTATGAATGCAAACTAGTTTTAGTTTTTCCCAATTTAGATGAAAACGTCACTTTTTTTCCCAATTTCACTGGCCCCCGGCCCCAAACAAAAATTGGTAGCAAGACCCCTGAATTGATACAATAACACATGCAACGAAGAACAATTGGGGTATGACATATTTCTGATAATCCATTGGCTAATCAATGTTTTTGATTGACAGTCAGCGTTTGGTCAATTACTGGCAGGTACCCAGGTACCAGCACTAACTGATAATTTATGAATTTAGGTAGCTTAAAGTGACATTTCACATTTATTTTAATTTTTAAAAGTATGTCTTGATGCAAAGATTGTTTATTCTAATGAGAAGAAATACTATCAGTGTTTTGAAGTTGTTATTTATAAGCGAAAAATGCGCCTTTAAAGTTGAGACAGAAATAACAAATTCTATAAAAATCTGAACTGTTGTCCACAACAATTTGTCTAATTTTAGATCAAAAATATCTATTTCTCGTAAACGGTTCAATATTTTGACTCGAAATTTTCAGAATCTCCATAAGAATAGATGCTCTTTCAGCAGAGATATTTTTACAATTTCCAGACTGAGTCCTGGGGACTCGCTTGATTCCATATCAATGAGTCCAGCTACTAGTTTAGTGAGTCCAATACACTATCTTTAATAGGAAATCTGTACAAATTGTTGCATCCTGGGACTCGCTTGATTTAAAACTTTGCATCCCAGAGACCAAATTATGAGTAAAAGTAGCAGGATGCGCAGGTAAAATAATCACTGTTTCAGATAGAATAAAAGTAAAATTTATGTAGAAATAATTGTGAAATGTCACTTTAACCCAATTATAGAATCTATAGGAGCAATCCACGTTTGACAACATGCAGACGAGTTGACTAAGGCATTTCTTAGAATTGTTATAATTTTGTCTTAATTTTGCAAAGACTTCACAATACAAATTTGGGATGAAATTTCTTCATTAGAAACAGCCTGGAAATCTTTATGAGAATACTTTCTTCCGGCATACAAAATGCTAAGTTTTCCAAAACATAATTTGACTTCGAATTTGTGACCTGCAGCCGAGTGGGATATTAGTCTACTGTTCTTGTTTGATATAAGATGTTGTGAAGTTTTGCAGGAAAAGGAATAATTGTTTATTTCGAAAGCCCAAACTAAGGATATTTGAGTACAAAGCTGGGTGTTAATGGTATATGAATACTGAATATTACACATTTTCTGGGATAACTGCCCAGTTTTTTCCCGCTAATGCATGCCAATAAAGGCTGGGAAATTAAAATTTTATATAATGAAGTTCTAGTTTGTAATTTTTCAGTTCATTTCGTGAATTTACAATTTCTAGTTCTTAATTTTACAGTTCTTGGTTGTAATTTTACAGTTCTTGGTTGTAATTTTACAGTTTTCTTTTGTAATTTTGCAGTTCTTGTTTGTAATTTTACAGTTCTTGTTTGTAATTTTACATTTCTTGGTCGTAATTTTCTTGATTGTAATTTTACAGATCTTGGTTGTAATTTTACAATTTCTAGTTTGTAATTTTGCAGTTCTTGTTTGTAATTTTCTTGTTTGTAATTTTACAGTTCACCTCTCCAGAAGATTGATACGACAGCAGACCATTTGTCATGTCGAGCGGCCTTTGGAGGAATAACACAGCCATTTATAGTTCTTGAAGGCTATAAAGGTAATTATAGCAATAGATACATTAACCCTTTCCCAAACAAGAACTCGTTTTGACGTCCATAGTAGATATAGCTTGGGAAAACATTGAGACAAAAGAAGAAACTGCTGATAACCAGCAGTTTCTTCTTTTGTCTTAATATTTTCTGTCTTGTATTATGCACAAGTTCTATCTTTCACAAAATCTCTTTTGTCATCAGCAGCAGCTTTCAAATTGGATCACCCTAAAAATTTTTGTTTTGGAAAGGGTTAAAGAGGTGGTGAAGGCATTCTAAATTTGTTATTTCAAATCCTAACCCTATGTTGCAGGTACTCATTGGAATCGTCTCGGTGAGACGATTCCAATGAGTTCCCACAGCATGGGGTTTGATGAACGTTGAAAGATGTTTTATATTTTGAAATGCAATCATTTCCTCTTGTCTGCAGCTCTGGTATTGTGGGAAAATATCTCTTCTTCAGGGTTGCCATGCGTCATGGTAAAGTCGGAGAAATTAAATTTTTTTTCAAGGTCTGGGAATTGACTGAAAGCTGAATGATAGATTGCATCGCCCAAAGTAGAATCTAGGACAAACAATCGGGGTGTGGCATTTTCCTAATTTTTTATTGGCATGTCGATTGCTTTGATTGTCAGTCGATAAATCAATACAGTATCACAGGACATAGCAACAAAGAATTTTCTGATCGTCCATTGCTTTATCGATGTTTTTGATTGACAGCCAGTGTTTGGTTAATTGTTATGGAATTTTGTGAATTGTCTGGAAAATTTTAAAATACAGGCAAATGTCAGGGAATTGTCAAGGAAATTCACAAAAAGAACATGCAGTTTCATACATTTTATTATCTGGATATTGCCTTTTTAACCCTTTCCCAAACAAGACCTGGTTTTGACGTCCCTAATCGAAATGGCTTGGGAAAACATTGAAACAAAAGAAGAAACTGCTGATAACCAGCAGTTTCTCCTTTTGTCTCAATATTTTCTATGCCATATTTTACACAAATTTTATCTTTAATAACATCTATTTTGTCATTTGTGGCACTTTTTGAAGTGGATCACTTTGAAATTTGGCCGTTTGGGAAAGGGTTAAACTTTCTCCAAATAGTTACTTTTATGTCTCCAAGTTATTAAGGTAATAACCGCAATGAAACATGTCAGGGAATTTTCAAAATGTTTGTCAGGTTAATGTCAGGGAATTGTCAGGGAAATATATTTTCTCTGACTCGTGGCAACCCTGAACAGATAAGAGGGCGTGAAGACAATCTAAATTGTTAATTTCAAATCCAAACCCTATGTTGTGGGTACTCGTTTGAATCTTTTGATGAAACATTTCAAATGTCATTCAGTGATTTTTCTACAATTTCAAGACTGTGAGTCCTGTGGACTCACTGGATTCCATATCAATGAGTCCAGCTACTAGCTTAGTGAGTCCAATACATTATTTTTAATAGGAAATCTGTAAAAATTGTTGCATCCTGGGACTCGCAAGAATTAAAACTTTGCATCCCAGAGACCAAATTATGAGTAAAAGTAGCAGGATGCGCAGGTAAATAAAACACTGGTCATTGTTACGAGTATTCAGAACATTGGGTTTGATAAAAAATAAATGAATTGTTGCATTTTGAAAAAAAAAAACACTTAGCTGTAGATCTGATGCTTAACCCTTTCCCAAACATCAAAATTTTAGGGTAATCCACTTCAAAAACTGCCACAAATAACAAACGGATGTTATTAAGATAGGATTTGTGTAAAATTTGGCACAGAAAATATTGAGACAAAAGGAGAAACTGCTGGTTATCAGCAGTTTCTTCTTTTGTTTCAATGTTTTCCAAAGCCTTTTCTATTAGGGTCGTCAAAAACCAGGTCTTGTTTTGGAGAGGGTTAAAGTGACCTTATTAGAAGTTCAAAAAAGTTCATTAGGAAATGAGACAAAAATGTTTGTCCAGACAATTTACTCATTTTCTACGTGACATATCTTGTTTTCTTTTAAACATTACAGGGGACCATGACTATGCAAACGCCACAACATTTGTAATTACGTTTCTGCTGAATAGAAAATTCCCGAGTTATAAAAGGGATGCATGGAAAAATGCCGTTACCTCCTATCTGGACAACTATAACAACCCAAACATGAGTGTAACATACACAACTGAATCTTTGGTGAGTAACATTTCTTCTTTTTTCACAAGGTTTTCTTCACAAAAAGACAAAAGAAATTAAAACTGCATTCGCTTTCAATGGTCACATGCAACATCTTTGAATGTGGACAAGTGTAAAATTTTGCTGTCTGGTAACGGGTAAAACAAAAATTATTACAATTTTGTAACTCTGTAATTTCAGTCTGACAGAAATGCCCCAGTATTTCAAGTTGTGCCCGATAGCAGTTATTCAATCCATGCAAGTGACACGCCATCAATATCAAACGAACCAACCCAGGATAATAATAATGTTGATGTCCAGAATCTCTTGTTTACGCCTCTGAACACTAATGACAAGGAGTCTACAGGCATTGCTCCTCCTAATAATGATGCTGCTGACGCCGATGTTGATCTGGCAGATGAGTCAGACGACGGCGAGGGTCACTGTGTTTGGTACGGGCAGTGTGGGACCGGATGGAATCAGGGAGCCTTGAATTGTCCGACAACTAATGAAACTAGAATACCCCCTAAACTGACTGATAAAGATGGACTCAGGATTCTGAAAAAATACTGCACAGATTTGTATCATGGTAAGTAGAAATTAGATGCCGTATTCACCAACGCTTCTAAATTGATTGTCTTAAAAGCGCCCATGCTAGGTTTTTATGCTTCCAAACTGTTCGGGAACTCATATTTGTGCGTGGAAAAACAATTTGCAATTCATAAAAACCTCAATCACGGCGAATAACCATCTTTCCTTCGCTAAAGATAAATCCTTTACAAGCGTGTTTACACATTCTATTTTTACTTCAAAACGAGACAAGGTCAAGGTCAACGAGACACACCTCCGCGATATTAACACACCGTACAACCGCCTGTGTCGATGACTGTGACCTTATTTGCGAGGAATACGTGAAAAGGTTTATTTTGTACAAGCACTGAACATTTATACGCGTATTTATCAACTATAGAATACCAAAGACCCTTTCGCTTATTTATAAAAGTAAGTTCATTTGACCTACCATGCATATGACATCAGATGCCGAATCTGTCTTCGCTGACTTTCGACGCAGCCAGTTGTACAGTGTGTAGAATCTCACTGAGCACAGATGACGTACCTCTGACGTAATTGATTTTTGAAGGTTTGGCATTTATAACCGTTACAAAACAAAAACAAGGACAATATGAAACAACCCGCACGTTATTAATTGACTGGGATTTTAATACTTAATAAAGCTCGATGAGTGCTAACAATGGACGTAAATGATCTACCCATTCAGGTTGGTAATTTCATACATTATTTCTGGTTTGTAATTATTGTGCCATTTGCATTTTCGACAGCTTAGCTGGTCCCCCTTTAAAGAGAAATTACAAAACAAAGCATCTGATTGGATTGATTGTTTTGTAATTCTAAAGAAATGTTTTGCTGTAGCCTGGTTGATGAATACCACTATAGATATGTAGTTCTATAGATGTGAATTGGTTAAAACCAGATTATAAATTATCCATTTTCTCCAAAACAATTCTTTGTTTTTGGAAAAGATCACGGAAAAGAATCATATAAAATGCTAACATTCAGGATGTTCTACTTTTGCCATTGAGAATTTTTGTTCTTTACCCAAATTTCATTTCAATCAAATTGATTTTATAGCCAGAAACCGCCTTAATAACTTGTGACTCGCAATTTCTTGATTTTCTGAAATGGTCTCTTTCCTAAAAGACCAAAGCATGTACAATTCCATTCTTTCACAATTGTCTTTTGCATTGTCTTTGTATTTAGACCAGTCTTAAATTTTGATGTCTTGTAATAGGTTTAATAATCTACACAAAGAAGGTTTCTTTGTACTTATCCCTGATTTTAACCCTTTCCCAAATGACACAATTTTGGACTGCTCCAATTTGAAAGGTGTTGCAGACAGCAAATTCAAGTTGATCAAATGTTAAAAATCTTTTCATTTTGGATTAGAAAACATTGTGGAAAATGAAGAAATTGCTTGTTACAAGCAATTTCTTCATTTTCCACAATATTTTTCAAAGCCACTATCTTGCAGGGAGTCAAAAGAGTCATTGTGTGGTAATGGGTTAAACAAAAACCTTGTAGCTGCAGCTTTAACCCATTACAAATCAGTGACACCTATTGATGCTCTATAACACAATGTCTTTTGAAAACATTGTTGAAAATGAAGAAATTGCTTGTGACAAGCAATTTCTTCATTTCCCACAATGTTTTCTACCCAAAAAGACCAAAATATTTCAGATTTTATTGATTTTAAAATTTTGTCTGCAAAATCTTTGAATTTGGATCAGTCCAAAATTTTGTTGTCTGGTAATGGGTTAAACAAGCGGCAGTTACGAGGTTTTTGTTTAAAAGCAACAATATATTTGTTCTGCAGGTGATGACAATACATATACATGCTGTGACACCGCCCAGTTACACGCTATTGAAGGAAATCTGGCTCTGCCCGACCAACTTTTATCTCGATGTCCAGCTTGTTATCGTAACTTCCTAAATCAGATCTGTTACATGACCTGCAGTCCCGTTCAGAGTAAATTCTTGATACGAAATCTCAAAGACACGTGTCCTGACGGATCTCAAGCTGTCGGAGGATTATGCGGAAAGGGGATAGTGTCGGTCACTTACATTATGACGGATAATTACACGGAAAGTCTGTACAAATCGTGTAAAGACGTTCAGATGCCCAGCGCTAACGAGAAAGCGTTATCGTTATTCTGTGGACGACCAGCAGACGAGTGTAACTCGACAATCTGGCTGAGTTATATGGGCAATACTGGTAATGGTAGAGCTCCATTCCCTATTTACTACAAATACACCAATGTGCCTTACATAACGCCACAGAATCAGTCGATTGAGCCGTTAAATATCAACAATACTCGATGTAACGAGACGTTTTCCAACTCGAGTGCGCCATGTTCGTGTCAAGATTGCGAGGATAGTTGTGCGCCGGTACCGCCACCACCTGCGGCTAAAGCGGCGTTCAAAATTCTCGGTATGGACGGTATCTCCTTCATTATGGGATGTATCTTCATAGCTTTTGTCATCTTTTTTGGAACATATACGATTTGTTACAACGTAATTATGAGAGACACGCTGAATATCGATCCTCAAGATAAAGGACTGGGAGAAGTTGAATCCGAATGCTGTGATTACTCCGTCAACGGAAGTCGTAGAAACCTCGTCGGGGAAGTTTTAGTGTCGCCCGCGGATATTAGCGGACTTGAAAAGTTTGGTGCCTATGTTGAAAGATGCCTTGAGTCAGGTTTTAGATTTTGGGGACGATTTTGTGCCAAGCATCCAGCTCTTGTTTTGCTGGTTTCCTGTATATTTTTTGGTGCGATGGCCGGAGGAATTGCAAAGTATGATGTAACAACGGATCCAGTCAAGTTATGGTCGTCAGCTAACAGTACGGCGAGAACACAGAAACACTACTTTGATTCACATTTTAGGTGAGTTTTATTGTTTTGTTCACCCTTGTATCTTACAAATTAATGCACAGATGTGTCAAAATTCTAATGTGTTGTAGACAAAAAATAAATTCGAATGGAAATTATAGTTATACAGGGCTTTCAATAATATGTGAGTGGAGGATTTCCTCGTTCTATTTCACTGAATTAAAGAAAAATCCCTGTGATACTTTTGAAAATATTGTATAGGGTTAATAGAATAAACAGAAAATGGACAGGTCACATGATTTGTGGCAAGTCTAAAATTTGGCCATCTGGTAATGGGTTTTACATTTTTTCTGTCTTTTCAGTCCATTTTATCGTACAGAACAGATTATTGTATCACGGCCACACAACAAGACAAAAGTAACACATGCCTACCCGCCACCCTCAACAAGCTCTGTTAACTTTTCTTCCTTATTTGACCTTGACTTCATGCATCAGGTGAGTAATGAAAGTACTTTTCAAAACAAGATCTGGTTTTGAGGTACCTAATTGAAAGAGCATGGGAAATCATTGAAACAAAAGAAGAAAATGCTGATAGTCAGCATATTCTTCTTTTGCCTAAATACTTTCAGTACTATATTTTGAATAAAAGACTGACTTATCTACATCAATTTTGAAATTAGATCTAGATAAATCTAAAAGTTTGTTTGGTAAAGGGTTAAAAGACAAACAAGACAAAAATAACACATGCATACCTTGGATCCCTGTTAGCGGAAAATATCCTTTCAGATTCCCACCAATGATTTGATAATCGTTTACATATGTGGTTGAACAGCTAGAGACTTGGTACGGTTGTTGTGGTAGTACTGGTATGAGAAATGACTGGAGCCCATGGTTAGGTGCTGCAGCTACTGAAATATGACCGAAGCAGTTGAAATAGGTGTTAACCTCCAGTCAATCCACCCTTACCTAAACAAGACCTGAGGCGCGTTCTTTAGAGCGAGATTTCTTGAGATATCTTGAAATTTCTTAAGATATTTTAGGATAAAGCGTTCTTTAGAGTAAGATTTTTAAGACGCTCAATGGGAGGCGCCATTACCCTATACTTCGTGCGGAACCCTTTGGTCAACTCTGTGGAAACAATATAAAAGAGACTTGACCGATTTGTTCCGAATACTCCATAATTCATAAACCGCGGAGTTGTGAATGTTCCATACTTCATACAAATGACGTCATTATGATGTCATTTGTATGAAGTATGGAACATTCGGAACCCATCGCTTATAATCTCTGTCTCAAAAACGCTGTATCAAAAACATCTTGAGAAATCGCAAGAAATCTCGCTCTTAAGAATGCACCTTTGGTTTTGACATCTCATAGCCCGTTCCCAAACAGCGAGATATTAGGTTGCTCCAATTTTAGAGCTGCTGCAGAAGACAAACCTGAGGTTAAAAAAAATACAATTATGTACAATAAAGCTCAGAAAATATTTTTCCACAATGTTCTTGACACAGGAAGAATGAAAAATGTAAAATTTCATGAACTTGAAACTGTGACCTGCAACATCTTTGACTTAATTTGACTTAATCTTAAATGTTGCGACAAAATTTCACCCGTCAATTGTTTGATAGCGTGAACCTATGTGGGCCAGCAGCTGAAGGCTCGGTTAGTGTGTTGTGGTAGTACTGGTATGAGAAACAACAGGAATCCATGGTTAGGTGCTCCAGCCCCTGTGATATGACCATAGCAGTTGAAAACGGGATAAAACCCCAATTAACAAACTAAAATATTTCTGTCAAGTAAAAGGTTGTGTATAGCTAGAGATAAATTTCCTAGCAGAGCATCTCTAGCTAATAACAAGGGATACTATTCCAGGTCATTTGTCATGAGCTATAACAGCAGGCTTTGCTTTTTGATTACAGGTACTGGACCTTCAGACCAAGGTACAAAATTTGGTAGCGAAACATGACGGTAAAAACGTAACCCTCGAGGATATTTGTTTCAAACCCCTCTCCCCAGACAACAACAACTGCACGATCGAGAGCGTATTTCAATACTGGAGGAATAGTCGTGATGAGCTCGACAAAGTGGCATACGATCAGTATCATATCTTTGTGATGGCAGACTATTTGGATCATTTCCTAAAGTGTACACAGTATGTAATATTTTATTTAACATTTTAAGCAACACTTTTGGCGCGACAGGTGACATAAGTTGACATTCAGCCAGGGCGTGAAAAAGTCGACCTGCATATTCAAGTAAATTCCTTTTCTCTTAATATTATTTTTGAATTAAAATCTATCACTTTTTACTGCGTTATGTATAAGGCAATAAATAAATAAAGGCTGGAATCTGCCTGTCGCTGTCTTTCTCGGTCAGTCTGTCTGTCCACAAATCTTGTCCGAGTAAATCCCACAGTTTGAGCACAATTTGCTTCATACTTCTTAACTGGCGTAAATTCATCATGATCTGTCTTAGTGCAAGATGTAGTTTCACGAAAATTAGGAAGAATTATTGCCCTGTTTTGACTTCCAAATGCTTGTTTGGAAAACAAAGTGGTAGGGATATTTTAGTGATACTTTTCTAGTTTCTTTTATCTAATCATCAGGGCCCCGGCTTCCGTATCCGACACATTACCACTAAAGATGTCTTGTTTAGCTACATACGGTGGACCTGCCTTTCCCTGGGTGGTCATGGGAGGATATGACGGTATGTTTAACCCTTTTCTTAATTGCAAATATTTGGACTAATCGAAATTTAAAGATTTTGGTGACTACAAGATTATTAGTGGATATTTTTAAAGATAAATTGGCTCTTTTTGGAAGAAAACATTTTGGGAATTGAAGATATTACATATCGCAAGCAATTTCTTCATTTTTAGCCCAACTGGCAGAAAGCCAGGAAGCTATTGTCATAGCTTTGAGTCTGTCATGCATATATGCACCATCCAAAACCTTTTTCTTGTATGCACTCTAGAGCCTAGAGGCTACAATGTTTGCCCGATCAACCTAACATTTGGTCAGAATGATTGTCTTGATCAAATTTTGGATGAATATGAAATTGGGTCTTTTTTAGGAGTGTAAAAAACCCTTTTTTAGGAGTGTCAAAAAGCATCAATGAGCAGGAATAAGTTAACCCTTTCCCAAACGGCAAAATTTTAGGGTGACCCACTTCAAAAACTGCCACAAATGATAAAATGGAAGTTATTAAAGATAGAATTTGTGTAAAATATGGCACAGAAAATATTGAGACAAAAGGAGAAACTGCTGGGTATCAGCAGTTTCTTCTTTTGTTTCAATATTTTCCCAAACTTTTTTATCAGGGACGTCAAAACCAGGTCTTGTTTGGGAAAGGGTTAAACGAAGGCCCTGTCTCAATATGACAGTAACTGTTGAATGTGGCATTAAAGGGACATTTCATTCCAATTTCATTTTTTTAAAGTATGTCTTGATGCCAAGATTGGTTATTCTAATGAGTATAAATACTATAAGATTTTTGAAGTTGTTGTCAATAAGCGAGAAACAAGCATTTTAAGTTGAGACATAATCGATAAATTGCATATAAATCCGAACTGTTGTCCACAACAATTTGTTCACTTTTAACACAACAATATAAATTTCTCGTAAACGGCGCAATGTTTTGGCTTGAAATTTTCAGAATTTTCATAAGGAAATATGCTCTTTCAGATAAAAATAAAAGTAAAATTTATGACAAAATATTCTGAAATGTCACTTTAAATTGTATTTAACCCTTTCCCAAACAACAAAATTCAAGGGTGTTCCAACACAAAAGCTGTTGTAGACAACAGAATTGATGTTAAAAAACAAGGAATTTGTGTACTATATAGCACAGAAAAATATTGAGACAAAAGGAGAAAATGCTGATCATCAGCATTTTCTTCTTTTGTTTCAATGTTTTCCCAAACCTATTTTCATACAGGCGTCAAAACCAGGTCTTGTTTGGGAAAGGGTTAATCAAAGTTTTTGTGTTTCAGGTAAAAACTATTTAAACGCAACAGCCTTTGTGATAACATTTGTTGTAAACAACCATTTAGAGGAAAGTGAAAACTCAAAGGCCGAGGCATGGGAGGCAGAATTCATCAAATTTATGAAGAGCTACAAAAACGACAACATGACCATATCTTTTTCATCTGAGGTTAGTGTTATTACTTACAAAATAAGTCCTAGTTTTGATATCCTTACTATAAAAAAGCCTGGGATAAATTGAGGCAAATGAAGAAATGTCTAAATATTTTCTGTGCTATCTCATTGTGATATATTCGGATGAAAGTGAAAACTCCAAGGCTGAAGCATGGGAAGCAGAATTCATCAAATTTTTGAAAAGCTACAAAAACGACAACATGACCATATCGTTTTCATCCGAGGTTAGTTTTATTCTTTACGAATAAGCCCTGGGTTTCATTTCCTTTCTAGAGAAATGTCTGGGAAAACATTGAGGGAAAAGAAGAAAATGCTGATGACCAGCATTTTCTCCTTTTACCTCAATATCTATTAATTGATTGGATGAAGTGAAGGCTGAGGCATGGGAGGCAGAATTCATCAAATTTTTGAAAAGCTACAAAAACGAGAATATGACCATATCTTTTTCATCCGAGGTTAGTTTTATTCTTTACAAATAAGACCTGGGTTTCATATCCTTAACTAGAGAAAAGTCTTGGAAAATATTGAGGAAAAAGAAGAAAATGCTGATAATCAGCATGTTCTCCTTTTACCTCAATATTTTCGTAGTTGTTTGGATGACAGTGAGAACTTTAAAGCCGAAGCTTGAGATGCAGAATTCTTCAAATTTATGAAAAGCTACAAAAACTATAATATGACCATATCTTTTTCATCCGAGGTTTGTTTTATTCTTTACAAATAAGCCCTTAGTTTGATCATGTCCTTACTAGAAAATACTTTCAATCAACATTTTAGAAGTGCCGACTGTTGAGACCATGTCTGTCTGTCTCTCCTTCTGTCTGTCATTCCGAAAACTGAACATGAAGACTTAACATTAGCATTTTTGGGGGCATTAGTGTTTCGCTAACATGTCTTGTTTTGTAATATTTTAGTGATCCAGTTACCTTATCATGTTTGGTTATATCACCATTGCACTGGGATATTTCAGATTTGAATGATCTTTTTATGCCCCCGTATCGAGAGATCGGGGGAATATTGTTTTACTTGTGTCTGTCTGTCTGATAACTTAACATTTGCCTTTTCTCCAAAAGTATTTGACATACAAAGCTCAAATTTGGTATGCAACTTTCTTTCAATGATATCTGCCTGTTCCATGCGATATGACCTTCCTTAAGATCATCCTTTAACCCTTATCAACCCTTTACACGAAAACGTAACATTTTAGAAAAATAGCCATTTCAGGGGCATTTGTGTCCACAAACATATCTTTTTTTTGCAATATTTCAGAGATCCATCCAAGACGAACTAAACAGAGAAAGTAAATCGGACATATGGACAATTCTCGTCAGTTACCTGATTATGTTTGGCTATATCACCATCGCTTTGGGACATTTTAGAAGTGTAGAAACAATATTTGTAAGTAATTTTGCTCCCTTACGAAGGGTCGTATTATGTTAACACTTTTCCAAAAAAGATCAGGCCCCGGTTTCTCGAAAAAACTTAAGTATATTCTCATGAGAATATGCTCAACTTCAAAGGGATTCTCTCCAATGTTGAAGGGTATTCGATTGAAGTTCATGTGGATTTCGTGCGATTTGAGCACGGTGCTCAGATTTGAGCATGAGAATTACTTTAGTTTTTTTTTTCGAGAAACCGGGGCCTGGTGTTGATGTCCCTAATAGAAATGGCTTGGGAAAACATTGAGGCAAAAGAAGAAAATGCTGATTATCAGATTTATTATCAGATTTATTATCAGATTTATTTTGCTATCTGCAGCAGCTTTCAGCTTTGTAAATCAGACATCTGGACAATACTCGTCAGTTACCTGATTATGTTTGTTTATATCACCATTGCACTAGGACATTTTAGAAGTGTGGAGACAATATTTGTAAGTAATGATACGCTGGAAGGGTCATATGGTGGCTTTTCAACGAAAGTCTGGTAACAGCAGCTTGTCTTAACGTATACAACCCATCATTAGCACCAAAGAGCCAGAGGCGAAATTTGAAAAGTGCCAGTAAATCCTAAACTGTGTTATATTTCCCTTCCAAATACAAACATAAGCATTTTGAACAGTTTAGAATTTTGAATTAATGCATAATTATGGAAATGTTTGACAAAAATGTAATAAATTACCTCCCTTGCATTATGAATATAGAGTAAAAAGATATTTGTAAATTATTTTCTTCTTGAAACATAATCTTGAAATCCGGCACGTTGAATCAACTTATTTGAAGTGTATTTACAAGAGTGTGTAATTTGATGCATGCCCCATGGCTAGAAAGTGGAGTTTTTAATGATGGGTCATATACCTTAAGCTGCAGTTACAAGATTTTCTTTGAAAAGCAGCGATATTATGTTAGGACACTGACCAACTGTTGATTAAGTGAATGGAATTTTAAGTCCCACTCAACAAATAAGGGCATATGGAGACGGGGCCTTGGTTTTACCCATTACCACACAGTGACTCTTTTTGACTCCCCACAAGATAATGGCTTTGGAAAACATTGTGGAAAATGTAGAAATTGCTTGTGACAAGCAATTTCTTCATTTCCCACATTATTTTCTACACAAAAAGACCAAAAATGTAAAATTTCATTCAGTTTTAATTGTCATCTGCAATATCTTTGAATTTGGAGGAGTCTAAAATCAAGTCGTTTGATAAAGGGTTAAAGTCTCATCAAAAAGACTGCAGCGACTGGGGATCGAACCAGCAACCTCTGTGTTACAAGTCAAGTGCGTCTCAACTTAAAAAAATCCCCCACCGCCGATAATTATATCTGTGTTACTGTAACCTTGAAAAAGAAAATATTGAAAGTATCTTGTCGATTGAGTCGAAAATTCAAATAGATAGCAGATATACACCAAAAAATTCTATTGTATTGACTTTTGTTAAAAGAAATGTATAACATAACGAAAATTGTTAATTATCTTTATTAATGTGATCTATATAGCTAGGTCAAGCAATGTACTGCATTGAATCTGACTTACACTTCCCTATCAATAATTCTCTCGAGCTATCACCCTTGTGAATTATGTATTGGAAGTCCTTGTCAGAAATGTGGGCCAGTAAATGATAAATCAACATAGTTTATTTTTATGCCGGCATATTGAAAGATCGGGGACATGCTGTTTTACTGTTGTCCATCTGTCTGCATGTCTGTCATTCCAAACATATAACATGAAAACTTAACATTGGCCTTTTCTCCAAAAGAGCCATTTTGGGGGCATTTGTGTTTCACAAACACATCTTGTAAATACCCTGTTCTCTTGATTTCAGGTCGATTCCAAAGTGACATTGGGACTGGCTGGTGTGACTATAGTGTTGTTGTCAGTGGCAGCTTCTGTTGGTTTCTATAGTTACTGTAACGTGCCCATGACCTTGATTATCATAGAGGTCGTGCCCTTCCTTGTTTTGGCTGTGGGTGTAGATAATATCTTTATATTGGTGCAAACATACCAGGTAAGTATAGTTTAGTCGATTTTCAATAAAAACCTTGTAACTGCAGCTTAATATAAGCTGCATTTACAAGGTTTTTGTTGAAAAGAATTGGTTTACTGTTTCTATAGTTACTGTAATGTGGTCATGACCTTGATTATAATAGAGGTCGTGCCCTTCCTTGTTTTGGCTGTTGGTGTAGATAACATCTTCATACTGGTGCAAACATATCAGGTATTTAAACGTTTTAGTGAGCTTGGAAATTATGCCAAGGGAGCTAATGCCATAGCCCTAGTGTTGCATTATATCGGTGTCGCATCTCCCAGAAAAATTCTAACCAGGCTTCATAGGGGAGATTTGGTATAACTCGGACACAAAACGTAGTCTCTGTCGAAACACCATAGATATCTCACTCTCTCGGACAGATAAACTTATGAATCAACAAGGAAAACAATATAAAGTATTCCAATTCTACAATAATTCTATTGGCTAAACAGTTGAAATAAAGCCAAGGCAGATAATTTTACAAAATAAAGTATACTATCAGAGTAAGGTAAACTCGGACATTGAACGGGGAATCTGGGACGCAACTGTTGTTATGACACATTCCTAAATGGTACAGCTTTGGACTGCTCCAAATTGAAAGTTGTTTAAGACGACATCATTTACATTGCTGATTCGCTCATGAAAATCAGATAAACATGGGGAAAAACTTAAGTGTCCGAGTTTAACCTAGCATAATACGATAATACCTCAGGTAAAGTCGGACAGAAATGGGTAAATTCCCCAAATACGTCACGATGCATGTCAGATGGTGTCAATTTTCATGCACATTTGATTGATGACGCATAATACCTATAAATACAGTTGATGTCAGGAAATACTTAATCTAGGCGATTAATTTATCAACAGAAATGTCTGGCTGTCTGAGATTACCACCATGTCGGTCAGAGAAATCCCGAAATTCCCAAATCTTGAGCACTATTACAGATAAGATTTTGATATTCCAAACAAGGATACTTCCCACCAAGACAGTGAGACAGCATCTTTGATCTAGTGTCCTTGAAATATATTTCATGCACTATTACAGCTACTGCCTTGATATTTCACACATGGTATGATGGATACTTCCTGCTAGAACCTTTTATTTGAGACCATGACCTTTGACCTAATGACCTTGACCTTGGAGTTTGACCTACTTTTAAAAAACTTTAACCTGGCCTATATCTCAATCACTATTATTGTTACTGTCTTGATATTTCACACATGGATACTTCCTGCCAGGACCTTTCCTTTGGGACCATGACCTTTGACCTAATGACCTTGACCTTGGAGTTTGACCTATTTT
This sequence comes from Fragum sueziense, assembly GCA_963680895.1. Lineage (NCBI taxonomy): Eukaryota > Metazoa > Mollusca > Bivalvia > Cardiida > Cardiidae > Fragum > Fragum sueziense. The sequence continues at coordinate 35,654,362 of OY804608.1, read as the reverse complement.
AATGTGGCCTATATCTCAATCGCTATTACAGTTACAGCCTTGCTATTTCATACATGGATACTTCCTGCTAGTACCTTTTCTTTGGGACCATGACCTTTGACATAATGGTAGTTTGTTTTTATTTCTATATTTTAGAGAGATGAGAGGGACTCTATGGAACGATTAGAAGATCAGATTGGAAGAATCCTAGGTAGAGTTGGGCCTAGCATGCTGCTTACTAGTTTATCTGAGTCTACGGCTTTCTTCTTAGGTACGTTTGAAGTTAACCGCCAGAGCTCCAGATAAGAGGGGGTGATGACTTTTCAAACTGCAATAATTCTGTAATTGTTCATTCAAACCCTATGTTGTGGGTACTCATTTGAATCGTCTCGTCGAGACGATTCAAATGAATACTCACAACATAGGGTTTGGAATTGAAATAACAAAAGTTAGAATGTCTTCACTCCCACTTATCCGTAGCCCTGTAGCCCTTTCCCAAACGACAAAACTTTTCACTGGTCCAATTTGAAACCTGCTGCAGCTTACAAAATATGTGTCACTTAAAGCAAAATTTATGAATATTTGGCTCAGAAAACATTGATACAAAAGAAGAAAATGCTAATCATCAGCATTTTCTTCTTTTGTCTCAATGTTTTCCCAAGCTAATTTTAATAGGGGTGTCAAAACTAGATCTTGTTTTGTGAAGTGTTAATCATTATATGCTATCTGAAGAACTGGATATATCACGGGATTGACCTTTGGCATCAAGATCGGTAGCACCCAGTGGCTTACTTAAATACTTACTCTGTTTACTCTGTATTTCTGTTTGGATTACTTCAATCAAGTGTATGGACATAGAATATGATACTAATTGCATTCAATAATAAATGCCTTATCAAAAAATTGCCATAGAACATGCCAAATATGTTTATTTAGCTTTTTAGCAATTCTATTAGAGACATTAAAACCAGGTCTTGTCTGGGAAAGGGCTTGAGCTTTAATTTTGTCACTGATGTTCCAATTCATGATTTTGATGAGTCCAATGATTTATTGCATAACAACATTTCCACATGCTGACACTTTTTAAATGCTGCCGGAGGCGGTTGTATATTGGGCTCATCTTCTCAATCTGTCTATCCACCTGTCCATTCGTCAGTCTGTACATACGTCCACTTTTCTTGTCAACGCAACTCCTCCTAAGTGTCAGGCTGGATCTTTTTGAAACTTGGTCAATATTATCACCTTAAAGGTCTACTACGACCTATATTATTTTCTTTATATCGTGAAAAGTAGTTAAAAACAACATTTTTCACGATTCCTGTTTAAAATTTACCCCTCAGGTTAATTAGAAAGAACATGTAGACAACTGACCTATTTAAAAAAACGACTAGAGTGATTGTTCTTGATAGATGTCAACATGAGACGTCATTGGCGTTCAAAAACAATAACAGCATTTGTTGATCACCGTCGTCATTTATACCAGTTGCACATACATTACCCATTTAAACTCGAAAAATATTAAATATGCTGATCAAGATCTGTTCAAAATGATAGAATTCAACATAGAAGTTATTGAGAAAGGAAAAAAGGAATTTCATCTGAATACAAGCAATAATAAAAGGGTAAACAAAGACCGCATGGAAATTACACATGCTTGACCTATGTTGATATACAAATTTGGTCATATACAACGGTATACTGCACAGAGAGGCATGTGACGCTCAACGACCGCCCATTAAAACACGTATCTCGTGGGGCATTAGGCATCCACGAGGATCTATGAAAACATTTTACCTTATACGGAAAACTTGTAATACGTCACCACATAAATAAAAAATCGCACGTGCTATCATGACATTTTATCGCGGTAAAAAAAATCCGATATCTTGACTGCTGTGATCAACGCGTCAACGCTTTCGATTGTGAAATGAGCGTCTATGCATTATACTGAAACCCATTTTTAAACGATTTATGAGAAAACCAGAAAATCCTTTCATTTGGTCTTTGGGAATGGCTAAATTTTTGCAGTTTGGTAATAGTTAAATAAATTTGACCATGAACATGGTAACTTTGTCTTGCAGGAGCCCTAACTGACATGCCTGCAGTGCGAGAGTTTGCCCTGTATGCAGCATTAGCTGTATTGTTTGACTTCTTACTTCAAATTACCTGCTTTATCAGCTTGATGACTATTGATGCTAGGAGGCAGGAGGTATGTATTAAACCTTGTCCTGCTGACTTAAGGTTCTGGAACCATAATTACTGTAATTAAATAATAATTTAGCTATGATACAAATATAACCGATATTGTTTGATATCGCATATCTCTTATATTTATGTCAAAACACAAAATGACATGTTATGATGTGAATGGCTAATAATCAGTAAATGTTTCTGACTTGAAAATGATGTTTTATCTCCCTTAGTTATGTAAACTCATTGGAATCCTGTCATCAACACCATTCCCATGAGCATAGGGTTTGGATTTGAAATAACAAAGTTATAATGTCTTCACAACCACTTATCTGCAGTCTTGTGATACAAAGAAATAAACATCTCATCAATTTTCTTCTGTTTGTACAGCCTTATACTGCTGATACTAGTACACAACTTGAAAGCAAACGGATAAGTAACTTTTGTTGTGATATGACTCAAAATTGTTGAAAGTGATGTAAATCTGATAAACAGAAATCCACATCACACGCAAATTTTTCTATTTATACAGTCAAACATGTTAATTCGGTTTGCTGTATAAAGACCAGAAATAGTGTAGAACATTCCATGCATACCCACAGCATAGGGTTTGGTATTGAAATAACAAAATTCTTTTTTTAACAGTCCAACAGGGTTGATATAGTATGCTGTATAAAGACGAGGAAAAGCGAAGAACACTCCATGAGATCAGAGAAATCTGAGGGATGTTTATATGGATTTGTCAAGAATTATTATTCACATGCTTTGCTAGCTGAATGGGTTCGACCGCTTGTTGTAAGTTTCTTGTTAGTTATACTATATCATTTCATTGTAAAATCTGAGGTGTTTTATTTTACTATACATCTGTCCAAAGATGTAATTCTTATGAAGCTTATACAAAGCTGGGATAGCTCAGTCGGTAAAGTTGGAGTCTATCAATCCAGGGGTCACAATTTCTAATCCTGGCTCAATCAATGAATATCCTGTCTGATATTGTCCAAAAGTCATTTGTCTCTCCCCAATGGGTGTGAATCATCTATGTGAGAGAGCAGCTGGAGGTTCAGTAAGGATGTTGTGGTAGTTCTGGTCCGAGAAATGACAGGAATCCATGTTTAGGTGCTTGAGCCGCAGAAATGTAACTGAAGGGGTTGAAAACGGCGTTAAACGCCAATTGCTCACTAACCTCTTTCTGAATGTTCTTGTCTTCTTTTGCAAATTTTATTTGTAAGGGATATCCAAAGCGGGGCTAGTTTGGAATTGTTTTAAATTTACTATATTTTTACATTACAGGTTGTCGTATTTGTGGGATGGTTTATGGCCAGTATAGCATTTACATGTCATTTAGAAATAGGTCTAGATCAGGCTTTGTCCATGCCTAAGGTGAGTCATGCTGTTTTATCCCTTTTCTACATTATGACGCTTTTTGATGTCTTGACCCATTCCCTCATAATGACGCTTTTTTGATGCCTCTTATGATAAAGACTTTGGAAAAGATTGTGGAACATGAAGAAATTACTTGTGATAAGCAATTTCTTCATTTCCATCAATGTTTTCTTTTCCCAGAAATACCAAAAATGTAAAACAATTTTCATTGTAAATTGTTCTCTGAAACATCTTTGAATTTGGACCAGTCTAACTTAGAACAATGTTCAATGAATCTCACATACAATGCAAGTTCTGCATAAAAATCAAAATCTGTGTGGAATTTGTGCTTAATTTATTCGTTTTTGTGTGTGACTGGCCCTTGAACTATACATACATTTGTTATTTTGTGAAACGTTTTCTAGTACTTTTTGTATGAATCATGCTACTCAAAATAATCTCTTATTTCTTCCAGGATTTGTTTGTACTAGACTACTTCAGAAATATTTCTGCCTATCTGTCTGTTGAGCTCCAGTATATTTTGGTGTCAAACACTTTTGTGTGATTTTTGGAAAATTATAAAACATAACTTAATTATAATTTCTTTTATCTTGTCTTTCAGGATTCGTTTGTACTAGACTACTTCAGAAACATTTCTGCCTACCTGTCTGTCGGTGCTCCAGTTTATTTCGTTGTTCCTGCTGGTCTAAATTACACTTCAAAGATAGGACAGAATGCTGTGTGTGGTGGCAAGGGCTGTCCACAAAACTCCCTCATTGGTCAAGTCTTTAGGTCTTCACAGATACCAAATTAGTGAGTATCTTGATGATTATTATACACCCCTCACCAAAACTACACATCAAAGATAGGACAGAATGCTGTTTGTGGTGGCAAGGGTTGTCCTCAAAACTCACTCTTTGGTCAAGTCTTTAGGTCTTCACAGATACCAAATTAGTGAGTAACTTGAACATTATTTGTTTTGCTAATTTAATTTAGCTAACAGGGGTGCATTTGGTGCAGTGGTAACGCCCTAGACTTGTAACACAAGGGTCGCCGGTCCAATCCCCACCTCTCCAGTCTTTCGGATGAGACTTTTAACCAAAGTTCAGTCTCCATATGACCTTAGCAGTTGAGTGGGACGTAAAACTCCGTTAAATCTAAATTAATTTAGCTAACAACCAATTTCTTCACTTCGCTCAATATTTTCTATCCCCAAAGACCAAAAAATTTAAAATTCAATCACTTAAATATTTTTATTATTATGTTGTCTTCATTATTTTTGAATTTGGATAAGTCTAAAATTTGCCATCTGGTATTGGGTTAACAAATGGCAATTTTCAGGACCTTCACCTCTTTGATTTTACAGAGCTGCAGATAAGGTTGGGTTGAAGACATTCTTATTTCGTCATTTCAACTCCAAACTCTATGTTGTGGTAACTCATTTGAATCATTTCTATGAAATTTCTCCATGTTTCAATGAAACGATTCCAATGTGTACCCACAGCTTAGGGCTTGATGAATAATAGATTAACCCTTTCCCAAACAAAACCGGGTTTTTATGTCCCTAATAGAAAAGGTATGGGAACACATTGAGGCAAAAGAAGAAACTGCTGATAACCAGCAGTTTCTCCTTCTGTCTCAATATTTTCTCTGCCATATTTTACACAAATCCTATCTTTAATAACATCCATTTTGTCATTTGTGGCAGTTTTCGAAGTGGATCACCCTAAAATTTTGCTGTTTGGGAAAGGGTTAAATATTGCATTTCAAAAGCCATCACCCCCTCTTATCTATAGCTCTGATTTTAATTTTTCAGCACATATATAGCTCAGCCAGCTTCCTCATGGATTGACGACTATTTTGATTGGATCAACTCAGAAGGAAACCCGCCATGCTGTAGGATATACAACGATACTGGAGCATTTTGTCCTGCAACTGGTAAGATTCGCTTATCTTTATCTTTAATGATTGATCATCATTTTGATTGACTTATGAATATTTAAATGGGTGTAAATCTATAATTTGATTGGATCAAATCAGAAAGGAGCCCGTCATGCTGTAGAATTTACACTGATACTGGAGCATTTTGTCCTGCCACTGGTAAGATTTGTAACTTTGTTTATATACAATTTGATTGATTGATAAATATTTTGATGGGTGTAAATGTGTAATTTGATTGGATTAATTCAGAACGGAGCCTGCCATGCTGTAATGTATACAATGATACTGGAGCATTTTGTCCTGTTACTGACCAGTTTTAACTACCCAGAGTAGCTAATCATAAAGCTATGCAGAAGAGCAGCTGGAGGCTTGTAAAGCATGTTGAAGTACTTTTGGGAGAAACTTAACCAGGATTTAAATAATTTTGAAAACTTGGCTGTCTTTTTTTTTTCAGACAATAGCACAAATTGTGTCCGGTGTCCATTCCAACCACAAATAGAAGGGAGACCATCCCCTCATGACTTTATGACCTATCTTCCTTCTTACTTGAAAGATTATCTCAAGCCTTAAGCCGTTCCCAAACGGCAAAATTTTAGAGTGATCCATTTAAAAAACTGCCACAAATGACAAAATAGATGCTATTAAAGATTGGATTTGTGTAAAATATGGTTCAGAAAATATTGAGACAAAAGGAGAAACTGCTGGTTATCAGCAGTTTCTTCTTTTGTTTCATTATTTTCCCAAGCCATTTCTTCTAGGGATGTCAAAACCAGGTCTTGTTTGGGAAAGGGTTTACCAATTACCACATGGTGATGCTTTTGTGGATACCTACATGTAAGTGGCTTTGGAAAATAGTGTGGAAAATGAAGAAATTGCTTGTGACAAGCAATTTCTTCATTTCCCACAATGTTTTCTAACCCAAAATGGAAAGAATTTTAAAGTTGCATAAACTTGAAATTGTCGTCTGCAACACCTTTGAGTTCAACATTTTGCCGTCTGGTTATGGGTTAAATGCTCGAAAGGGTATTTGAACTGTATGTTAAACCATTTAAATACTTGGGTATCTATTCTACACTTGGATGTCTCTTGTATTTTTTCAGACAACAGCACAAAATGTGTCCGATGTCCGTTCCAACCACAAATAGAAGGGAGACCATCCCCGCATGACTTTATGACTTATCTCCCTTCGTACTTGAAAGATAACCCGGGCCTTAAATGTTCAAAGGGGTAAGTAATCTAGGTCTCGTTGTACTTTTAAATTACAAACATTTTTAGCTCGACTTTTCGAAGAAAATGAGAGCTTATACTGTCACCCGGGTGTTGGCGTTGGCGTTGCAACAAAGGTTAAAGTTTTTTCAAACATCAATAACTTCCATACTATCAAAGGGATTCAACCCAAAGTTGGAATACTTATTCACCATCACACCCTCTACCTAACTACCAGGGCCCATGGCCCTGGCTCCACTATATTTGGAGTTATGCCCCCCTTTATACTAAGCAACGGGTTTATTTGGCAACTAATCTGATTTTGCCCATAATAGCATGGGGCTCATTTCTTGTCTAATAAAAATATTTGATAGTAAAATAGTACCATGGACTGTGTCTGTCTGTGGTTTTTCAAAATGCAATATTTCATTAAATGTTCATCACACCCTATACAAGGGACTCTTTTAAGTTGATGGAGTAAGGTTAGGCATTTTATCTTTTGTCTCAATACACAAATATAACTCTTTTATCAAAATCATTTTCGTAGTCTACAGAATCGCACTAATTTGCTTGTTATGAACCCATTACCACACGGTGACTCTTTTTGACTCCCCACAAGAAATTGGCCAGGGAAAACATTGTGGAAAATGAAGAAATTGCTTGTGACAAGCAATTTCATCATTTCCCACAATATTTTCTGAACAAAAATACCAAAGAATGAAAAAATTCTTTCACATTCAAGTGTTGTCTGCAACATCTTTGAATTTGGACAAGTCGAAAATTTTGCCGTTTGGTAATGGCTTTAGGAAAAGTTAATTCTAAATTATATTTTTCTATATAAACAGAGGGCATGCAGCATACGGATCTGCTGTAAATGTGATTAACAATGGAACGGCTGTTGGAGGTAAGAACAAATTAACCCTTTCCCAAATAGCAAAATTTTAGAGTGTTCCATTTCTAAAACTGCCAAAAATGACAAGATGGAAGTTATTAAAGATACAATTTGTGTAAAATATGATGTAGAAAATATTGAGACAAAAGGAGAAACTGCTGGTTATCAGCATGTTTTCCCAGACCTTTTCTATTAGGAACGTCAAAACCAGGTCTTGTTCGGGAGAGGGTTAAACTGGTCTGAATACAAATGTGTTGCAGACGACAATTTCAAACGACTGAAATTTAAACATTTTTTGTCTTTTTTGGACAAGCAATTTCTTCATTTCTCAAATTGTTTTCTAAAGCCTTTACTTTGTGGGGCATGAGAAGGTATCACAATTAGCAAAATTTTACACTTTTCCAAATTTAAAGAGTTGAAGACAACAATTTCAAGTGAATATTTTGTTATGCCCTCTTATCAAAAGATCGGGGCATATTATTTTACTGTCGTGTGTCTGTCTGCTGTCTGTCTGTGTCTGTTTGTTCGTCTACAGTCCAAAGCTTTACATAAAACTTAACATTGGCCTTTCCGGGGGCATTAGTTTTTTACAAACACATCTTGTTTCATTTTCATTTGTTTTTATGGATTTAAAAGATAGAGGGAAATGAAGAAATTGAGTGTCACTAGTAATTTCTTCATTTTTACATTTTTTCAAAAGTCTTTATCTTTTGTCTGAATGTTTATTTCAGCCACCTATTTCATGACGTATCACACTACATTGAAGACCTCAGCTGACTATATTAATGCCCTTAAAGAAGCAAGGAACATTGCCAAGGATATTTCTACCTCCATGAATCTGACGAAAGAACATGAGATATTTCCATATAGGTAACATTAAATCTATATCAACCTTTGCCAAACAACAAAATTTTAGGGTAGTTCAATATAAAAGCAGTTGCCAATGACAAGATGGATGGCACTAAAATGTGAATGATGTAGCACAGAAAACATTGAGGGTAAAGGAGAAAATGCAGATTATCAATTGATTAATTAAGCTATTAATAAATGTCTTGTAATATAAACATACCCTTTAGTCTACACTATGTCAAAGTTGAGTGTAATGGCATGGGCTGCTTATCATTACATTACATGATAAATTTACTTAAATTACTTTTCAAATTAATACCGAATTTAAATATTTGGCTTAAAAAAATTAGGTTTGTATACTTGATGTGGCATTACTAATCATTTCACATAATCATGAAAGATGTTATTCTCTATTTTCCAGTGTGTTTTACGTATTCTATGAGCAATACCTGACAATCGTCAAAAACACCATCATGAACATCAGTATCTGTATGGGCTCTATATTCATCGTTACGTTCATCTTGCTGGGTTTCGACATCGTGACGGCCATCGTTGTATGCGTAACAATCATGATGATTATCATTGACATTATGGGAATGATGTATTTATGGAATATTGACCTGAATGCCCTGTCCTTGGTCAATTTAGTTATGGTAAGATTTGCTATTTTAACTCTTTCCATAAGGGTAAAAATTTGGGGTGTTCCAATTTAAGAGCTGCTGCAGATGACAAAATGAATGTTACTTAAGGTAGAATTTGTGAATATTTTAGCATAGAAAGCATTGAGTAAAAGGAGAAAATGCTGATCATCAGCATTTTCTTCCTTTGTCTCAATGTTTTCCCAAGCCATTTCTATTAAGGGTGTCAAAACGAGCCCTTGTTTGAGAAAAGGTTTAGAATTAGAATAATATTTCATGGTTAAAGTGTTCCTAACTTTCCGTGGGAATGATGTACTTATGATATATTGACTTGAATGCACTGTCCTTTGTCAATTTAGTTATGGTAAGATTTTGTTCTTTAATTTCATATAGTCAAATTATTCTCAACTTTTTCCAAAACAACAAAATTTTTGACTGCTCAAAATATGAAAGCTGCTTCAGATGACAATATGAATGTTGATGAAGACAGCATTTGTGTACAATAGCACAGAAAATATTGAGACAAAATGAGAAAATGCTGATTATCAGCATTTTCTCATTTTGCTTCAATGTTTTCCCAAGCCAATTATATAAGGAGCATGAAAACTAGGTCTTGTTTGGGAAAAGGTTTAGAATTAGAATAACATTTTATGGTTAAATTGTTCCTAACTTTCCGTGGGAATGATGTACCTAAGATATATTGACTTGAATGCACTGTCCTTGATCAATTTAGTTATTGTAAAACTCGCTATTTAGTTTCATATTTAATCAAATTATACCACTTCCATGGCCTAATGGCTAGGGTATCCACCTCATAAGAGGTGTGGATCCCTTTGGGACCCAGTCTGCAGGGCTAGAACGGAAGTGATTGCTTGGTAAGAAGCTTGCAAATAGACAAGTCTAAAATATTTTCCTTATGAAAAACGTAAAATCTCTTTAACTTTGTAAAAAAGGAAACATTGTATTTTCCTCATGACAAATGTAAAATCTATTAACTTTGTAAAAAGGAAACATTTTATAGTTATGTATAAATTTTCTCCCCACATTGTATTGATATATTTTGTTCTTTCTCACTGACAGGCTATTGGTATATCAGTAGAGTTTTGCTCACATGTAGCTCGAGCGTTCGCCATAAGTCTGGAGCCAACTAGGGTTCTGAGAGCTATTAATTAAAGATTCACTGGTCCACATTTGATACAAATATGGATAAAAATCTGCTTGTGATTTTCCTAATTGATAAGGCTTTGAATAACATTGAGACATAAGAAGAAATTGGCTGATAAACAGCAATTTCTCCTTTTGTCTCCATTTTTTCATGCTATATTATCCACAAATCCCTTCTTTATCAATACCCATTTTGTCATCTGCGGCCTTTTTCAAATTGGATTTTTTTTTAAAATTTTTTGCTGTTTTGGAAGGACATATAGTAGTAGCATTTTCGAATATAGATGGCAATATTTTGTTTTTTCCTCCCTCACAGGCTATCGGTATATCAGTAGAGTTTTGCTCACATGTAGCTCGAGCGTTTGCCATCAGTCTGGAGCCAACCAGGGTTCTGAGAGCAAAAGATTCCCTTGCTCACATGGGTAGCTCGGTAAGTTCATCTTCTTACTTTATTGTCGATATATTAATGTTTGGAAAACATTGATGTAAAAGACCAGCATTTTCTCCTTTCACCTCAATATTTTCCATGCTATATTGTATATAAACTGTACCTTTGTCGTCATACATTATGTGGTCTGCAACAGCTTTCAAAATGGAACAGCTCAACATTTTGTTGTTTGGTAAAGACAACTCAAATCAGATAATACATTTACTGTTTCTGTAAATATTCTTATTCTCTGAATGCATTTATTAATGAGCTACATGTATGAATAAAAATATGTTTTGCGATCTCCAATTACATCAGTCATGGTCAAGTAACCTCTCTATATCTTTTTTCAAGGTGTTTGAAACAATGCACTCATTTATGTATCTTTTGCGTATGAAGTAATGTTTTCAGTTATTTAGTTGGGAATTTGGGATTGCAATTATATTGCAATAAATTTATATCATTTCAGGTTTTGAGTGGTATAACGTTAACCAAGTTAGGAGGTATAATAGTGTTGGCGTTTTCCAAGTCGCAGTTATTCCAAGTGTTTTATTTCCGCATGTACCTGGGAATGGTCGTGTTTGGAGCCACACATGGGCTCATGTTCTTGCCAGTCTTTCTGAGTTATGTTGGTATGTATACTATCATCTATACCTTTTTCCAACTGACAAAATTTTTATGCCCCCGTATGGAGAGATCAGGGGCATATTGTTTTACTCGGGTCCATCTGTCTGTCCGTCCGTCTAACTGTCCGAATACTTACCCTTTGCCTTTTCTCCAAAAGTATTTGATATAGAAAGCTCAAATTTGGTATGTAACATCCTTTCAATGATATCTATCTGTTCCATGCAATTTTACCCTCCTCAAGGTCATCCGTTAACCCTTATCAACCCTTTACTCTACGAAAACTTAACCTAAATGATATCTATCTGTTCCATGCAATTTGACCTTCCTCAAGGTCATCCATTAACACTTATCAAGCCTTTACTCTACGAAAACTTATCATTTTACAAAAATGGCCATTTCGGGGGCATTTATGTTTCACAAACACATCTTGTTTTACCAGTATTTCTTGAAAGAATAATCAGATGACATTATTTTGCCCCTGTATGTAAAGATCAGGGGCAAATCTTTTACTTTTGTTTGCCTGTCTGTCTGTGCATTTGTCTTACTGAAACTAATCATGAAAATTTGCTATGAAATTTTCACAAAACATTCTGGGATATTGCCCAAAACTTTTAATCAATTAAACTGAAAGTTATTGGACTTTTGATATTACTATATTTGTTGTTTGAGAAAAGGTTCAAATAATTTTTTATTATTTTCCTATTATTAACAGGTCCTAGCATAAACAAGCAAAAGCTTTATCAACACCAGCAAGCTTCAAAATCACTCACCAGCGATCATTTGTCAAAATATGCGACAACCGTCGACAACGGACGAGCAGGAGCATACCGAAAAACGGACAATAATACAGACTCTGATTACGGGCAACCGCCAGAGTATAGTAACGGAACAAGTGTTAAAATGTGATTAAACGGTGCTAAATAGTGATAAATTTGTTAGATATATATTACAGAGCAAGAGATAATAGGGGGTTAACCAATTTTCATATGGCAAAAAGTTTAGACTGGCCCAATTTGAAAACTACTGCAGACAACAAAATAGACAATGGTGACAAAAGGATCTGTATTAAATACAGTACATAAAATACTGAGGTAAAAAGAGAAAATGCTGATCATCAGCATTTTCTCCTTTTGCATCAATGTTTTTTCCAAAACTTTATCTTGTAGGGCATCAAAAAGCGTCATTGTGATGGAAGGGCTTAAGAAATCCTTAATTTGTTATTTAAAATCCAAACCCTATGTTGTGGGTACTCTTTGAATCATTCTCGATGAGATGATAATTCTAATGAGTACCCACAATATAGGATTTGCTGACAAATAAATGAAATATTTCATTTCGAAAAGCAATCACCCTTTCTTATCTGTAGCTCTGTATAAAAATCATTGTGATACTTATATAACAGACACTCATTCCGTGTAAAAATTGTATTGCTTAACACATAAATAGCCTAACATTAACCCTTTCCCAAATGGCAAAATTTGGACTTATCCAAATTCTAAGATGTTGCAGACGACATTATACAGTGATGAAATCTGATATTTTTTGGTCGTTCCATGTAGAAAACATTGTGTGAAATGAAGAATTTGCTGTCACAAAAAAAAAAAAAACAGACAAGAGAGTGAGTGGGTAAAGTCATTCCAATTTGCAAATACATGCACATTTTGAAACTCTATGATGAAAGTACTCATTTGTTTTGTCAAGGAAAGATGATTCCAATGCATGCCCACAACATAGAGTGTGATAGACAATAAAAAGAAAAGAAGAAAATGCTGAAATCCAAAAGTGTTGAATTTCTAATCTTAGGCTAAGTGAAAAGGGTTTTTAATAGATATTTTTCAAAAGTTTGAAAATAATTTTTTGTTATGGTCTTTAAACTCAGGGTATGATTCTAAGCTAAGTGTCAACCAACAGTGATAGTTTATTTCCTTGTTAACCCTTTCCCAAACAAGACCTGGTTTTGACGTCCCGAATAGAACAGGCTTGGGAAAACATTGAAACAGAAGAAGAAAATGCTGATAACCAGCAGTTTCTTCTTTTGTCTCAATATTTTCAGTACCATATTTTACACAAATTTTATCTGTAATAACATCCATTTTGTCCATTGTGGCAGTTTTTGAATCGCATCACCCTAAAATTTTGTCGTTTGGGAAAGGGTTAAATGCTTAAAATGTGTCATTTTATAATGATGCCAAATTTTCTAACTGTGTTTTTAGAAATATTAAATATTAATTGATTTGCAAAATGATAATTAAGTGAACAAAACCTTTTCATATGAGCTGCTTTTCTATATTATGTTCCTATGTTTTCATTGCTAACCATTGATATATTTATTTTCATTTCATATTGACTTGCAAATGCATGCTCTTATTTATAGGAATATATATAACAATAACAAATTATTATGATATCCAGCTTTTCCCAAATGTAAAGAGTCTTACATTTTTCGCACACATCTCTTAATATAATATTTTGTTTATTTTGATATTTCGCTTTCATGGACAAGTGCTTAATTTCTAAATAGTGCTCCAATGTAAGCGGACCTATGTTGCCAAATCATAAATTCTATGTTAATGGTAAACCATTAAATCACCAGTGTTATTCTAGAACCTTGTAACTACAGCTTCAATCAAGTTAGTTACAAGCTTTTGGAAAAATACCATCAATGTATTTTGAGTCGCGATTTTGCAAAAGGGCCCTTGTAGTATTTGTGACCACCTTGTTTCAAGATCAGCCTGTGGATAAGTCACGGTGGATAATCACATGATACAATATTTACTGAATATCTTCAATAACTTTGTTAATACTGGACCGATTTGAATTCGGTTTGAAGCAGAGAATGTGGACAGTCGTCATTCATTAGATGGATGTGGTTGATTTTTTAAAAATCAACTGATAAAAAATTTATTGAAGATAAACCCAAATTTTGGTTTATCTTCAATAACTTTTTTATCAGTTGACTTTTCAAAAATCCATCATGTCTAGCTTATTCCTGGCATTTTTCTACCTTCTCTGCTTCAAAACGAATTCAAATTGGTCACGTATTAAAAAAGATATTGAAGATTATCCGAAAATCTGAGTCACATGATTATACACCGTGCAAGTGCAGACTTATAAAGATCGATATACTCTCGCTACTTGTTACAAGATAGCAAAATTGTTAACTGTTCCAATTTGAAAGGCATTGCAGACGACCATTTCTAGTTGAAGAAATTTTTAAAAAATCTTTCTGTTTTGGGATAGAAAATGGACCGCTACAGGTCATAAAGGTTGGTTTAACCCTTTCCAAAACAAGACCTGGTTTTGATGTCCCTAATAGAATTGGCTTGGGAAAACATTGAGACAAAACAAGAAACTGCTGATAACCAGCAGTTTCTCATTTTGTCTCAATAATTTCTGTGCTTAATTGCACACACATTCTATCTTAATCAATGTCTATTTGTCGTCTGCAGCAGCTTTTGAAATAGAAATTTTGAAAGTTAAACATTTGGGAAAGGGTTAAAGTCTCAAATCTATGAACTAGTTAATATATTCAAGCTGTAATAAGGTAGTCATCAGAGAATAAGATTTACAGGACTACAGATAAGTGGGGGAGAAGCCATTCCATCTTTGTTATTTTAATTCCAAACCCTATATTGTGGGTACTCAATTGAATTGTCTCGACAAGACGATGCAAATGAGTACCCACAAGATAGGGTTTGATAAACAATAACAGAATTATTGCACTTTGAAAAGTCAATACCACCTCTTATCTGGAGCTCTGATTGATCTTAATATAAAGTCTGCTCTTGGTCTATGGTGATCTCAAATGGTATGATAGGCCTTTTTCCTCACCCTTGCTCATTTAATTAAAATGAATGTTGTCATGTCATGTCAAATTATGTTGAAGCCACCGTATAACAAAGCTTTCACCTTTTACTACATTATCATGAAATGGAAACATTTGTTTAAAAATGAAGGTTAGTTAAGCCATTACCACGCATTGACTCTTTTTGAGTCCTCAACAGTTAAAGGCTTTGGAAAACACTGTAGAAAATGAAAAAATTGCTTGTGACAAGCAATTGCTTCATTTCCTTCAATGTTTTCTACCAAAAAAGACCAAAAGATTTTAAATTTCCTTAACTTGAAAGTGTCATCTGCAACATCTTTGAATTTGGAACAGTCTAAGATTTTGCTGTTTGGTAATGGGTTAAGGATTACAAGTTATAATCCATCATCAACTGGTAAACACTTCATGCATCTTTGGAAGTCATCCGTAGCAACGGAAATTGACAAGAGTATCCCTCGTCAATTTCTGTTGCAACAGAGGATGCCCAGAAATTGATGAGGGTATCTTTCGTTAATTTCTGTTGTCACGAATAACGACCAAAGATGCATGAAGTGTTAAGTATCTAATAATTGGGTTGTTATCCCTAAAAAATAAGTTGAAGGCAAAAAAAGACTTTGATATTGTTGTAAAAGGTGAAATTGTTAATTGAATACTTGTTATGTATGTAATCAGCAAGTGATTGATATGCTTTTGCTAATTTATGAAATTGTTTTGTATTTTTGTCAGGGTCATGAAAGAGTACTCTTAATGCATTTGAGGCCAGAATGGATCCAGATCAGTCTGTGCATACGCACAGTCTGATCAGGACCCATGCTGTCCTAAAATAGTTTCTTTGTGATTTGTAGCAACTGTAAGACAGCAACATCGATCCTGATCAGGCTGTTCTTAGGTACATGCTTTTGGCTCTTTTGTATTTTGTCAGGGTCATGAAAAAAGACCCTCAATGCATTTGAGACCAGCATGGATCCACATCACCCTGTGCAAATGCACAGTCTGATCAGGACTCATGTTGTTCTCTAATAGCATCATTAACACCTTAACCCTTTCCCACAAATTGAAGCTTTTGGACGCCCCACAAAATAAAAGATTTGGAAAACATTGCAGAAAATGAAGAAATTGCTTGTGACAAGCAATTTCTTCATTTCCCACAATGTTTTCTACCAAGAAAGACCAAAAAATGTTATTTTGTTCAATGGAAATTGTCGTCTGCAACACCTATGAGTTTGGACTAGGCTGAAATTTTGTTGTTTGATAATGGATTAAGCAAGTTATGAACAGCAGTATGGATAATTATTACAATGCACTTATATGCAGGCTGATCTGGATCCATGGTGGTCCCAAATGCTTTAAGGGCTCTTTTTCAAGGTCCCAGCTCATTTTGTACATGTACATGTATATGTCAGCTCAACATTAAAATGTGCTATTTTTCCATAATTTATCTTTATCCTCTTATAACACTTCCCCAAATGGTGAAATTTTGGACAGTACAAAATGCAATGACCTGGCCCCTGAGTTTCTCGAAAAACTTATGTACATGCTCATGAGAACATGCTCAACTTCAAAGGAATGCTCTCCAACGTTGAAGGGCATTCGATTGAATTCATGTCGATTTCGTGCGATTTGAGCATGGTGCTCAGATTTGAGCATGAGAATGTACTTAAGTATTTTCGAGAAACCGGGGCCTGGTTCGATCCCTGGCCACTGCAAATATCCTCTCTGAAATTTGTCTCCAACCAATGGCTGAATAATTGTTAATTTATTTGGGTGAGCAGCTGGAGGCTCGGATAGGATGTTATGGTAGCACTGGTAAGAGAAACGACAGGAATCTATGATTAGGTCCTCCACCCTCGGAATATGACTATAGTAGTTGATAGAGGCATTAAACCCCATTCAATCAATTTAATCAATCCAAAAGGAAATGATTTTATCCGGTTAACCGTGACGTAATTTCGGACAAACAATAGTATTTCGTAGGTGTTGTTATAGAAATCTCGTAACTACGGCTTGAATCAAGCCGTAGATACAAGACATTTTAACAACACTGACGGCTTATCAAAACATAACAGTAAACCCAGTCTATTTTTAGCACAAAATTCATTGCTATTCGAATGATGCTGAAGATGATGATAAATGCAAGATTTGTGTATGAAATAGCTCAGAAAACATTGAGACCAAAGGAGAAAATGCTGTTTATCAGCATTTTCTCCTTTGGTCTTAATGTTTTCCTACCATCTATCAAGGAGGAACAGGTCCCGGGTTCGATCCCCAGCCCTGTCTGACAAAATGTCACGCACCAATGGTTTGATATTGTTAACCTATGTGGGCGAGCAGCTGGAGGCTCGGTTAGGTTGCTGTGGTAGTACTGGTATGAGAAACTACAGAAATCTTTGGCTAGATGCTCCAGCCGCCGGGATATGACCTTAGCAGTTGGAAACGTCGTAAAACCCAAATAAACCAAACCAAGGAGTAACATCAAAAACAAGACTTTAAGCTTACCTGAGCACGAAGTGCTCAAATGTGAGCTTTTGTCATTGCTCATCGACCGTCTGTCCATCCATCTGTTCACAATTGCAGAAAAATCTCCCACGCTTAAAGGTCTAGAGTCTTGAAAGTTTGTACGTAGCATTTTCTTAATGCCCTCTAATAAAATACTTCAAATTATTGTGGTACTATGAAAATTGACCTTATTATACCCCCCAAATTCAATTTGGGGGGTATATAGGAGTCAGCTTGTCGGTCTGTTGGTCTGTTGGTCCGTTGGTCTGTTGGTCCGTTGGTCCGTCTGTTGGTTTTTTCTTCAAAAATCTTCTCCTCCTCAACCACTGGGCCAATTCTTACCAAACTTGGCAGAAATGTTCCTTGGGTGACCCTTTTCAAAACTTGTTCGTGAATTTTTGATTCGTCAAAAATTGTGGGCGTGGCAGGGCGGGGCTTATCGGACTTAACGAAATCATGTGAAAAATCTTTAAAAATCAATTATCAGGCCAATTTGAACCATACTTGGCAGGATTGACCCTTGAGTGATTGTATTCAATGTATGTTCATGATTTTTTCATTCGTCAAAAAATGAGGGCGTGGCAGGGCGGGGCTTATCCGACTTCAAGAAATCGTTAAATAATTCTTCAAAAATCTTCTCCTCCTGAACCACTGAGCCAATTCTTACTAAACTTGGCAGGAATGTTCCTTGGGTGACTCTTGTCAAAACTTGTTCGTGAATTTTTGATTCGTCAAAAATTGTGGGCGTGGTAGGGCGGGGCTTATCAGACTTAGAGAAATCATGTGAAAAATCTTTAAAAATCAATTATCAGGCCAATTTGAACCATACTTGGCAGGATTGACCCTTGAGTGATTGTATTCAATGTATGTTCATGATTTTTTCGTTCGTCAAAAAATGTGGGCGTGGCAGGGCGGGGCTTATCAGACTTAGAGAAATCATGTGAAAAATTTTTAAAAATCAATTATTCGTCCTTTGTGAACTTAACTTGGCACAAATGTCCCTTTAGTGATTGTATTCAATGCATGTTCATGAATTTTTGAGTCGTCAAAAAATGCGGGCGTGGCAGGGCGGGGCTTATCCGATTTCGGGAAATCGTCAGATAATTCTTCAAAAATCTTCTCCTCCTTAACCATTGAGCCAATTCTTATCAAACTTGGCAGGAATGTTCTTTGGGCGACTCTGTTCCAAACTTGTTCGTGAATTTTTGATTCGTTCAAAATTTTGGGCGTGGCAGGGCGGGGCTTATCAGACTTAGAGAAATCATGTGATTTTTTTTTAAAAATCAATTATTCGTCCTTTGTGAACTTAACTTGGCACAAATGGCCCTTTAGTGATTGTATTCAATGCATGTTCATGAATTTTTGAGTCGTCAAAAAATGTGGGCGTGGCAGGGCGGGGCTTATCCGATTTCGGGAAATCGTCAGATAATTCTTCAAAAATCTTCTCCTCCTTAACCATTGAGCCAATTCTTACCAAACTTGGCAGGAATGTTCTTTGGGTGACTCTTTTCAAAACTTGTTCGTGAATTTTTGATTCGTCCAAAATTGTGGGCGTGGCAGGGCTGGGCTTATTGGACTCAGAGAAATCATGTAAAAACTGTTAAAAAATCAATTATCAGGCCAATTTGAACCATACTTGGCAAGATTGACCATTGAGTGATTGTATTCAATGTATGTTCATGATTTTTTCGTTCGTCAAAAAATGTGGGCGTGGCAGGGCGAGGCTTATCCGACTTCTTCAAAAATCTTCTCCTCCTTAACCATTGGGCCAATTCTTACTAAACTTTGCAGGATTGTTCCTTGGTTGACTCTTTTCAAAATTTGTTCGTGAATTTTTTATTCGTCCAAAATTGTGGGCGTGGCAGGGCGGGGCTTATCGGACTTGGAGAAATCATGTGAAAAATCATTCAAAATCAATGCTTTGACCATTTTTAACTTAAGTTGGCACCGATGTCCCTTGAGTGATTGTATTCAATGCATGTTCATGAATATTAGATTCCTCAGAAATTGTGGGCGTGGCAGGGCGGAGCTTATCCAATTTTGAGAAATCGTCAGATAATTCTTCAAAAATCTTGAACTCCTCCTTAACCACTGAGCCATTTCTTACCAAACTTGGCAGGAATGTTCCTTGGGAGACTCTTTTTGAAACTTGTTCGTGAATTTTTTATTCGGGGATTTTTTTTACCAGAATTGGCAGGAATGTTCATTGGGGGACTTATTTCAAAATTTGTTCATGAATTTTTGATTTGCAAAAAATGTGGTAATGGCAAGGCAGGGCTTATCAGACCTAACGAAATCATGAGAAAAAAGCAATTAAACAGTAAATTTGAACCAAATCGTACAGAAATGTTCCTTGATTGACTGTCTCCAATGCATGGTTGTGAGTTTTTGGTTTATTGAAAAATATGGGCATGGCAGGGTGGGGCTTGGGGATTGTTAAATGTGTTGTTTGGTCTGTTGATTTTTTGTTCGCTCTATTTCCCAATTGATTAGCTCACAGTCAAATGAAATCAATTTCTCAAAATGCACAAAAACTGCGCTTTTGGGGGGTATGATCACTTTCAGTGATATTCTAGTTTTGTGGGGTGTCAGATTTCACTTAGAGACATGTTTTTCTCAAAGACTATTAGGCACACTGGTGGTGAACTAAAACAATTTTCTCTACAACAAGGTATAGATATTTTGCGTTTAGTATGCGAGTTTATAGATTTTTTTTCTAATGACAATGAACTTGTTCTAAAAACAGACCGGGTTTACCGTTTTGTATTGACAAACTGTCGGTGTTGTTAAAAAATCTCGTAACTACAGCTTCGATAAAGCCGTAGTTGCGATATTTTATAACAACACCGACGGAATACATTGATCGCGAAAAAACGTCCCTCGCTTAGGCCGAGTTCACCACCAGTGGGCCTAGAGTCTTGAAATTTTGCGTGAGTTTATATTTTGTGGACCTCTTATAGAATACTTCAAATCATTACTTTACATCGAAAAAAGCCCTATGTCTTAGGTTCTGGTATTTTCAAGTGAGGCATTCCGACAAATTTATTTTGACCAGGCATTAGTATTGGCTAATATAGACATTGAATGGTTTAATATAAACAAGTATCATCTTATCTGATAAAGAATGGAGCTATGGATAAGGTGGTTAATCCTTTGTTGTGGGTACTCATTTAAAGAGTCTTGATTCAACGATTCAAATAAATACCCAAAACATAGGGTTTTGTAAACATTGAAAAATATGTTACGATTTGGAAAGTTATTGCCACTCTTATCTGAGCCTCTGTTACGGCTTCTTGTATTTTTCATGCCAGGATAATCTTAATGGTTTAACACTTCCCTGAAAACCCTGATTTGGATGTCCCTATTAGACAAGACTTTGGAAAATATTGAGTTCAATGAAGAAAATGCTGATGATCAGCATTTTTATGCTCCCGACATTTTTTTCGGGGTAGCATATAGTCGCCAAGCTGTCCACCCGCCCATCCGTCCAACAACCCTTGGACCAATTTCAATGAAACTTCACATGTGAATTCCCTGGGATAATCCCTAGAGACATTTTTCCGTTTCCTGATGTGAGGTTGTGTCACGGAAAAACGATCTTAATGTAGAAATTACTATATCTCTAATTCCTCATCATCTGATAGGCAGAATTGAATTAAATTTTGTTCTAAAGTGATAAATGAGATGTTCTAAACCATATCTTATAAATAATATGTGTACAAAAACCTGTCATGGCAAAATGTGGCTTGATGCATGATAAATTTTCATGTGAGACATACACTTATTCGGGAGCATAACCTGTCTATGACGGCTCTTGTCTCTATTTGTCTCAATAGTTTATAAAGCACAAATTATTTCTTTATCCGTATCAATTTTGTCTTCTTCTGCAAATCCTTTCAAATTTGAACGATCTATTTCTTTTCTACCGGTTATAATACCCTCTGATAAAAATAATGTCATTAGCGTAGGAAGGTTCATAATATTTGGGGGGGGGGAGCAAAGGTTTAAGTGAATGGAACCCAACCGAGGGCTAGGGAGTCTGGGGTCATGTCCCCCAGAAAAATTTTGAATTCTAAGAAGCCATTTCCTGCAATCAGGGCACTTTCAGACAGAATTTTATACTTGGACCTTTCTTGAAGGAAAATATTTTTTCATGGGTGAATTATTAGGGGACCAAAGGATATGCTGGTTCCCCTTCTAAATTATTGGGGGGAAGGGCTCGCCCCCTGCCCCCCCTCTTCCTACGCCAGTGTATGTGCCAATTATAGTAATGAAAAAGAAGAGAAATGTGAATGAATGCATTAACATGCATCAAGATTTGAGAACACTTGTGACCTAGTGAATTCTAGTTGTCACGAAATATTGAGAAGATTAACGACGTGTTTGTTATCTAATGATAACTGGAAAACGTTGATTAAATAATGAACTTCCTCTTTCAGTTTCACATTGTTTGTTTCAAAGGTGACAGGAATACAGAAAAAAATGGTGAGTTTCTTAGGATGGGCCAATTTGAAAACTGTTGCAGTCGACAAAATGAATAACTTCGAAGATAGAATTAGGCTAGTGTTCAATTTAGCACAGAAAATATTGATGCAAAAGGAGGAAATGTTGATTATCAGCATTTTTTTCTTTTGTCTCAATATTTTTCCAATCTTTTTCTTTCAGGGACATCAAAACCAGTCTTGTTTGGGAAAGGATTAAACATGCTACACAAACATAAATGTATGATTTTACAGAGAACAATATTTTTACCCATTTTCATTAAATATGAAAATTACATTACATATCAGATTAGAATGAACATGTACTATAAATTGTCATACCACAAGCAAAAGCTTATGATAGAAACATGTTTTAACCTTATTTTATCCTCCCAAATTTGAATACTCTTCATGAAACTTAATAGAAATGGTCACTGGATGAGGAAATATCATGTTTGTTAAAGTTCTACATGCATTGTCCAAAAGGCAAAAAGCATTGTATTAATTTGAAAGCTGTTGTAGACAACCAAATTGGTGGTGATAAAGCATATTTTGTACAATATAGCAAATGGAAATAAATATTTAAATGTAGAAAAGCGGATATGATGGTTATATCAGCATTTATGTATATTTTTTGCATTGCTCAGTGTTTTCCATACATCAAATGGATATCATTTTCTAGGCGTACTAAACCATAGGCGCCTTCTTTAAAGCGAAATTTCTTAAAGAAATCTGAAGATGTTTTAGATTAAAAGCGTTTTTAAGTGAAGGTGTTCCTAAAGCTCCATACTTTACACAAATGACGTCATTGTATAAGTATGGAGCATTCGGAAAACCGCGGTTCATAAATTATGGAGCATTCGGAACAACTCGGTCTCATCTCTCTCATATTGTTTCTACAGAATTGACCGAGGAATTCAACAAGATATTTAGAGTAATGGCACCTCCCATTGAGCGGCTCAAACCTCTTGTTCTACAGAACGCTGTATCTTAAAATATCTTAAGAAAGCGCAAGATATCTCAAGAAATGTCGCTCTAAGGACCCCCTATCCCCATCACTACAGAAATGGTATACCCAAGATGAAAACGGACAAAGCTGCTGGACGATCAGGAATAGTAGCAGAGATGATCAAGGCATCAGGACACTCTGGTGCTGAGATGATTCGGGACCTAGCAACATGTATCATTAAGGATGACAAAGTCCCAGAAGATTGGGAGGTCAGTTTTATTGTCTGTCTGTATAAGGGTAAAGGGGATGCCCTGGACAGAGGTAATTACCATGGACTGAAGTTGACAGAACAGGTAATGAAAGTTCTGGTGAGGATTGTGCAAGCGCGGATCCAGGTATTTTTCCAAGGGGGGGGGATTCTCCCGATCTTTTACCTCTTTTTCACCAAATTCCAGGGGGGTCAGGGGGCCTGACCCCGTCCCCCCTCTGGATCCATGCAGATACATGTCATGAAGTGCTAAATATAACAGCGGTTTGTCATGATACACAAGGACGAATGATGCAGCTAATATGGGACATAACCAGTAATCTTTTTGATAACCCCTTTTTTCGCCAAATTCCAGGGGGGTAATGACCCCCTGACCCCCCCTCTGGATCCGCGCATGTTGTGGACAGTCTTATCAGGCAAGTGGTGTCCATAGACGAATCCCAGTTTGATTTTGTACCTGGCAGGTGCACAACGGATGCTATTTTCGACGTCAGACAGCTTCAAGAGAAATGCCTTGCAGCCAACAGGAGACTGTACATGGCCTTTGTACCTTTGACAGAGTCCCTCGCAAAATCAAATGGTGGGTATTAAGGAAACTTGGAATGGAGGAGTGGACATACGGCTTATCCAGGGTCTGTACACCAGCTCACGGAGCTGTGTACGAGAAGGAGATGGATACAGCGATGAGTTCAAGGTGAAGGTCCGTAGCCCACTCCTTTTCATCACAGTGTTCGAAGCCCTCTCACGTGAATTCTGGTCTGGTGTCCCCTGGGAAGATTTCTATGCAGATGATCTAGTTGTCATTACTAAGATACTGGAAGAATATGTCAACAGGTTCCTCATATGGAAAGAAGGCATGGAGAAAAAAGGACTGCGAGTGAACGCCAAGAAAACGAAGATAATGATCTGTGGGACAGGGCTGGACGTTATGGAGAGCTTAGGAAAGTTTCCTTGTGTTGTATGCTGCACTGGTGTCGGCAGTAACAGCATCCTATGCAGTGAATGCAAGAACTGTGTCCACAAAAAATGCACGCTGTATGGGACAAGCATGGCCACTTGACGTAAGACCACAGTCTAAGGTGCAGGTTGGGCAAGACAAACTTGAGGTTGTGGCAGCATTCTGCTACTTTGAATACATGCTTTCTGCAGCCGGAGGATGCCACTTACCCACAAAGACAAGATCCAGAGCTATATGGAAGAAATTCAAGGAGCTTATGCCGATTCTCACATCACGCCACCTCAACTACCGAACTCGAGGCAAGGTATACTCAACCTGTGTCAGAAGCGTGATGATGTACGCGAGTGAGACATGGCCCCTGTCCAAACCAAATCTGCAACGCCTGCAACGTAACGATCGTCCGATGATCCGACAAATCTTCAACATACGCCCCCACGATATCCCTAACATAAGATCAAGCAACTTACTTGAACAGCTCGGACTCAAAGACCTGGAACTAATCCCAAGGGAAAGAGGACTTCGTTGGTACGGACACGTTGAATGATCAAATGGGGCAATCGAAAGTGCTTATGACATGCAGGTCACAGGCACACGCAGACAGGGAAGACCAAAGATGACTTGGAGGCAGCTGACAGAGAGGGACCGTCGAGATTGGTGCCTATCCACCATTGATCCTCAAGAGAAAGATAGATGGAGAGCAGAAATGAAGACAGCAATGCATGCAGCAAGCCAGTTACCTGGAAGGGAGCACCCTGATGTGGACCATGCTTCTACCCCTGCACGTTAACCCTTTCCCAAACAAGACCTGGTTTTGACGTCCCTATTAGGAAAGGCTTTGGAAAACATTGAAACAAAAGAAGAAACTGCTGATAACCAGCAGTTTCTCCTTTTGTCTCAATATTTTCTGTACCATATTTTACACAAATTCTATCTGTAGTAACATCCATTTTGTCATTTGTGGCAGTTTTTGAAGTGGATCACCCTAAAATTTTGCCGTTTGGGAAAGGGTTAAACATGAAACCCTGGAGTGAGTGTGAGTGAGTGAGTGAGTGTGAGAACGCGCCTCCGGTTTTGTTTGTGAAAGGATAAATGACACTATAAATTTTGCAGTATGATAACATGAACATGTACTTCAAAGTTAGCCACGCTTTAGATAAGAAATTTTGCCATAATTTTTGTTTTATTTCTACCCCAGTTTTCAAAAGGGTTGTTGCGTGTACTAGTACCCCGAACAAATAAAACATTGACATCAAATTACTAAGCTTAGATCTGAATAGTTTCTGAAATAAGTTTTACATTTTTGAATTGAGTATGGATACATTCGACTGCTTTCATTTATATCACGATATCTTCTATGATGCCAAAAACAACCAGTGATTTTTTAAGAGTTTAGAATAACTATACATCTATTTAGCTCCAGTGGCCGAAAGCCAGCGACCTATTGTCATGGCGTTGTGTCCGTCATGCGTCCGTCCGTTTCTTTTTCCTTTTACCTTTTCTTTAAAAGCCTTCTTCTCTCAAACCAGTTGGCCAATAATGATCAAACTTGGCAGGAATATTCCTTGAGAGACTTTTTACTTAAATTAATCAATGAATTTCGACTGGCCAAAATGTAGGCGTGGCAGGGCGGGGCTTATCAGAATTGGAGAAATAACGATATAACTCTTTTAAAAACAACTTTTGAGCCAATTTTGCCAAACTTGGCAGAAATATTCCATTGATGGCCCCTTATCTAAAGTGTAGATTAAATATTAATTGATCCATAAATGTGGGCGTGACAGGGTTGGGCTTAGCAGACGTACTGAAATCACAAAATAAGTTTAAAAATCAACCATCGGGCCAATATAGTTAAATAAGAAATGTTCGTTTTTTTGGCCATTTAATTAAAGAGTACATGCAATTTTAATTGGTCGACAAATTTGGGCGTGGCAGGACAGGGCTTATCAGACTTAGAGAATTTACATTTTTTAAAAAAAAAACAACCATTGGGCCAATTCGAACCATACTTGGCAGAGATGTTCCTTGAATGACTATTCCATGTGGCGTAGCAGGGCGGAGCATATCAGACATAGAGAAATAAAAAAAATCTGTTAAAACTCAACCATGGGACTTATTTAAACCAAACTTTGCAGAAATATTTCTTGGGTGACCCTTTTCAAGATTTGTTTATGAATTATCAATTTGCAAAAAAATGGGGAAATGGGAGGGTGGTGCTTGCCTTGTTTAAAACATTCTCATTCTTAACCATTCTGCCAAATTAGACCAAACTTGACAAGAGAACTTTATTGTTGAGTGATCCCTCCAAAAATGTTTATAAAATCTTTGGTTTGTCAGAAAACAGGGGGTATGGCAGTGCGAGGATTGCGAGAAATCATAAGATAGTTCTTTTACTCCAGCCAGTGGAGCGATTCGGGCCCTCCTGTGCTTATTTTTTTCATCTGCATTAGTTCAGTTTACACATCGGTAAATTATTTGTTTGCTTAAAACTGATAAATAATGTAAATTCCCTTTACCTTCCTTATTGGTAAGATATAAAAGACCTTCAAAAACGATAAGTAAAATGTTAAATAGAATTTTTTTCACTAATGCTTAGGGAAAAAGACAAATATTAAAGTTTAAATAATTGATCTAGCTTGAAAATAACGGATTAAATTTTGCAAAACGAATATTAAATAAATATGTGCTCATTTGTGATCAAAGGCTTTCATAAAGTGACAATCGAAAACTAAGCAGCAAAGAGGGAAATGCAGATTACATCATGTTTACATTTCAGTTTGAAATCCACGTTCCCCTATGACATCACATAAAAATAATGATGATAATAATAGTAATAATAATAATAATAATAATAATAATAATAATAATAATAATAATAATAATAATAATAATAATAATAATAATAATAATAATAATAATAATAATAATAATAATAATAATAATGATAATAATAATAATAATAATAATAATAATAATAATAATAATAATAATAATAATAATAATAATAATAATAATAATAACAATAATAATAATAATAATAACAATAATAATAATTATAATAATAATAATAATAATAATAATAATAATAATAATAATAATAATAATAATAATAATAATAATAATAATAATAATAATAATAATAATAATAATAATAATAATAATAATAATAATAATAATGATAATAATAATAATAATAATGATGATGATGATGATGGCTGTATTAATGTAATGCAACTGCTTCTTTATTCTCCGAAGTTCTCAAGACCAGAAGTGCGCTCTTTAGAGCGAAATTTCGTAAGATATCTTGAGATGTTTTAAGGGTTCTTAAGAGTAAGATTTTGAAGCCACTCAATGGGAAGCGCCATTACTCTATACTTCTTATGGAACACCTTGGTCAACTCTGTAGAAACAATATAAGAGAGAATTGATCGAGTAGTTCCGAATGTTCCATACTTTATACAAATAACATCATTGCGACGTCATTTGTATGAAGTATGATGCATTCGGAACAGCTCGGTCAGAATATTTGACTCAAAAACGCTTTATATAAACCATCTTAAGAAATCTTTACAAAATTTCGCTCTAGAACGCGCCTCAAAACTTCCAGAAATAAATAGATTAATTCATTTCTTAGTTAGTTGCGACATTCAAGTTCTTTTTTGCCAAGAATATATTTATGAATTTGTGTTTGTTTGTTTATTTCTTTCTTTCTTTCCATTTGTTAATGAATTTATATGTATGTGTGATATACATGTACTTTGCAGGCTTCTAAACCATTGCTAGTAGCAGCTATTGACTTTGGGACAACTTATTCTGGGGCAGCAATTTCCTTTAGCCACGAATATGAAAGAGATCCCTCCCAAGTATATGCCCTGAAAGTTGGAAACCCAACAATGTCGATGAAGACTATGACATGTATCCTGATAAAGCCTGATGGACAGACTTGTTACAAGTTTGGCGAAGACGCAGACTCTTACTATTACGATGGGCTCGACAAAGCAGAGCGAAAGAAATGGTTTCTTTTCAAACGATTCAAAATGGAACTGTATGATGCTGATCTGAAAGTGAGTACATGAATGTGTTTCGGTTCATACCTTAAACCAGAAATTTAACGTTGTTTCCCGTCGATTTGAACGGACTAAGGCATGAATGTTGGTAACATTACGACTAGAAATCACTTACTTGAAATTACAACAAAAATCACAGTCTTTCTATCAATACGTGACTGGTTAAAAGGTTTTGCAGCAGAAAAGATAGAAGCATGCCAAAGAATTTTGGTAGGTGGTTGATCTTTGAAAAACTACCCCCCCCCCCCCCATTTTCGCATCAATGATCAGGTGCTGCTGAAAAGCTTTCAAATCCCTTAAAATACATGTTGTATGTTTCAAACGAAATTCAAGTCAAATTCAAGTCAGTCACGTATCAATTAGATCTATTATTATTATTATTATTATTATTATTATTATTATTATCATTATTATTATTATTATTATTATTATTATTATTATTATTATTATTATTATTATTATTATTATTATTATTATTATTATTATTATCATCATTATCATCATCATCATTATTGTTGTTGGTGTTGCTGTGTCACGTGATTAATCAACGCGAAAATTCATTATTGCAGCTAGGTAAAGATGTCAAGAACGTTGTCTGTTTCAAACCAAATTCAAGTCAGTCGAGTATCAATTATTATTATTATTATTATTATTATTATTATTATTATTATTATTATTATTATTATTATTATTATTATCATCATCATAATCATCATCATCATCATTATTGTTGTTGGTGTTGTTTTGTCACGTGATTACTCAACGCGAAAATTCATTATTGCAGGGTAAAGATGTGAAGAACCTTCACATAAAGGACGTATCTGGTAGAGAGCTCCAAGCTAAAAGAGTGTTTTCGCTTGCAATTCGCCACCTTATGGAAGAGGTTCTACAACATTGTAACAATCGAATAAAAGGAATAGTTGGAGACAAAGAGATAGGATGGGTTCTAACTGTTCCTGCAATCTGGCACGACCAGGCAAAGGGATTCATGAGAGAGGCTGCAGAAGAAGTAATTAATTCAATATACTTGTAATAAAGAAATATTTTTTCTTAATACGTGATTTTGAAAGTCAATGATGTTTAAAAAACTCAATTCTATGAAGGTAAACAGGTCAAAACTAAACAAAATGTAGGTGAAGATAGGATCTTGATTGAGTGTACCTTTTAGCTTGAAAGGAATCTCACATCTGAAGTTATGTGCCAATTAATTTGACAAAATTGCTATGAAGTATAAATTATGATTTTTTCACTCGAACAGCCCCCACATATTCACCAAATGAATGAAAAAAATATTGTAGAACCTAATCTTTCATGAGCGTACTTTTTGGCTTTCTTTGGTTATTTCCTTTCAAATTATTTTGCTAAAGGATATAAGTTCAGAGTGTCATTCGTACCAAGAATGGTTCAATCCTAAAAGTGTGAAAATTTAAACTCTTAATTATCTAATAGTTGAAAATAAGATAATAGATCTACATGAATCTACTAGAAACATATTTTCATGAGGTGTTTAACAAATAACAAAGGTTGAATGTGTAATGAATAGATTAACGTGTTTAATGGGGAACAGTCATTCGTAACCAAAATTACTCACCCCTCTGGTCCTCTTGCTTTTTGCAAATTATCAAACGCTGAGTGAAGGAATTCAGGGGAGGGTCAGAAGTATAGTCCGATTATCATGTCGAGTTGAACGTTTCTGTGGAGAGCTAAATCTCGTTCTTACGAGCGAGTTTTTTACAATTCCTTAAGATGTCTTTTGTGACAGAGATCCTAAGCAAGAGGTTCCGAATAAACCGTATTTTGACGGCATTGTTTGAAATGCGGAACGCCAAGATGTTTGAGTCCGGATATAAGACTCTTTCTTTGCACATTAAATTTGGCTCGAAGCCGATTTCTTCTCGCATTTTGCACCCAAAAGGTTGGTTTCGTTTGATTTGAATAACCATGCTACGGTTGCTACTTTTTATAATGGGTTTGAAACGTGTTGTGTATTCTTAATCATTTTTCTTTTATTTTCTTGTACATTTTTTTCTGTTTAACAGGCTGGCATATCTAGAGATAGATTGACCATTGCACTTGAGCCCGAGGCGGCGTCCATATTCTGTCAGCACGTGCCACTAGTGCGTGATCAACCGGATGTAGCAAAATTAGTTCCTTTCAAGGTTGGAATGAAGTACATAGTAGTAGACTGCGGAGGTAAATGTTGTTTAAAGATCAACTTCTGGGAATATTGTAATAATAATAGCACGGAAAGTAATTTTAAAAAACAATATTAGGCCTATATATGGTTTTTATTTGAAAGGATCTCCTTTGGTAAACAAGAAGTTGTGAGTTCACTATTTACCTGTTTAAAAAACCTACCTGACGAATCGTTATTTGCGGACTGTGACTCTGACGACACTGAGTGGCAAGATTTGTTGATCGTCATTCATGACTGCGCGACTTTTGAGAAATGTGTTCATCGAAGGATCGTCCGATTCAAGTATGTTTTGTTGAATTTCTCAGTTAATACTCTGTTTTTGGCAAAATTTAGACTATCTATCGTCTTCATCATGTTTTGAAAATAGAAACTGGTAGACATTAAAAAGGATAGAAATCAACGCATCTGTTCTCTTTATAAATTAAATAAAGTCGAAGATGAGTTCTATTTTGTTTTAGTGTGTCCATTCTATATAATGCTCCTTGGAAAAATCATTTCAAAAACTATTTTAGAGTCCGACCAAATTTGTTCAATACGGCTTTTAAATTCTGCCAAGAGAACTATTCTTAATAATTTGGCATTATAGTATACAAAAGCATTTGAATTAAGACAGACAAACGATTGATTATTCCTTTCTAAAAAATCAAGTAAACGGTCTCATCTTTTAATGTTAAACATTTGAGTTTCGATTTATCGTTCGATACTATAGTTATTATACCGTTTAACTGGTATTTTTTGCGGGTGCAAATTTTTGCGGATTGGGCCCCAAAACGGTATCATTAATTTCTGCGAATTCAATTTTTGCGGATTTTCCATCAGAAGATATTTATTTTTAAATGAAATGTTCCATGTATTTAAAATATCACAATTCACATGAAAAGCTTCGGAAATTTTGTGGGAAAGGAAGAAATGCTCATAATTATCAAGCTATTTCTCTTTTTGTCCCAACATTTTCTGTGCTATATTGCACACAAATCCTGTTGTATCTTTGAATGTCATTTGTAATTAAATCTTAATTGTTACTTCATGTATCATTGAGTTTTAAGTGTCTTTCCAAATTACGTACTTTATTTGTGTTTGTGTCAACACCTATCAAAGGTGTGAAAACATACCTATCCTTGAAGTGACAATAATGATATTGTTACCACCTGTAAAGTAATATAGTAGTAGTAAAGAGTGTGGTGTAGATTAATCAACCCTTATACATGTTTAGTCAAAGATAACATTTAGATGACAAATTAAATCAATGATTTTTTTGCGAATTTAATTTTTGCTGTTTGATTACATCCGCAAAATTCCGCAAAAATTACGTTGCCGCAGAAATTACCAGTCATACGGTATGTCAACGCCACATATTGATATTTGTATATTGTAAACGATGAGCTATGCATGCAGATTTAATAAAGCTCTCTCCTGTTCTATGGATTTTGACGAGATAAAGTGCATCGTACGCGCCTCTGAGAGGACCATTCCCGCTTCTAACGCACTCTCCATCGAATCCTATGGTTTCTTCAAACATTCAAAACGAATTCCTTAACATTTCCTGAATGGTTCCATTTTGAAAATCTTTCATTTGTCGATTATTTATTACAGGCGGTACAGTTGACATAACGGCGCACAAAGTTACAAACAAAGCTATAGATGACAGTTGCTATTTTGTCAAGGAAATAAGAAAAGCGCGAGGCAACGATATGGGAGGAACAAAAGTTGATGATGCATTTGTCAAATATTTGGAGAAACTTGTTGGTATGTATAGCATAATATCGTCGTTTTTCAACAAGGTGCAGTTACGAGGTTTTTTTTTGTTTGTTGAAATGCAGCGATATGTATCTTTATTTTCTCCTTGATATTGAGATCACATTGAGTAAAGCAATAACAGTACTACAGAGTTGCAACACCAAATGTTTATTTAAGAGCAGTATGAAGGACCCATCACACAGGGAAAACGCTAACACTAATATGATTTTTATTATCGGAATTTGTTTATTTCCCACACAATTATTACGTAACATTATTAAGCGTGTAGATATACTAAGCCTTACTTTTTGTCTGTGGGAAATGGAAAAATGTCGCATCAACTTCACTTTGAAAAAATACTTTACCATTTCCATACATTTACGTGTCTAATATCTCCCAATTTTGTTCTGTGTATTCAATAATTACCAGTATAAGGCGCTTGATAAACAACCGCGTTGTCGTCGTAAATCTTTCTTGAAATATTTCTGAAATTTTTAATCAAGTTTATCATTCTTAACGTTTATCATTCAAGAAAGGACTATTGGGTGGACTATATTTAACAGGTAGTTTTAAGTCTATTGAGATATCCTATCTATTCTACGTGTATGAATATTAAGTTTCATTGTAAGTAGAACACGCGTCTAACATTGTTAACCACGTGTATGTATCCCTTTTTCGAAAAGGTAAAGGTATCCTGAACGATTACAAATCGACACACGATGTTGCCTTTCGAGATTTGATGATTTCGTTTGAGGAGAAAAAACGAAAAGTTCAGGCGGATGGAACAAATATGACCATTTCATCTCAGCTTGCGGAGTATTTTGCTGAGAAAAAGAAAATAAGTTTAAAAGACCACCTGGCTGATAAGGGAAACACAGATGTCTCAGTTCCGGTACCTGGGAAGCTACGTTTTGAAAACAGTGTTGCTTGCAGCTTCTTTTCTGATTCGATCATGGCAATAATATCTAAGCTGGATAAGCTATTGCGGGAGCCCGATATGGACAATTGCAACACACTGTTGATGGTTGGTGGATATTCCGAGTCACCTCTCCTGATATCACGAATTAAAGAATCCTTCCCTGATAAAGAGGTCATCTGTCCAAGGGAATCTGGTCTTGCTATTCTTAAAGGAGCGGTGATATTTGGACACAATCCTGGCGCTGTTTCTGAGCGAATAAGCCGGTTTACATACGGTACTGACTTGATCGGGAATCGCTTCAGCACGTTAGTTAAAATAGGCGATCGACTAGTAGTCGGAGAAAGCATTAGAGTGGTAGAATATCAACCTACAAATGACACGCAGACGTCCGTACCTGTAAATATTTATGTCTCACCAAGAAAATCACCAAAGTTCCTGGTCGAAGAAGGATGCCTTAGAATCATAAAGCGATCATTTCCAATGCCAGACACTACTGGTGGTACAGAAAGAAGTATAGAGATGTGCATGGTCTTTGGGGGCACCGAATTCAAGGTGCACGTGAAGAATGTGGATACTGGCTACGAAGAGACATTTTATGTAACAAGCTGGGACTAATATACATTAAGGAACTATAACATCACAAGTCTTAAAAGTGTGACATTTTTTCGTGGCGAAAACTGTGTAAATTTTGTTTGATTGTAGGCCCTATATCTAATCAGATTACCGTTTTATGATGTCATTGCTATTTCTAATTCGAAATGTCTGCATGTTTGGCACCAGTTACATTGAATGTACGATGCTTTGTTGCTCGCTTTGAAATGAATGTATTGAATGTAACTGTAACACCAATGGTCTTAAAAATGTGACATTTTCCGAGGTGATAACTATGTTAATTTTGATTGTTTATCTAATTAGATTATTGTTTGATTATTTTATTCCAATTTGTAATTCGAAGTTTGAATGTACAACGCGTTTTGTTGCTCGCTCTTAATTGAATGCACTTAATGTTTTGATCATTACTGTTTTCACATTTATCATACTTATATAACCAGAAGATATATCAACCTTTTGCACATATGTGACTTCTTTAGATGACTCTACTAGATAAAGGTTTAGACAACTTTGGATGTTAAGGAGAAAATGCTGATAATCAGTTCTAATTTTGATTCAAAGTTTTTTGTATAAATATAGCATGGATATTTTTCAACTTAACCAATCAAAGCATGTGGTCTACGAGAGGCGATCCAGAAGTAGCGGTAAAATGTTATTAATCACAAATTAGTCCACCAAATATCATCAAAATTGGACATAAAACCGTAAAACTAGTCTTTGATATAACGCATTGGCGGGACACGTGGGTACAGAACGTCACAACGTCACAAGTTCACAACGTCGCAAAAACTCTTTGAATGTATGAAATGCGAGTACCAAGTTCATAACGAAAATTATCCAAAATCCACAGAAGCTTAGTCTGACCAGTAGGAACCATTTGAGATTTCTTGGACTATGGAGAGTCAAGTGAAGACCGTTGCCTTGATTGTTCCTGGCTTTCTGTGTCAATTTAGTACAGGCCCGTAGAAAGCAATCTCATATTGGAGGTGTTCAAGCCCCTTTGTCTAAAAGGCAAATTCCAGTGAGGTTCATTTACTGCTTCTAAATAAAGTCTTTATCTTTACTTTATCTACCTACCTTTTATATCTATATTTACATAAATTAAAAAACAGACTTTGATAGATAGTGAAAAAAACTTGGTACCCGCGCAAAAAATCTTTTGTGTACTGATTTGATGGTCTACGCCTCTACCGTTTTAGCTGAATGAGTTTAGCATACAACAACCAACACGTTTGTCCATATCCCATGCAAGACCTTGTTTTGACATCCCAAATAGAAAAGGTCATGTGACCAGCGTTTTCTCCTTCAGCCTCAATATTATAAAATCAGCTCAGAAAATATTGAAGCTGTACACAAATAATATCAGCATGAACCTCTACTTTGTCATCTACGAATAATAGCCATAATAAACATAGTTCAGGTTAGAATCATAGCACAATTTCGCAGTAAAGGAAAGGGTTAAAATACAATACAAGTACCTGTTCTCTATTTCACAAAAGATTCTTTATTTAGAAACGTGTACAGTGACAATGTGTATCTACACAATGAGGGTGTCCTTTATTGCAGGTACAGTCAGCTTGTGTTGTACATTTGTTTCCTGGAAAAATATATGTAGTTTTAAAAAATGTTTCCTGGAAAATATATGTAGTTTTAAAAAATGTTTCCTGGAAAAATAGATGTAGTTTTAAAAAATGTTTCCTGGAAAAATATATGTAGTTTAAAAAATGTTACCTGGAAAAATATATGTAGTTTTAAAAAATGTTACCTAGAATATATGTAGTTTTAAAAAATGTTTCCTGGAAAAATATATGTAGTTTTAAAAAAATGTTTCCTGGAAAAATATATGTACTTTTAAAAAATGTTTCCTGGAAAAATATATGTAGTTTTAAAAAATGTTTCCTGGAAAAATATATATAGATCTAGTTTTAAAAAATGTTTCCTGGAAAAAATAAAGTTTTTACACGTGTTTCCTGAATAAGTATATGGCGTTTTTACACGTGTTTCCTGGATAAGTATATGAAGTTTTTACACGTGTTTCCTGGAAAAGTGTATGAAGTTTTACATGTGTTTCCTGGAAAAATATATGAAGTGAAATGGAAAATTTATTGATTTTTTAAACAAAAACCTCTTAAAACAAGCTGCAGTTACGAAGTTTTTGTTGAAAAACGACAATTTGTGTGGTTCGGGTTATCCGACCGTCCATTGTAAAATATGTCCGACCCTTATTTGTTGTCCTCAAAGTAAAAAGAAGCAACAACGTCGACATGACATCAACGACTACAAATCTCATTTAAAAATAAAAAAAAAATAATGAACAGAAAGAAAGAAGAAAAAGTAAGCACGAGGTTTTGCACTAAAATGACAGAGCATCGCGGGGTAGTGTTCGGTTTTAACTGATTACTACACAGAGACGCTTTTTGACTCCCCACAGGACAATTGCTCAGGTAAAGCCTAAAATGTGTCAATGTATGTTTATTTCTTTTTTGGAAGCCAGTTTTTGTTATCTCTTATTGAATTAACATCTGACGGACATGATCATCACATAATATTAAACAAGACATACAGTAAAAGTCATTTTAGAGCAATGTTTACTTACCTTCCCTAAGATGTGGGTGTCATGGCCGCTTTCTCGTTCATACGTTCATTTGAATTGTATATCGTCGGTGTAAATGCAAAACCTCGTATGTCGATTTTGGCAATTTTCAAAGTCAAATCTTGTGTGCCCAGTTAAGACAATTCTTGCAAGTTGTGAGGTATTTTTACTAATCAGTCCTAATTACACATTATTCGAGAACAATCCCAGCAGGCAAAAGACGTCACCCAGACGTCTTTTTTTGGTTGAATAGTGGTCATGACGTCATATAACCAAATATCGACCAGAAAAAGACGTCTGTTTCCAGACGTAAAAAAGACGTCCTAATAAGACGTTTTTATGACGTCTTTTTCGGGGTGTGGTCGCGACTTCAACGTGAACACAACGTCTCTCCACAAACTTAATTTCAACGTCATCTTAATTACGTCTTAGGGACCTAGATTTATTGACTAAATTCCAATAATGATGTTTTGTAAACACTTATTTCCTATTGGAAACTTTTAAAGTTACATGATACTTACTCCGTAACAGTATCTATTGTGCACTCTTTGTCTACAAATCAACACAAGTGTTCTGCATGGCTGCTTGGACCTGACGTCCCTAATACAGAAATGAAAACTGTGCTGCAAATTCGCAGCAAATTTGCCGTGAATTTGCCGCAAAAAAATTAGTTCGCTAGAAGGGTTTGCCGGAACTTCGCAGATGTTTACCGCTAGCTGCAACCTTTCTGCAATCTTGTCGCAAACACATATCAGTTCGCGACAAGTTTGTCAGAAATAAGAAACTTTGCTGGAAGTTCGCAAGAAAGTCGTCTATCGAATCTTTTACTTGTAGTGTGCAGAAACTTTGCGAGAAACCTATCTTTACCATTAATGAATATCGTGTAGTCTGCTAGAGGTTTTCAGGAAATTAATCTTGGTCAGTGCTCATTCAATGAGTTAAAAATTTATTTCATATACACATAGAAACATTGATAGACTCACAAAAACTGATATGCATTAGAATGACCAGTTTTTTCATCAAGACATATTTTAATGAATGAAATCGGAATGTTATGCCCCTTTAAGCACAGCCATTTAATCATTTTAGTCAGGGTACATGTACATTTTTATTTACATAGATAGCTTTGAAACTGTACCCTTCCCTAAATGGCATAGATCTACTGCATAGGCGTAAGAAGGTTTATAATATTCAAGGGCGGATCCAGGATTTTTTTCCAGGGGGGGGGGGGTCCAAGTCAAAAAAATTTTCCAGGGGGGTCCAAGCCCAAATTATGGCTTAAAATATAGTAAATATGTGAAGTTACACTAAATTTATATAGTCAAAATTTAATTTTTGGCCAATGCCAGGGGGGGTCCAGACCCCCCCCCCCGACCCCCCTCTAGATCCGCCCATGTAATATTTGGGGCCAAATTTTGGTTTAATCCCATTTCGTCTACTCCCAATTCGGCTACTATTTTTGACATAAGTCCCATTTCGTCTACTTTTCTATACTTTGTATATCAATATGATATTATATGATTTTTATAAAAATGTTTGCATTTTTATTTCATTTGTATATATTGACTTAATTTCTTTTCTTAAAACAAAAACAATGTTGTTCATTGATGCTTTGGAATGAAAGTAGACGAGTTGGGACAGTAGACAAATTGGGACTCAATGCACTTAAAAAACAGTAGACGAAATGGGAGTAGACCAATTGGGATGTTACCCAAATTTTTAAGTGAATGGAAACATGGGTGTATTCTAGGAGGCATAGGATATGCTGGAAATTATTTGGGGGCCTGGCCCCCTCTTCCTACGCCAGTGTACTGTTGGGTTTACCAGGAATTAAAATTTCATAGCTAGTGCAAGGGAGAGAAAGAATGTATATAAGAATGGAATTTGTGCAGGTCCGTAGAAACTGTCCAGAGATGATAACCTCACCCCCTCCCCCACACAATGCACACACTCCCCATGTGATTTACTACGGGCCTGCTAAGTGTGTTGTAGCACTGTGCCACAGAAAGTATTACTTAAGATAAATAGAGAAATTCTGTTTATAAGTAGACATATGTCTGACTGTTTTAGACATTTGTCATTGTAAGGTCTATTACCGGTATAATTTTCAATGCATGTATGAAAATGCTACAGTGGAATTTGGGGTAAAATATTCATTTATATGTAATATCAGTGTTTTTATTTCGTTATTGTTTGTGTGAATGAAAAAAAATGATCATGCTTTCGCTAGCTTGTTTAATAAACTGTGTTTCATGTGTAAAAATCGTTTTATTTCACACTGATATGCGAGAGCACATTTATTTCCAGTCTACTAAATCTAATAAATCCAGTCTAATTTCAGGGGTGGTCACTCTAACAGTCTAACCGTTATTCGGAAAACAAAATCAAAAGAAATTTGAAGGTACGGCAGATTTAAGCGTAAGTATGAACACAAAAGTACCGTTTTCGTATCATTGAAGTGTGTTTTATGTATTTACCATGTAATTTTATCCTTATTTTTGACATTTCACTGATAACCATTAAGCGGTAATTTCGTACCATAACAATTTCGTACCATCCGCGGGAATAGCCCCTGTCTCACATCTGCGTTCTTTTTCTCAGGGGTTCTTTTTATGGAAAGTGGAGAGGACCATATGCCCTTTATTTGGGAAAATGTGTCAAACGAGCAGTCATAGGCAGATCTTGTGACTTCTTGTCATAGGGGAAAAATCTTCACTTATACTGATTTCATGTGTGCTCGCGGTACATTGGATCTCGCGGTAAACGGTATTTTGCAGGAAAACAAACGGCCACGCCTACTATTGGGTGTTTTCCCAGGATAACCTCTGACGTACAAGTCCACGCTTCACTGATCGCGACTATTTTCAAAATATTTTCCGTCTGAAAGTGAATTATCGATGAAAAAAAGTGTCCATATGCAAATATATAGAAGCTGCACCTGCCTATTCAAAAGGTTATTGTACCCTGGTCAATTGAAACACATTTTCCATGGCATAATCAATAAAAATCCATTCTATTTTGACAGATCTAGGCTCGTCTGGCATTGACAAAAAAATATTCAATATTTTGATCACGTGACATGAGCTTGCGCTTCCCGACACGAAAAAATAAACAAATAACGCGAGATCCCATTAAACAAATCCAAGATGGCGGCGATGCGCCTTGCATGAATGAATCCGTGGCTGTCAAATCAGAAATAAACGGAGCATCTTGGTTGTTTTACAGGATGATGCGTGACATTTAGAGTTAAAAAAAAAATCATTTTTGTGATTTTGTTGATAGCTTTCCGGTTTACATATTTTGCGATAAGTACCGCGAGTACCCATGTTCCCAGGATATGTATTTTGCATGAATAATGAAAATGCTTGTAATTATTTCAATAAACACAAAAAAGTAGCTTCTGAATGCAGTTTATGAGCTGATTTAGAAAGATCTCTGTATGATAACATGAATACTCCCATAGGAATATCTTGTAAAGGTCGGAGCATTGATTTATCAGGGGAAAAATTAAAATTTTAGGGGAAAATTCCCAGAGAACAAGGGGCCAATATTCGGCCACACTTTTTAAGTATAAAATAGAAAAAAAAAACACCCTTAGCTGGCTTGGTTTGACAATCACTTGTTATGGCTTATAAATTTATACG
Source organism: Fragum sueziense (assembly GCA_963680895.1). Taxonomy (NCBI): domain Eukaryota; kingdom Metazoa; phylum Mollusca; class Bivalvia; order Cardiida; family Cardiidae; genus Fragum; species Fragum sueziense. Next base: position 35,614,343 of record OY804608.1, on the reverse strand, counting down.
CTTCAGCGGCTTCACACATGTTGATTCTCTGTGCCGATTTCAAGATTATGCTTCAAGAAGAAAATGATTTACAAATATTATTTTACTCTATATTCATATGCAAGGGAGGTAATTTTGAATATTTTCGTCAAATATTTCTATAAGTATCATTATGGATAAAATCAAAATTTTGAAATTGTGCAAAATGTTTGTTCATGTTTTATTTGGAATGAAAATGTAACACAGTTTAGGGATTACTGGCAAATTTCGCCTCTGGCTCTTTAGTACTAATGATGGGTTGCATACCATAACATAATTTTGTTGTCTAGAGCAGCTTTCTGTTTTGAGCTTCCCTAAACTTGGTCGTTTGGAAAAGGATTAATGATCAATTAATAATTAAACATGTAATTTTCCTATTGACCAAACGCCAATCGACAGATCGCTTTGCCTAACATAGAATTTAATACAAACAATTGGGATGTGAGTGATTGTTAAAAGGGAACGATTTTATCCAGTTACTCGTGACGTAAATTCGGACAAACAAAACCGTATTTCGTAGGTGTTGTTATGAAATCTCGTAACTACGGCTTGATTTAAGCCGTAGCTACGAGATTTTATTACAACATTGACAGTTTATCAAAACATAACCGGATAACCTAGTCTATTGTAAGCACAAAATTCTTTTGGCATGTCGATTGTTTTGATTGTCAGTCGATAAATCGATACAATAACACGTGCAACGAACAATTGGGGCATGACATTTTTCTGATTGTCCATTGGTTAATCGATGATTTTGATTGACTGTCGGCATTTTGTCAATTGCCCTGTCTGACTAGTGCATTGGTAAATCAACTCATATGATTTTTAGCGAGCAGGGACTTTATATCCGGGACCCCGGGGAGCTAATGTTACAGCCCTAATGTCCGCGTGGCGTCGCATCTTCAAAAACTTTAACCTGGCCTATATTTCAGGCACTATTACAGATACAGCCTTGATATTTCACACATGGATGCTCAGGGTTGTGCCTAGGTCAGAATTTTTGAGGGACACCAGTGTCCCCCTACCTAAATTTCAAGGGGCCATTGGGAACTTTTGGGGGACAAACTAAAATAACAACTGTGTCAGTGATGATTCTGAACATGTCTTGCATTTCATGTTGGCAGCAAAATCGCGCAACCACAAACACATTAGTGAATTACCCACCAATTCTTCTGGAAATTTTGTTCATTGCATTTAATTAATCTCTGAGAAAGATTTGGCTGTCTGCATCGGCAGATAGACGGTCCAGGATAGGGCGTTTTAACAGCCGAATTCCACATCATCTGCTATCTTTCTTTCCAGACATGTCAATTTAATTCAGTTACAACTGTAAGACCGATTCTCGATATTTTGTATCAAAATCGGCTGAATCAGTAAGTACATTTTGGGTCACAGTCAATATGCGACCGGTTTACAACATTTTACATTAGAATCAGCTGAATTGAACAGTAAATTTTTGGTCACAGTCAAGTTTTTGCATGTTGGCGGTGTACGTGTAATAAAATACAATGCATGAATTATACTATCATAACAACTGAAACTGCAGATCGAGCAGTTGTTTTTCAAAAGTAATTACGGAAAATAAAAGATCGCGGAATTCTGAGCGCGCCCGAAATCCTCGATGGCTTAGACATTGAGAATTTATTTGCGGGAATCCCGCGGCCTAGGCACAACACTGGATACTTCTGCCAAAACCTTTCATTCGGGAAATGACTTTTGACCTAGTGACCTTGACCTTGGAGTTTGACATACTTTCAAAAAAGCTTTAATCTGGCCTATATCTCATGCACTATTATAGATAGAGCCTTGGTATTTCACATACCTAATGCTTTAACCTTGAGACCATGACCTTTGCTTGACCTAGTGACCGTGACTTTTGACCTTAAACTCTATCTTTGGCGACAAGCTCTCTTATAGGGAGCTATGTTGTCCGTGAACATCTCTTGTTCATCAATATTTTAGAAAAATCTATAATTGTGACCCACAAAACACAAAAAATGCTCTTGTATATTGTCTTATCTGTTCTGGTTTCTATTTTCAGGATTCAGATAACTTTGCAATGTTTGAGACGTGTACGAAGATGGGTGGTACCTGCATTTACAGGGGCTGAGAATCTCATAAAACAGTTGACCCGTTGGCATTTACATATATCAAATCTCAAACCCGGGCTGTGCTGTTTTGAACTTTTGACTCCATGGGCAGTTAGGCTAAGGGGGTCAATTTACTCCAGAAAATGAAGATTTAACTTTGTTTGACATTTTTAGCCGTTATAGAAGCGTTCGAGAACTTGTTAAACACTTCTGGAAAATGTGATTCCAGGTCGGACTAGCATTAGGTACAAGAAAAAGGAGGTTCAGTGAAAACTGACTTCAGTGTTGTGGGAGTCGAGATGTCAATCCAGTTCTAGAACGTGGTCAATGGAAAATCGTTAGAATCATGCAGTCTTATCGGGGAATCAATATTTGCACATTGTATATACCAACAATCCTGAAGGTGCCAATTACAGGGCTGTGGCTTCTAGTAAACAATTCAGTATAAATGTGATAGTGAAAAGTGTGATAGGGGCCTAAGGGCCCCCACGATAATACCCTAATGTTTTCAGTGAATTGGCGATAACAATGCCCTAGTGTAGAATATTGTTTTTCTTTTTAATGAATGGTGTAAGAAAAATCTACAGTGGTAAATAGTCCATAGAAAATTCCATCAAGAAAATGGACCTCTACAAGATAATCAACGAAAGATTCCTGGACATTAGGCTGAGAAATCATTTCTACATGTGAAAAGACAGAAAATTTGATATACAGAAAGAACAGTACATTCAGCACCGAGCGGAGACAATCACAAAACATCAACTTTAAAGACTTGATGAATCAACAAAGTGTTTGAAATTGATTTAAAAAATGTTTATTGAGATTCTAAGATTAATACATTGTACATGTCAAAAATGATTGTATGATTGTGTTTGACAGGGCAGTCAATGCATAGGAACATTGGGTTGTTTTGAAATTTCCAAAACAGCTAGAATTTAGACTGATCCAGAGCTAAAGATGATAAAATGAACGTCAATAAATAAAGCAATTTATGTTAAAAATAGCCAAGAAAATATTTAGACAAAAGGAGAAACTGTCGTCTTATGTCTAAATGTTTTCCCATGCCAATTTTGTTACTTAGGGATGTCAAAACCATGTCTTGTTTGGGAAAGGGTAAAAGAAAAGCTCTATTTTCACATTTATTCTGATCAAAACAGGTTGTTATGATACTGTAGGGAAAGATGTGTGAGCACAAAGATTAAATATTTCATTCTAAAGTGTAAAATGTGTATGCTATTACAGAGAAAATACATATATTAAGGGGAAATGAGAAAATTGCTTATTATCTGCAATTTCTTCTTTTCTCTCAATGTTTTCCCAATTTTATTCACACTGGAGACATCAAAACAAGGAATTGTTTGGGAAAGGGTTAAATCGTATGCCCTCGAACCTGACAACATTGTGCTACAGTCATATTTATAGCCTCTTCCGGTTTTAACGACGAAACACAATAAAAAATAATTGCAAATCATTGAAACATAGACTTTTAATTTCGTTATTTTCACTGCGTCCAATCGAACATCACACTTGTTTGCAGGAAGATTGCAAGAAATATAAACAAACCAGTTTACAGCTACTTTGCAGCAACAGTTTGCAACAACTTTGCGGCAAATAGTTTGCAAGAAAACTAATTTGCATACGAAAAACCAAGTGGCGGCAAATTTGCAGCAAATAGTTTGCAGGAAGTTTGCGAGAAGAATTTGGACCAGTTTTCGGCAACTTTGCAGCAACAGTTTGCGACAACTTTGCAGCAACTGTTTGCCTAATCTTTGCAGCAAATAGTTTTCAAGAAAGCTAATTTGCATACGAATTTATAAGGAAGTGGACGCAAATTTGCGGCAAATATTTGCAGCAAATTCGCCGCAAACTTGCAGCTAATTTGCCGCAACTGTTTGTGGGAGGGCTTTTATTTTGATAACGAAGTGTAACTTGACAAATCTCCAAAAGGAACAAGCATTTACAAAAAAACACTAGTCTGCAACTTTTACTTTTGACTCATCTGTTGTTTTACACATAAAACAAAATCTGTTAATAATGAAATTTCAATAAACTTTCATGCAGTAATACATTTTTGAAAATTTTGATACCAAATATGCCAATAGTTTGGTTACATAAGTATTCAAAATGTCCTATAACCAAATGCACAGTTTGTTTTGAATGTCAGTATATATTACATATTTTTTCAAATATTTACTCCAGTTCAGTGAAAAAAAAAGAAAAAAAAGTTTGAGGCCTTAATCTAAATAATGATCCTTAAATTTTGTAACGTGAAAACTGAAGATACGGACCAAAAATTTCTCTCTTTTTGTGACACGAAACAACTAAGTAATTGTCAAAACCTTGGTGCTTGTACTTGATGTGAGTAACGGACCGTAGCATTACTGTCAAGATCTTGGTAATAAGTGCAAGTTGAGTGTCTGACAAATACTATGATACGTTTGCAAGGAATTGATTTAATATTAAAAGATCACTATTGTTGGCGCAAATTCGTATGGGACATGTTTTCATTTTGTCCAAATATAAACAAGACAGTGTTGTATAAAAGATGAATAAATTCTTTGTAAGTAGTGACGTAGATATGTTGAAAATTTAGGTACAGTGATGGAGCGGTCTGTTCACTGTTCAGAGTTTTCTGCATTTCATTTTACCGAACAATGTTTTGTTTACATTTGAACAAAACGTAGACATGTGCCATACGATACTGCGCCAACAACAATTGAATAAATGTTATTGGAATTCAATATCTTTAGTGGTTAACCATATTCCTACATGATAAATTAGGTGCTTACATCTGATACCAAAGCTAGTTAACCCTTTACCAAAAAGCAACATTCTAGGTTGTTTGAATTCCAAAGCTGCTGCAGAAGACAAAATGGGTGTTGATAAAAATTGGATTTGTTTACAATGCAGCATAGAATATATTGAAGCAAAAGGAGAAAATGTTGATCATCAGCATTTACTTCTTTGCCTCAATCTTTTACTTGATCATTCTGTCATAACTGGGAAATGTTTTTGGAAAGGGTAAATGATGAAGATTTTATTTCATTGACTTTTTGTTAGTAAAGACCAACAGTTAGTGTTAAATGATTTTATATTAATAAAATGTAGCTTTATTATAAACATGAAGTTGTAGGTTATATTCCTTTCTTCCCAATCATACTTTGTATCAATTCGCTTGTAACCCTTTCCCAAGATGAGAAAATTGTTAAAAAAGATTCGAGACTGGTAGCTGCTGCAGACATCAAGATGAACGTAGTGAAAAATAGGATTGTTTTAAATTATATTGGTAAAATGCTGACAAACAGTATTTTCCTATTGTGTCTCAATGTTTTCCAAATTTCTATTATGTACATCAAAACTATATAGACCTTGTCTGGCAAAGGGCTGATTTAATCCATGATACAGTGATATATGAGATATTGAACACCCTATTTTTATGCTCCCCGAAGGGAGAGCATATAGTCGCCGCTTTGTCTGTCCGTCCGTCCTGTCCGTCCGTCATTCCGTCCGTCCGTCCGAAGCGACTTCTCTATAACCCTTGGGCCAAATCAAATGAAACTTACCATGTGAACTCCCTATGACATAATGCCGATGTACTTTTCCCAGTTTTTGGATTTAAGGCCTCGTCATGGGAAAAGGGGACTGAAGGTCAAATACAGTTTTTCTCTAATTTCTCCTATTCTAATGGTCAGAATTTGACGAAATTTCATATTTGAGTAGCAAATCAGATGCCCTTGACAATAAACTATTTAAAATTTGCGTATACAAAATATGTCATGGAAAAAGGGGGCTTAACATTTGTTAGCTTTATATTAGCTCTGCATAGCATATATTTATTGTGACAATGCCTTATTCGGGGAGCATTGTCCGTCTCTGACGGCTCTTGTTTTCAAATATTGTGGAAAAGAGAGAAGTAAATGCTGGTAACAAATATTTAATTCTCATTAAGACCAACAAACTCTCAACCATTCCACAAATGAAAAACGTTAAGACTAGTACAAATTGAGTTGTTGATAAAAAAAAAGCTTTCACAGAAAATAGTACCTATACAGCTTTAACATAGAAATCCTTGTGAAAAAGCAGAAATTGCTGGTTGTCAGCATTTTCTTCTTTTGCCTAGTGGGTTTCTAAACTTACAGCATGTATTCAGCTGACAAAAGTGGTCGGTTTTACGTTGAAAAGACGTCTTTTAGAGACGTTGGGAAAACGTCTTTTTCTGGTTGAATTTGATATAAGGAAAGACGTCTCTTTCAGACGTCTTTTCAACGTCATTAAGTGACATTATTCAGACGTCTTTTCAACGTCATTAAGTGACGTCTTTTCAACGTCACTTAATGACGTGGAAAAGACGTCGGGAAAAGACGTCTTTCCTTATATCAAATTCAACCAGAAAAAGACGTCTTCCTGACGTCTCTAAAATACGTCATTTCAACGTAAAAACGACCACTTTTGCCAGCTGGGATATCTCCAAATTTCAAGTAAATCCATTCAGTTTTGGAAAAGTTATTACACTTTTTTCTGTCCCCTTTAAAATTTTCCAAAAACGAGATACGAGGTTTTACATTTACAACGACGATATTCAAAAATTCGGCTTTTACTTTGAAATTTTCTTTGTAACTGTTTTGATCAGTTATTCCAATCAATCTTTGGACTACTGGTAAATGAACTGATTTCAACTCATGGAGTAAGAAAATTATTGTTCTATCTTGTTTTCAAAATGACCCCTCATTGAAAAGTCCGATTTTACCCAAAATAAAAGAATCTAACAACAAAACATAGATTACAGATTTATTTCATAAATATTTTGGCCTTTTCTCGTCTTGTTTGACTTGAAATAATCTTGAAATAATCAGGTCTTCAAAATAGAATACAATTCAGATATGAAAAGTTGTCATAAGTAATGAAAAAAAAAACAACAAAAAAACACAGGAGGTGAACGGATGAATGAGAAAGAAGGGAGAAGAGAGAAAATGGCATATTTGGAAATTGAAGAAAATGCTTGTGACAAGCAATTTCTTCATTTCCAAAAATGTTTTCTATACAAAAAGACCAAAAAAAACGTAAAATAGCATTCAATTAAAATTGCCGTCTGCAACATCTTTGAATTTGGACAAGTCTAAAATTTGCCATCTGGTAATGGGTTAATCGTTTTCAGGATCTTGATATCGTTTATTTGATTAGCCAGATAAAAAAAGGCGTCGAAGATAACACAATGTAACGGGTGCCCGTCAGATGCTACCTCAATGTTAACATCGGACATTAATCAGATTTGGGATAATCAGATTGTCACTTACCGGTTCCAACGGCACATTCACACTGGTGGTTGTGGCAGACTAAAGTCGCCTGTTGACTACAGTGAGTCGTTTTATGAATCACACAGTCTTGATGTTTTAGACCTTTCCCAAACAATACCTGGTTTTGACGCCCCTAACAGAAAAGACTTGAAATACACTCACCGGTTCCTACGGCACATTCGCACTGGTGATTGTGGCAAGCAAAAGTCGCCTGTAGACTACAGGATAGTAATATTATGATTCACACAGTCTTGCTGTTTTAAACCTCTCCCAAACAAGACCTGGTTTTGACGTCCCTAACAGAAAAGACTTTGGAAACATTGAGACAAAAGAAGAAAATGCTGATAATCAGCATTTTCTCCTTTTGCCTCAATATTATCTTTGAAATATTGAACATAAATCCTTTCTTTATCGACATTCATTCTGTCATCATCAGCAGCAGCTTTCATTTTGGACCAGTCTACAAATAAAAGAATTTGCAATGAAATAGATGACGAACTTCATTTTCCATTCATTTGCTGTACACACACTTAATTAAGTAGGCATTTTTTAAAAAGAAAATATATACGTCACCGAATATGTATACACTTGTTTTGTTGTTCAATAGCTCTAATTGTACAGTCAGATGTCTGTCAGATGTTACTTAAATGTTAACATCGGATTTTAATCAATTTTGGGTTAATCAGAAGTTGTTTTACCATTTCCTACGGCACATTCACACTGGTGGTTGTGGCAGACCAAAGTTGCTTGTTGACTACAGTGAGTCGTATCACGATTCACGCAGTCTTGGTGACTTTTGCATGGATCTGCATACGTAACTGCAGCTAAAAGTTAAAGAGACAATTTATGGATACTAGTATTGCCTTGTGAATTTTATTTCCATCTAAAAGAGTATATTTTCTTATGAAAAATCTGAATATTTCAAGCCAATGTATTGCCCCGTTTACGATGAATATACTTTTCTCTCTTTCAATTTAATTAATTGTGGTAAACTACAGTTCACATGTAAATGGACTTAGTCATTTTCGTTTCAACCTTTTAAAAGCGTTTAAAAAACCGGTAGCATTTAAACGCATTAGAATAACCAATATTTGCATCAAAACATACTTCTCAAAAAAAAAATGAAATAGAAATGTAATGTCTCTTTAACCCATTCCCAAACTAGACCTGGTTTTGACGTCCCAAGTTAAAAAGGCTTGGTTGGGAAAACATTGAAACAAAAGAAGAAACTGCTGATAACCAGCAGTTTCTCCTTTTGTCTCCATATTTTCTGTATCATATTTTACACAAATGCTATCTTTAATAACATCCATTTTGTCTTTTGAAGAGGATCACCCTAAATTTTTTCGTCGTTTGGAAAAGGGTTAAAGAGGTGGTTGAGAGGACAAGCGTTTTCTTCACGACCAAGAGACTCAGAGTTCGATACCCAATAGCTGAGATTATACTTGGTTTCTCATTGGCCAACATAATTGGACCAAGTATTTGTGTACTTCTAGGAGGCAGAATCGAGAGGGAATTAAGTAAACTTCTAGCTCTCGTAAGAGAAATATAAAAACTTGATTTTGATTTTATTGGGGGTTTGCGCCGTTTTCAACTTCTATGGTCATATCGCGTCGGCTGGAGCACCTAATCGTGGGTTCCTGGTATTTCTCACACCAGTACAACCACAATATCCAAACCGAGCCTCCAGCTGCTGTCTCACATAGATGATTCACACCCATTGGTGAGAGACAAATGACTTTTGTCAAATGTCAGAATGGATACTGGCCGAGCCGGGGTTCGAACTCGAGACCCATGGATTAACAGACTCCGACGTAACCGATGCGCTATCCGGGCTCGGCAGAAATATTAAGAAATACCGTATTAGTAGATAAAAAATAAATAGTAGTGAGTAATGTGTAAATGTTTTTTCTTGTCCCTTTCTTAAGGGGAACGTGAAAACCATTTAGGAAAGGCATGGAAACGTTTAAGTCGACAAATTAAATTAAGTAGAAAGATAGGGTTTTGTACCATATGGTACAAAAAATCTACTTAGTCAAAAGGAGCAAATCATGGATATCAGCAATTCCATTTTCCAACATTTTTTCAGGCTTCTTTTATGAATGTTATAATAAGGGCTAGGTATGGAAAGATGAAAAATATAATAAAAAGAGAAGTATTACCGAAAGCAATAAGAAGAGCTGCTATCAAATAGACCTTCATGTTGTCTCGCCAAACTGTGCTAAATTAAGACTGAAGACTGTGCCACTGGTCCACGGCTTTATTTGGGCTTGGCATGATAACGCTGCTTTTCAACAAAACCCTCGTAACTGCAGCTTTAAACAAGCTGCAGTTACGAGGTTTTTGTTGAAAAGCGACGATAACATTCTAATCTTATGACCTAGACAAAGTCACGAACAAAGTTGAAATACTTTTAACGCTTTCACAAAAAGAACTGGGACCATATTTACCGACAACATACCGTCATGTCGACGGCATAATAACGTCTTACCTTCAATTGTATCATGTCTGCTGTTAATATGTTCGCGACATTTTTGCTCGGTTTTATCAACTCTATCTCAAACAAGACCTAGATTTGACGTCCCGTATAGAAATTGCTTTGGAAAACATTGAGGCAAAAGAAGAAAATGCTGAAAAGCAGCATTTTCTCCTTTTGTCTCAATGTTTTCTTTGCTATATAATTCATAATTTTTACCTTTAGTAACATCAGTTCTGCAGTCTATAGGAACTGTCAATTTGGATCACCCTGGTATGTTACCATTTATTATATGACTGATTAGAAAAAAAATGAAGCAGCGAAGAAGACAATCTAGCCGAATAAAAACAAGGAATTGTTTATTTTGCATCAATTTCTTTTATTTATCCAAAAACTGTACAATGACATTTGCCATCAATACAATGGGGATGCCTGTGTTGGTCACAGTTGCAGTCATTCTGGTCGTTACACGCGTTTCCTGCAAAATATATGATCAAATCAAGATAAAATGGCACATGTTAACGTAATTTACCTATGTGCACAAGAGAAAATCGTCGTAATTTTCAAAGTAATTTTTACATTCGTTGGTGTAAATTATGTAGTGCAGTCAATGTATTTTGGCACGTGTTTGCGTAAAATGACGTATTTAAATCTCGTAAAATCCTGACAATGTACGCAAGGTTAGATGAAAAGGAAGATTTTATCAAAATCCTTTCATATCATATATCATGGTTGCTTTTTAGACGCAATCCCAGTTAAAGTGGACAATTGACTAATTCTTTTTCGAAATTTTTCATTAAACCATACACTCATTCTGGACAAATTTTCTTCATGGGTCACATCTTCTGAGCAAATTTCTCTAGTTTTGTCAGCTGGGCTTGCTTAGTTTTGGATTTATAGACTGTTAAATGATCAAATGTGTGCATAAAAAACTACGTATTCTAAATAGACCCCTTTGTGAAATGTGTGTCTAATTTCACATTAAGTAATGCCTAAAGGATAGCAAAACCGATATATTTTGATGAGTATTTGTGTGCAAAATGTGAATCAATTGACAATATGGGTGAAAGTGGCGAATTGTACCGATGAGAATGAAAATACAAAACGGCCATCCTTGTACGATTCCTTTATTTTAGAACGTTGACTACTTCCAACTCTTCTAAAATGCACCAAGCAACCTTTAACTTTCTCTCGAATTTTTAAACAAAAGCAATGAGTTATTCCCTTAATCGATATACGGAAATGGAAAGTCAATGACTTATTACAAATCAACAATAGTTTAAAACTGGTCTCTCCCGAACGTAACTAGAGCTTGTCCCGTACGTAATATGCTTTCTTTTCTTTAACATCCCAGCCGCTGTATATAATAACCTTTTCAATGAAATATCAATATTATAAGGCAATATCCATTTGCCAGACACTTTGTCTAAAAAATATTATGAAATGAATAAATGAAAATAAATACAAGCCTATAAGCTATCTTGGTTTGTTGTTCTGAGCAAATTTCTCTAGTTTTGTCAGCTGGGCTTGCTTAGTTTTGGATTTATAGACTGTTAAATGATCAAATGTGTGCATAAAAAACTACGTATTCTAAATAGACCCCTTTGTGAAATGTGTGTCTAATTTCACATTAAGTAATGCCTAAAGGATAGCAAAACCGATATATTTTGATGAGTATTTGTGTGCAAAATGTGAATCAATTGACAATATGGGTGAAAGTGGCGAATTGTACCGATGAGAATGAAAATACAAAACGGCCATCCTTGTACGATTCCTTTATTTTAGAACGTTGACTACTTCCAACTCTTCTAAAATGCACCAAGCAACCTTTAACTTTCTCTCGAATTTTTAAACAAAAGCAATGAGTTATTCCCTTAATCGATATACGGAAATGGAAAGTCAATGACTTATTACAAATCAACAATAGTTTAAAACTGGTCTCTCCCGAACGTAACTAGAGCTTGTCCCGTACGTAATATGCTTTCTTTTCTTTAACATCCCAGCCGCTGTATATAATAACCTTTTCAATGAAATATCAATATTATAAGGCAATATCCATTTGCCAGACACTTTGTCTAAAAAATATTATGAAATGAATAAATGAAAATAAATACAAGCCTATAAGCTATCTTGGTTTGTTGTTTTACCAATTAAAACTTCCTAGCCAAATAAATTTCAATTTATAAAAGTAAAGATGTTCGTATTGTTATGACATGTGAGTTATGTGTAATAACTTTTTAATGAAAGTGAAATGGTATCAAAAATTTGCGTGACATCCGTAACTCTGATGGATCCAAAGTACGAAAACGTACGGGACAATTTTTATGAGGGTAAGAAACGCTGAAATAAACTATTTTAATGCATCAATCTAGTGTAATGTATATGGGTATGAATATACTCCTATATATCAACAAAACACCGGCATATTTTGTGGAACTTCCCTCAAAATTGTAAAAATAGTATCAATTAAGCGTAATTATAATACCATAACGTACGAGACTAGTACGAGTACGTGTACAGTCTATTATGTGCATTTAAAGTCTATTTTGCTTAAACTGGAGTCCTTAAGGAAACCAAAACACATAAACAAAGCAAAGAAAACGTTCCATTTCAGCAATTCAAAAACTGAAAACTAAAAATGGCCTCGAACGTTATGGACTCGTACGTCACTTTTTAATGTGTACTCAACTTTATTTGGCCTGCTGTATCAATGCTATTATAGTAATCGGCATAATTCTCTTTATCAAATTTGAAGACACTTCGAATAGTGATGTTACTTGAAGAATTAAACTATTTATAGTTACCCAATTTTTATTACAGCTACTTTAGTTCATGCCTCGTACGTTACGGGGTTAAAATTACGGTAAATTATTTAAGAATGATGTTGATTTTAAAAATATTGGCAAAGGTATATCAAAATACGACTTTATTTTGATAATATATATTCATACTAATGTACATTACGCTAGATTAATGCATGAAATGTAGATTTATGTCAGTGTTTCTTACCTTTAAAGAAAGTGTCCCGTACGTTTTTGAATTTTGGAGACAACCACTCGAGGCTGTTCTAAAAATTTTGGATTTCATTTTTCATATAAATCTTTGTATTGTTTAGGAGCTCTATGTTTTCTGTACAAGATTTGGGCAGTTCTGTTAGGATCATATATTGTTAAAATTGACATTTTTGGTTTGAAACTTAGAATTTATACACGGAGACATCGGTTTTTCGTACCCCCTAGTTTGGTTGTCACATGATTTTCATAAGAAATGGAGTTCTTACGAACGTAAATTATAGATAAGTATTTTAGTTATAGGTGTTGGATGAAAATAAATGTGATGGGCATTTATATAATGTTGACTATTTGCAGCTAGTACATATTAAAGGCCGGAGACATCAATTGTCCCATTTAACTGAGATTGCGTCTTTAACTAAAACATCATAACAGCACATTAGAACAAGCTGAAAGTACGAGGCTTTTGTTGGAAAGCAGCGTAATGTAAGAAGAGATGCACGTACGTGTGACGAGACGGACAGACAGACGAACGAAGGGTGTCACTCGAAGATGCACGTGTTTGGAAGGCTTGGAAGGCCTATCTACTGATTATGGATGGACTACCTTTATTTAATCAGGGAACGATTTTTAAGTAAAACGTGACGTAATTTCAGACAACCAATAATATTTTGGTTTTATAAAATCTCGTAACTACGTATAACAACACCGACGATTTAACAAAACGTAACGGTAAACCCAGTCTGTTTTAGCACAAAATTCCTTGCCATTATCACTTACCGCTTTGTTGTGCGGTACATACACACTGATGGTTTTGGCAAACTACGTGGCTACCACTAGCGCAATTGGTGACTCCATGTTGGACACAAGCCTGGTTGTCTCTGCATGGCTCAGCGCATGTAACTGCAACTAAAAATCAGGACAAAAACTTCTGAACTTAATTGCGTTGATCCCGTTCTAAATTGTGGTAACTGCGTCTGTACGAGGGACGGTCGGAAAGTAGTTGGACTTTTCGTGCTGTTGTCTCTCCATTTGCAGCTGTATAAACACATTATATATTGGTGAAATCTACATCCATTTGCCAATAATTTGGTCAGTTTATTTTCAAAGAAAGTTGAATATATGCAATATTCTGTCCACTTTTATGTGATAGGGGTTTTGTGTACCATAGGCTATTTGTTAGAGGAACAACAAGGGTAACCAAAACAAAAGAACAGTCTAGTCATTTTAATCCCGAAGAATTTAAGTTTTTGAACTAAATTATCACTGAAGATTGAATAATGGTTCATAATTCCGAACTTGGGATAAAAACTCAGTCACAGCAGTCATAGAAACGAGCTGGTTCCCCACCTCTGAATAGATTAAGCTTTTAAATTCGGCTGGTAGTCATGTTTGTTGCTTTTGTGGATTCACGAGGTCTGATAGTTAGTCATTTCATGTCAAATGGTAAAACCTGTCATTGCAAAGTACAATTCTGAAGTAATTCAGAAAAAAAACAAAGAATAGATGCTGAAGTAAACGCGTCCCAGATTAGCAAAGAAAAATGTTTTCTACTTTACGATTACGCACGCTCCCATACCACCGCATCTACAGTGGAGATTATCAAATATCACCCATGACAAAAGTTGTTTTACTCTTCTTATAGCCCAGGCCCTACCCCACACGACTTTTATTTGTGTCTAGAACTGATGAAAATGCTTGCTGAGAAGAAATTTGAGACCAGGGCGCCTTTGATACCGGTGGTTACACAGTACCTAATACAGTGGGTCTACGTCATGGTTAATAGTGGCAATAGTAAAGCTCCTACGAAGATGGCAAAAATGCATAGACATAGATGGATAATTTCTTTAAACAGTGTAGAAAGAATTTTGTTAAAAAATTAAATGGTTTTAGAGAACTAGTCAAAAGTCCAACTACTTTCCGACCGTCCCTCGTAGTTACAGCATTATCGAACAGGGCCGACGATTGGAATTATGATTTTTTTCAACCATATCCCAAACAAGACCTGGATTTGACGTCCCTGATAGAAATTGCTTGGTCAAATATTGAAGCAAAAGAAGGAAATGTTGAAAACCAACATTTGCTACTTTTGCCGCAATGTTTTCTGTGCTATATTATTCACAATTTTTACCTTTAGTATTAACATACATCAATTTTGCAGTCTGAAGTAGCTGCTAATTTTGATCAATCTAATATTTTGTCATTTAGGAAAGGGTTAAACCTTTTTCTTTTGCAAACAATACGCTAGTTCACCATTGAAGCTGCGGAAAACTACATAAAAAAGTACGCCAAACCAGTAAAAATATTTGTAAAAAACATCGTACAGAATGTATTGAGAAAACGTGTCGGTTATCAGCATGCTTTCTTCTGACTCATTGATTTCCAATGACTCTTCTATTACCGATGTCAAAATAAGAATTACTAGGATTGGGTAAAAATAATAAAATTATTACCCAAAGCAACCCAAGGATTTGCTAGTGGTACTACCAAATAGATCTTTATGTCATTTCTTCAACATGAACTAGATTAAAACCACATTTTCTGTCCCTGTTCCGCAGCTTCATTAAATCCTTTCTAAATAGGCCAAATATATTATGGTCCACTTCGGAAGTAACTTCAGACAAAATATATTCTGGTGCATCTTGGGAGTTTATTTAGACAACAAAATGGATGTGGGAAACGATAAGGTTTGAGTACCATATCAGCTTTTTTTTAATACATGTTTTCTAAGCTTCTGCTTTTAGCGAAGCCAAAGCTTTTATGACTGGACAGGGGGAACATATAAGAGTAAATATAAGAAACATAAGTCTTACCCAAAGCAACA
This sequence comes from Fragum sueziense, assembly GCA_963680895.1. Taxonomy (NCBI): domain Eukaryota; kingdom Metazoa; phylum Mollusca; class Bivalvia; order Cardiida; family Cardiidae; genus Fragum; species Fragum sueziense. The sequence continues at coordinate 35,598,630 of OY804608.1, read as the reverse complement.
AAGAGAGCTGCTACCAAGTAGATTTTCATGTCTGCTATTCACGTTGTACTGTAGAATGACTGCAAATTGCGACGTTGATGCACGCCTTTATTTAGGGAGGATATGATAACCTTATGGCTCCGACGCAGACAAAGTCACGAATTCAGAACTTTGGAATAGTTTGACCCTTTCCAAAACAAGACCTGCTTTGATGTCCCTTTTCATCGTAATATACAAAACTATGAAAGAAATGAATTCTGTTGTATAGAATCGTGCGTCCCACTCAACAGCTAAGGTGAGACGCATAGAAGCAGAAAAGAAGAGGGAAATGGATTTCCACTATGCAATACTACATTAACCCTTTCCCAAACAAGACCTGGTTTTGACATCCCTATTAGAGAGGGCGTGGGAAAACATTAAAACAAATGAAGAAACTGCTGATAACCAGCAGTTTCTCCTTTTGTCTCAATGTTTTCTGAGCTGTATTATTTACAAATTCTGCCTTAAGAAATATTTACTTTTTGTCGTCTGCAGCAGTTTTCAAATTGGATCACCCTAAAATTTTGTCGTTTGGGAAAGGGCTAATTCAAAGTCTCATCTGAAAGACTGGAGTGGCGGAGAACCGTACAAATACATTGTATGATACAATTCCAGCGCTTTGCATGTACCACTGTACCAAATAAGCATATGAAAGAAATTGAGAAAATGCAGGTTATTAACATTCTCCCCCCCCCCACCCCACCCTTACACCCTAAAATTTGATTTTGCCGATTCTACAACAGCGTTGAGCAGTCTAGTAATATACAGAGTGTCCAAAAAAAACGGAACCCTAATTCTATGTCAAATATTTTAAAGCGTAAGCGAATAGTCTAATTCTTGAATTTGCAGTACTGAAGATACATCATTTTTGCATTTGTGTTCCAAATTTCACTTAAGAATATACATCGGTTCAAAAGTTATAAGCAAAATTAATAATGACACTAAAAAACCGACTTGGCATGATATTGATCTTTGCGTCTTGTTTGTTCGTGAAAGCGCACTAACTGTCAGCTGTTGAATTCTGTACCGTTGTACGTGTATCTACCGATTATCTCAAAATCTAATATGTACACGTTCTGTACGTTCAAATTGAGTCCATATGGTGGTTGTTTAAATTAATTTTAAATTGTTATCTGATTCATTTCATATTAGTCTAGGAGCCAGCTTTTACAAAGGGGGTTAAATTAAAAGTTCTTGCAACCGGTGACCTATAAAAATTGGAGTGTTATTTTTCAATACGTTAGGGTCCCACGCTCTGGTTAAGGGTGGATGACATGCTTAAAAGTGGTAGGATTTTTTTAAAATCAAGGTCAAAGGTCATTCGGTGCACTTTTCATACACACCTCCTAAAATATCCCATAACTTACTCATTTGTTAAGCTAAAACAATAATTTTGGTATCAAAATAAAGCTGATAAATTGCACTTTGACTTACATGAATAATAAACAGCTTTTTGATTTTGTGTTTTTGTGAATATTGATAAATATAGCAAAAATTGGCTAAAAATCACCAAAATAAGTTTTGCCTACAAGTGAAAAAAAAGTTTTTAAAATACAAAAGGTATGTTTGTGTGGTTGAAGTCATGCTTAAAAATTGCCCAGAAACCTGTTCTTGAGTTATATGTATTTCTTCACAGAATTAGTCTTTAGCTTAGGCTTGTAGTCATAGCTAAAAGTGGGTGGGGTAAATTTTCCGAAAAATTACAAAATATGCAAACATTGATGTAACAAAAAATCTTACACATAAATGTGATGTTTAGTAGAAATTATGCTTTTGAAATCATATTTGCAGTGATTTGTAAAGCTTTTAATGCATATTCCTGGAAATAAAATAGAATTTTAAGAGCCAAAATAACAATTCAATAAAACAGGATGTGAGATGGATACAGATTATATCAACACCATAGTGTCAAAGCAATGACTCTTAAAACAAATATTTATCAAGTATCTATGTACTAGAAATCGGCAGCTGAAAATATTCCCAAGACCCGTGCCAGATTTTTAGCGAGCCGGGACTTTATGTCCGGGGAGCTAATGTCACAGCCCTAGTGTCGGCGTCGCGTCGCGTCACGTCCCGTCTTCACTTGAAAAACTTTAACCTGGGCTATATCTCAGGCACTATTAGAGATAGAGCCTTGATATTTCATACATAGATACATCTCCACAAGACCTTTCATTTGGGACCATGATCTTTCACCTAGTGACATTGACCTTGAAATTTGACCTACTTTTGAAAAGCTTTAACCTGGCCTCTATCTTAGGCACTATTACAGATAGAGCCTTGTTATTTCATACATAGATATATCTCGACAAGACCTTTCATTTGAGACCATGACCTTTGACCTAGTGACCTTGACCTTGGAATTTGCCCTACTTTTGAAAAACTTTAACCTGGCCTATATCTCAGGCACTATTAGAGATACAGCCTTGATATTTCATACATAGATACATCTCGACAAGACCTTTCATTTTTGACCATTACCCTTGACCTTGTGACCTTGACCTTGGAGTTTGACTTACTTTTAAAGAAATTGCTGTTTTATGATAAGCTCCCGTATTGGTGAGCTATGTTGACCGCGACCAACTCTTGTTTAGGAATCAGAACAACATGGGACGGTCAGAGTTTGCATTGTTGGGTAGTGCATTGCTTTTATAGAGCCAAAGGGAAATGAATTTAGCGCTGGAACCAAATAGCTCATACAAAAGTTTTGAGGTTCTATCATGTAATTTTACATATGATGAATAACACATCACTTGAAACACAGTTTACAGTTTAAGCGAATAGAACAATATCTCTGGTATTACATACTTATTAGGGATACAGATACATCTTTTTTTTCAAAATCATCTTTGTGTTTTGTCAAAAATGGCCAACTAAATTCAAGTTGACCCCCATAATTGTGTATATGTCAAAAATTTAATATAGATAAAAATAAGACCACAAATTAGTGATTTTGATGCACCCTATCGATAGATCGATGGCATAATGTTTTACCGTTGTCGGTCTGTCTGTCCGTCCGTTCGTCCAGCCAGCCATCTGTCCGTCCATCAGTTTGAAACTTAACATGAAAAGTTAACATTGGCCTTTTCTCCAAAAATATTCCACATGCAAAGCTCAAATTTGGTATGTAACCTTCTTTCAATGATGTTTATCTGTTCCATGCAATATGAGCTTCCTCAAGGTTATCCATTAACCCTTAACAACCCTTAACATGAAATCTTAAAATTAAAACTAATTTACGTGAAAACTTAACATTGGCCTTTTCTCCAAAAGTAGGCTATTTCACATACAAAGCTCAAATTTGGTATGTAACCTTCTTTTAATAATATCTATCTGTTCCATGCAATATGACCTTCCTCAAGCTCATCCATTAACCCTTATCTACCATTTCCTTAAAAGCTTAACATGAAAACTTAACATTGGCCTTTTCAGAGGCATTCGTGCTTCACAAACACATCTTGTTTCAAGATTGGGCTGAATTATATATGAATTCTTGAGAGATAGCCAGTGATGTGCATTTTAGAAAGTAAGACCAATATAAAGAGTTTAATTTGTCAAATGATGACCGAAATGTCTTCTGCATGATAGTTGCGTAAAGCAGAAGTCGTGCATAAACTCATTGTTTTGTTCATTTTATGTATCTTGTATACTTTACTAAATATAATGTTCTTATATTCAACACTATCCTCATCATTACCATCATCATCAACAGCAACAGCAACAAAAACAACAAGACACATGAAGCAATAACCAGACTTTAAATATCCATAGCTACCCTATACTAAATACTTCAATACACTTAACTCAGGCCATATATACTTATCATTATCACTGTCTAATGCACCAAGATATGTCTATTTATACACAGTTCTGACTCACAAACACATACATCGGTGCATAAAAGATCTTCTCTTTGACACTTACACCTTCAAGTGTGACAGTCAGTTTAACACGAACATTTTTGTGATGTCAATCAAAGCTAGAGGTGCAGGATCTTTACGCATTCTTATAGGAACTAAATTGTTGTCGTCATTAACATTGGCATTTTCTCAAAAAGTATTCAACATAAAAAGCTCATTTGGTTTGTATGAGGGCTGTTAATAAATTATCCGGAATTATGTCATAACTTTTTCAACTAACTGACTGTTAGGATATTTTCAAAACTTAAAATTTAGGAAATTATGCTTTTGATCCAGCAACAAAATCTAAGTTTTTTGCATTAAGGTGCATTCTACAGTTGTTATGGCAACGTAGGGTCATATTGAGCGGCGCAACTTAGGTGGATAAGGTGGTAATAAGTAAAACATTGTCCAGATTTTTGTCAGGTATATTTTTGTGGGGTTAGAGCTATAACAACCGTAGGTCCGAAGATTTCCACTATTTTTACACCAAAAGTTTCTCAGTGTCTACTCAAATATTTATTAGTCGAGAATCAATAAGCAAAGTTATGTTATCATGATGGGATTGTGAAGGATGGATCAACAACTATGGTATCTTTATTTTCTACTATTTACTTGTAACATAATGTCACATGCAATGAATGATTTGCATAATAAAAGATATTGGGACTATTGGGTTCAATTTCTTGTACAATTACAGCTTATTGGGTCACAAAATTAATCAAAAGACCAGATACTCTGTTGTCCCTTTTGAAGGCATGTACATAAACGAATATACGGTACTAACATGTTCATGGTTACTTTTGGAGATCTTCATAATCACACATCATAACAACCAGATTCCAGACTGTTGATAGTGATATGTATTCACAGTATGCAATATTCTGTTCCTAATTACATTTTATGTATACATGTTCGAATGTTCGCTACCAGGTGTAAGCATTGTAATGACGGCAGTTTCGTAATTATCTTTAAAGAGACCCATGCTAGGTTGTCGGACATACAAACATATTTGAAATAATTATGTTTACGAAATATTGTATGGCTGGTCGACCAGGATAGCTAGATCATTTCTGCACAAGGAAATTTCAAATAAAACTCATTTAGTTCTTCTAAATTAAGTCTGTTCTTCTAAATGAAGTGTAAATATTTAACTTACCCGCACTTTATATTTATAGTAACATTTATGTGTCACTGAACCTTGATAGTGAAAAATTTAGTTCCAGCGCTTAAATTGATTTCCTGTTGGCTCTATAAAAGCAATGCACTACACAACAAAGCAAATTCTGGCTGTCCCCATGTCGTTCTGATTCCCGAAAATCTGGCATGGGTCTAATGTCATGCCGTAAGATAGAAAGAGGAATATGTTCAGCTGTCGATTATGCTAATTTGAGTCTTGCTTTATGTAAAAAAATTGTTGATGCTTGATAAATATTCGTTTTAAGAGTCATTGCTTTGACACTATGGTGTTGATATAATCTGTATCCATCTCACATGCTGTTTTATTGAATTGTTATTTTGGCTCTTAAAATTCTAATTAATTTCCAGGAATATGCATTAAAAGCTTTACAAATCACTGCAAATATGATTTCAAAAGCATAATTTCTACTAAACATCACATTTATGTGTAAGATTTTTTGTTACATCAATGTTTGCATATTTTGTAATTTTTCGGAAAATTTACCCCACCCACTTTTAGCTATGACTACAAGCCTAAGCTAAAGACTAATTCTGTGAAGAAATACATATAACTCACGAACAGGTTTCTGGGCAATTTTTAAGCATGACTTCAACCACACAAACATACCTTTTGTATTTTAAAAACTTTTTTTTCACTTGTAGACAAAACTTATTTTGGTGATTTTTAGCCAATTTTTGCTATATTTATCAATATTCACAAAAATACAAAATCAAAAAGCTGTTTATTATTCATGTAAGTCAAAGTGCAATTTATCAGCTTTATTTTGATACCAAAATTATTGTTTTAGCTTAATAAATGAGTAAGTTATGGGATATTTTAGGAGGTATGTATGAAAAGTGCACCGAATGACCTTTGACCTTGATTTTAAAAAAATCCTACCACTTTTCAGCATGTCATCCACCCTTAACCAGAGCGTGGGACCCTAACGTATTGAAAAATACCACTCCAATTTTTATAGGTCACCGGTTGCAAGAAAAGTTCCATACCAGGACCTGGCTCCTAGACTATATGACTCAGTTTTAACTTTTATTTTCATAAATTACAAGCTTGATATGTTTCCTAAAATTAGTCCAGTCTTAATTTTCTTGCATAGTATACATTTCTGTGGACTATGATTTCATTCTTTTTTTGGTGAATTTTGTGTTATTTGTGTTTTGCATAAAGGTCAGTATCGGGTCAAATGAAACCCGTAATACTATTTAATTGAGCATTGACCGGCATGTTGGTCAGAAATAAAATAAGTGCCTATAATTATTATTCATGAGTCTGTGATGCACTTGGATATTTTGTTTGTATTCATTTTAGTTACATCGCAGCATTAACAGTTTATTTATTAGCAAAAAGATGAAATGAAAGTGCACTATTGTGAATACAATGTTTCAAAATCATTTTGTATTGTATTGAATATATTAACCAATTGTATAGCGTCAATTTATCCAATGAGTGTAGGCGCGCGCTGCAAAACGAAAAGATCGATATCGTGTTAAAATGGTTTTCCGGGTATATTCATTTGAATGCCGATATTTTCAAAATTAATAATCATTTTTCAACCAAATTTTAATTGCTAATAGAAAACTGTCGTTGCTAATGCATATGTAAATTTGGTGGAGAAACATTACTTGATACATGAGAAATGTACTTTCAAAAATGGGTTCCGTTTTTTTGGGACACTATGTATAGAATTCCGAAGTTTGGGATACACTGGTGGTGAACTCGGCCAAAGCGATGGACGTTTTTCACTACAACAAGGTACAGATATTCTGTGTTTAAATGTGAGTTTAAGGATCTGATCGGATAGATTTTCTAATAACAATGAATTTGTTCTTAAAATAGACCGGGTTTACCGATATGTATTGACAAACCGTCGGTGTTGTTATAAAATCTCGTAACTACGGCTTTATCGAAGCCGTAGTTACAATATTTTATAACAATACCGACGGACTACAATGATCGCGAAAAAACGTCCCACGCTTTGGCTGAGTTCACCACCAGTGGGATATTGCTTTTTTCAAACCTCATTGCAGTCGCGAGCTTAAAGAGAATAGCAGACGACAACATAGATATATTGTGAATTTTCAAAAATAGAAAAATAAATAAATAAATAAAAATCGTAATTGCAGCTTCTTTTAAGCTGCAGTTACGAGTTTTTTGTTGAAAAGCGGCGATACTAAATGTAAAACAACCTTTTGAATTCACCAATTTCTTCTGTTGTCTCAATGTTTCCCTTAAGGCTAGCCTATTTGCAGTAGATATATCAAAATCAGTTATTGTATTGGAAAGAGTTATTGGCAGTAGATGTCATAATGTTCATACTAAAGATAGCGTATATAATCAAGATCATTTTCCAGTACTACTTCTTTTCTAATTTTACAGACAAACATAGCATTAGTGGAATATAGAAATCCCCGTAACTATAGCTTAAAAGATCTAGAGTCACGAGGTTTTGATCTCCTACCGACGATATTTTCGTGTCAAAAACACACGCGATTGTGGCGTGATGAACTAGATATACTTTTGGAACACTGTCAAAATAAGATAATATTTCAGTTCTATTCCTTTACGTTTTCGCAATGACAAAAATGTATGACAGTTCAACTTTCAAAGCTGGAAAATTCGAACCAACGTAAGCAAAATTGCTTTGAAAATTGAAATTGCGTCTTTCTCTAGGGGAAATAGGTAAAATATTATATCGTCGTTGTAAATGCAAAACCTCGTATCTCGCTTTTGAAAAAGGTAGAACTTTACGAGATTTCATCAGAACACCGACGATTTATCAATCTTATTCAGGTAAAATCAGTCTGTTTCTAGCACAAACGTAATCCGTCTTTAATTCAAGCCTGTTTTACATCCGAATATGCTTATAGACATTTTCATTTTATGTTTTACCATATCATTTGACCTCCGGAAGCTTTTTATGCATGCGCGTGCAAATTGACGTCGGTATTATTCTGGCGACGTCGAAAACATACGGCGGCGGAACTTTCCTCCGCCGAATGATAACGACCGCGCCCGAATAAAATTCGGATAAGTAACTACGTCGCTCGTAAAAATCCGATGTTTTTGAATCTCAAAGTAGCCATACATGTATTACGGATATTTTTCCGTAAACAATATTTCATCTGCTAATGACGTAAACTTAGGCAAACAAGAGCCGTCAGAGACGGACAATGCTCCACGAATAAGGCCATGTCACAATAAATGTATGCCATGGAGAGCAGTTTATTGTCAAGGGCATCTGATTTGCTACACAAATATTAAATTTCACCAAATTCTGACCATTAGACTATGATAAATTAGAGAAAAAAGTGTATTTGACCTTAAGTCCCCTTTTCCCACGACGAGGCCTCAAATCCAAAAACCGTGAAAAGTACATCGGCATTATGTCATATGTAGTTCACATGGTAAGTTTCATTTGATTTGGCCCAAGGGTTATGGAGAAATCGCTTCGGACGGACGGATGGATGGATGGACGGACGGACGGACGGAATGACGGACGGACCGGACAGACAAAGCGGCGACTATTTGCTCTCCCTTTGGGGAGCATAAAAAGCCAAACCAGAAAGGTAACTCCATTTATCTAGAACAAGGAAGTAAAACAAACCGGGGAATTCACCAAAAACCCAACAGTTTCGTTTTAGTGTCAATTTCATTTTTCTATGGTCTTGGGGAAATTTTGATGGCGTTTCAACAGTGAATCAAAATCGTAAGTATTTCTTTTTCCAACATTATTTTACAAAAGAAAAACACGACATTTAATAGGGATCGATTTCATCAAGTAGGCAATTTAACCGTGTTGTAATTTTGGAAAAACAATAGTATTTTGTCGGTGTAATCTATAACCTCGTTAAGTTACAGATTGATTGAAGATTGAAGATTTTAAGAACACCGACTATTAACGAGGGACGGTCGGAAAGTAGTTGGACTTTTGACTAGTTCTCTAAAACCATTCAACTTTTTAACAAAATTCTTTCTACACTGTTTGAACAAATTGTCCATCTATGTCTATGCATTTCTGCAATATTCATAGGAGCTTTATTATTCCCACTATTAACCATGACCCAGAACCGCTGTATTAGGTACTGTGTAACAGGCGGTAAATAAGGCGCCATGGTCTCAAAATTCTTCCCAGCAAGCATGTTTTCAGTTCTAGACACAAAAAAAGTCACGTGGGGCAAGGTCTTGGCTATAAGAAGAGTAAAACAACTATGTGTAATAGTTGATAATCCCACTGTAGATGCGGTGGTATGGTAGCATCCCTAATCATGAAGTAGAAAGCATTTGTCACTGCTAATCTGGGACGCGTTTACTTAAGCATTAATTCTTAGATTTTTCTGAAATACTTGAGAATTGTACTTGGCATTGACAGTTTTTACCCTTAGATATGAAATGAGTAACTATCAATCCTCGTGAATCCCCAAAAGCAACAAACATGGCTACCAACCGAAGGTAACAGCTTAATCTTTTCAGGGGTGGGGAACCAGCTCGTTTCAATGACTGTTTTGACTGATTTTTTATCGCAAATTTAGAATTATGAACCCTTATTTCATCTTCAGTGATAATGTAGTTCAAAAACTTAACTCCTTCGTGATTAAAATGACTAGAATGTTCTTTTGTTTTGATTACCCTCATTGTTCCTCTAACAAATGGCCTATGATACATGAAATACCTATCACATATAAGTGGAGAGAATATTGTATATAATACAACTACCTTTAAAATAGGCCGCGGCCTTAGCGCAGTTGGTAGCGCATCTGACCCTCATTCGAGAGATCCCGGGTTCGATACCCGGCCGCGGCTAATACCCTTTCTGACAAAATTGTCACCCACCAATGGGTTTGAAATCGTTAACCTAAGTGGGCGAGCAGCTGGAGGCTCGGTAAGGGTGTAATGGTAGCACTGGTTTGAGAAACAATAGGAATCCATGGGTAGGTGCTCCAGCCGCCGCGATATGACCCTGGTAGTTGAAAACGGCGTAAGACCCCAATAAACTCAAACCTTTAAAATAAACTGACCACATTATTGGGAAATTGTTGCAGATTCCACCAATATTTAATGTGTTTATAGGGTTGCAAATGGAGAGACAGCAGCACGAAAAGTCCAACTACTCTCCGACCGTCCCTCGTATAAATCTTATTCAGTTATTAAAGTCAGTCTATTTTAAGGACAATCGTAATCCTTATTTAATTGAAGCCTATTTTATATCCGAACAGGCTTGTAGACCTTTTCATTTTTATGTTTTACCATATTTAAAATTGACCCCCGGAAGCTTTTTATGCATGCGCCTGCGAAGCGACGTCGGTATTATTCTGGCGACGTCGAAAATATTCGGCGGTGGAATGTTTACGACCGCGCCCGAATAAGTTCGTATACGTAACGACGTCGCTGGTTAAAATTCGATGTTTTATAAATCTAAAAAAGGCCATATTACGGATATTCTACCTTAAACAATATTTCGTCTGCTAATGACGTAGGCAAAGGCAAAAGACAAAGAACGATAACTCTATTTATCTAGAACAAGGAAGTTAGACATACCGGGGAATTTATCAAAAACCCAACAGTTTCGTTTTGTGTATTTTTTCAATGTTCATGTAAAGTTTTGATGGCGTTTTATCAGTGAATCAAAATCGTAAGAGTTTCTTTTCCGACAGTTATTTACAAAAGAAAAACGCGCGACATTTGATAGTGATCGATTTCATCAATTAGGCTATTTAACCGTGATGTAATTTCAGTCAAACAATAGTATTTTATCGGCGTAATTCTATAACCTCGTACCTACAGATTGATTGAAGCTCTAGTTACGAGATTTTATAACAACACCGACGATTTATCAATCTTATACAGGTAAAATCAGTCTATTTCTAGCACAAACGTTATCCTTATTTAATTGTAGGCTTTTCTTATTAGGCCTAATATCCGTATAGAACAGTTTCAAAATAGGGAGTCATATGTAGGTGACTAATGGATTATTCATCAGGAGGCAGAGCCTTACTGATATGCCTCCAATCGTAAAAACACATAAATTATTAAAGCGTTATTATCTCAAAACCGGGTCATGTGACAAAGCCAGTTACCTTATATGATTTTAGCAACCTATATATTAAGCCCCGTTCCCACTGTCACGGTTTGGACCCCCGGTTAGTCCCGGATGACTGGTCCGTGGGAAACCGTGACAAACCGGGAGTACAACCGTGGCGGCACCGTGAACATCCTGGACCATCCGGGATGAACCTTGTTGATCCGGCAACCGACCCAGGATGTTTTTAAGTGTTTAATACAACCGGCAGTCACCGGGACTCACCGGGAGGATGTCAAGAATCGGCTTTATCCGGGGAAACACCGGCATATTCCGGCGCAAGTCCGGTTCTCTACCCTGGCTCAACCGTGATAGTCCCTGATGATCCGTGGACGTTTTCAGCTTAATCAATGTTGTTTCATTTTCTGATGCAAGCACAAGCAAACAAGATGAACTATCTCATAAACCAGAACTTCAAGAGACGAAAGAGATCTGATGCTGATCCACGAGTGACCAGCGGGAAACATCGGCTTGTCACCGGCGCACAACCGTGATATGAAAGTGCGATACCGGCGGCTACCGGTGCGCTACCGGCGACGACCGGGGTTACACCGGGTCGTACCGGGATCAACCGGGATCCCGCCGGCCCCTGCACCGTAAATAGACCGTGGCAAACCGGGAACAAATCGGGATAGTCCGGGGTAGAACGGGAAGATCCTGCTAGTAAAACCGGGGGTACACCGGGGCAATGTCGGGAATATGGGAATATGAATCATTTTTTAGAGAAAAGATCCCGGATCATCCCGGAATACCGGCTCTTTCCCCACCGGGAGGTACCGTGGGCGTCCGGGACCAACACCGTGACAGTGGGAACGGGGCTTTATTAGTACTTGTTAGGACTCTGGGTACATACAACGCTTATTATTTTCATGAAATATTTATTCTTAAAATTAGACGGGTATAATGTTTTTTTCCTGGATGTTTAGCTCAGTAATTAACAGGGAAAGCTCCAGGATCAGACATGAATATACCTTCTTTCAATAAGTGTGTAATGGCATTAATATTCGACCAAGTTGAATTATTATTCGTTAAAAAAGAACATAATTTTTATGGGGAAAATAGATTTAGTTTTAGAACGTACGAAAATGAGTGATTTGTAGTATGACATACCCATAATGCTATTTAAGATTATTATTTTAAAACTGATGTAAATACATTAACAGTGCTTCTAGAAGTATGTAATTTATATTAGAACAGCTAATGCAGCTATCCTTATATCCCTCGTAAAAATTGTTTCGAAATCATTTTACTGATTCTTTTCCATTCATATTCTAATCCTTGGTCTGGATGTATCTTAAAAAACGAAGTAAAAAGTCTTTATTATTAGCACTATTATTATTATAATGATTATTATTATTATCATCATTATTATCATTATTATTAGTATTACAAGTATTAATAGTATTATCATTAGATCTATTATTTATATTATTTCAGTTTATCATAAGTGTGTAGAATATCATTAATTTTGATAATAGGCCTACTGTCATTTACTGAAAAAAGTATCAGTTTCACAAAATTAAGTTTTTAGTAAGCTGAAATGTTTCCATACCCTTTATCAAACAACAATTTTTAGCTCGGCTGAGCAAGGATGAGATCATGGTGAGGTTAATTTTAATACCGCTGTGTACGGCGTCCGTCGTCAGTAAAACTTTGCCTTCTGTGCTCTATCGGGGTCACATTTTTCTCCCGAATGTAATAAAATTTTGTCAAAATATTAACTTTGCTCCCATCATATCCCGGACAAGGTTGCACATTGGTCATATGTGGTCAAAAGTATCTCAATATGTCAAATCTTAGAAAAACTATTAGATGCACATAAGATGCTGCAATTTTAGCCTTACCTTCCAGAATCTTTCTAAGCACTGGTCAACTCTTCAAATAGGTCATCTGGGGCCAAAAACTAGATAAATGGGTAAAACTTAAGAAAAATTGTATACGTCAGTTTGCATTATAGATGCCATATCTTTCGTACCTATTTATTGATATTTGGTCAGAATATCTGTTTCCATCATAATTCGGACAAGTTAGAAAATGGGTCGCATGTGATCGAAAAGTGGGTCATTAAGTCAAATCTTAGAACAGAAGGGTGTGCACTCTAGAGGTATATTTTCAACCATATCCTCCAGACACTTTTTGCTAAGAATCTTTAACTGGATCGTACATGAATTTAAGGTTACAATGAATCAACTGGGATAAAGTTACGTAGTCAAATCTAAGAAAAAGTCTGCGTGCACTCTAGATACTATATTTCTAATCCCAGTGTATAGCGGACGAGAATTGACCTGGCAGAGCATTCCATTCGATTTGCATGGGCTGCTCTGCTCGGTCATTTATGGTGAGGTATACTACGAAATGTTGCGTCTAAACTTTGTTTTTATCATATATCTCGATTATGGATCAAAAGGATCCAAATGCTATGTCATGGGTTCAAATGTTAGAAACCCGTTTTGTGCACGTTAAGGCTACAATTTCAACCATATCCCAAGGAAAGTGTTTAGAACATTCATCATAGTTAAATGACAATGGCTTATGTGGGGTCATAAACTAGGTCATAAACAAGTTACATGGGGTCAAATTTTAGAAAATATGTGTGTTCTATCTAGAGAGGCCACATTTTAAGTCCTACCTGGAATTTGTTTAAGGTGTCCTTAAACATATAATTATCTAGATAAGAGGGGAATGACTTTTCAAAATGAAATATTTCACTTAATGATAATCAAACGTGACAACGAGACGATTATAATGAGAACTCACAACATAGGGTTTGGATTTGAAATGAAAAAAAAATGTCTTCATCCCCTCTTATCTGCTAAGGGAAACAGGGAGAAATCTTTCTTGAAACTGATAGGTCATTGAAAATCGAATCCTACAACCAATCTAAGTCCTATACCACATTTCGCTGGCCCTTTGAACCCATTAATATATTGGAAGCTACTACTCTCGGGTGAGTGCTTCAGGGCCAATTGCCCTCTTGTTTATAGGTTGTCCCAGACGAAAAAAACAATTGTCGATAAAGAATTTATGTACAATTTAGTAGAGAAAGTTATCAAGACACAAAATGAATAAGAAAATAAAATGCTGGATATCATTTATCAGCATATTCATTTTGCCTTAACGTTTTCTCAAACGTTGTTAGTCGACCCTATATGATTTTTTCTTGTTTAAATCATGTATTCATGTACATTCCAACGGCAAATAGCCAATTGCCACAGCCAAAACATGTTATTTACTAATCGAGGGATATTCTGGATTACACATCCATTTTCCATGTTACAAAACCTTTAAGATGATTGGCAAAAATAGAATTTGAGCAATTTTTATCAGTGGCTCTGTCTCAGGCGGGTGGCTCTGTCTCTGACGGCTGGCTCTGTCTCTGGCTCTGCGTACTAGGTTCAAAATTCCAATTTATCACAAAATTTGTGTCGAAGTAATGTACCTAATTAACTCACACACTGAATAGATCTTAATGCGTATGGCAAAGGGTTCAGTCATTGATTGAATGAGTTTTGAAAAAGATTTTTTGAACATGCACATGAACCTTTTTATTTAGTTCCCAGCGTATGAATTTTACGCTACCTCATACGTTGCTCACAAGCTTAACAACATAGAGATAAACTGAAAGTACTAGAAGAAGTTTCAAGTTTCATAAAAAACATCATGATGTTCTTTATGTTTAGCCTTCAACATTCGTACGTGAAGTTTATTAATAACCCCCCCCCCCACACACACACACACACTTTTATCATGAATTATTCTTATAATGTCGGGGTAATCACTGATTCTCTGCAATTTATCCCATGCATCAATTTTAAAATACAAATTTGATGTGTCGTGAAACTTTTGTCACTTGAAAGAATTTCTGGTCGAAATATTGGTTAACACTTTAATCTCGATAACCTCGAAATTAATTATCATATTCAGTCGAAAAATAAGAACGGGTTAAAGCACCATAAAGGTTTCAGCAGTATTTGTATATATTAGAATCTCATGCATCTTACCGTCGATATAAATCGTTCACATGCTTCATTTCACATGTCAAATTGAACCTACAGTTTGATGTATCGTGCTTGGCATGTATGCTATGGACAATAAGGTATAACCTTTTAATCAGTATTGAACAAGCAAACGAGAGATGTAACTGCTTCAGAAACTAGAACACTATGGAATTTGAGACAAAAGAAATAAATGGATAGAAGCTTTCCGGACAAACAGAAGCCAAACAGTTGTAGTTGCAGGTAATTCGGCCCAAATGAAAATACAGCCTGGCATCCCTCAAGGGTCAGTGCTAGGTCCTAGCCTATTTCTGTACTACATCAACGACATTCACGAAGACTTAAATGCAAAAGTTAGGCTCTTTGCTGATGATACCATAGCCTACATCATCGTTTCATCTGATAATGACTGTAACACTATCCAAACACACCTGAACAGACTTGACTCATGGGAACAAAAGTGGAAAATGGAGTTCCATCCAGACAAATTCCAGGTGCTAACAATAAGTAACAAGAAGAAACTAATAACAATAAGTAACAAGAAGAAACTGATCAAATATAACTACACACTCCATGGGTACACCCTGGAACGTGTAAAATCAGACAAGGGTGCACAATAACCAAATATTTAGACTAGGATCAGCACATATCAAACATAACCAATAAAGCCAACGGAACCCTAGGTTCCTACGAAACCTAAACATAACGTCCAAACGCACCAAAGAAACAGCATACAAAGCCTTAGGAAGACCAACACTCGAATATGACAACAGCATATGGACCCACGTGAGAAAAATGACATCCAAAAGCTTGGAAAAGTACAAAGAGCCACTAGATTTATAAACAATGGACAACATACCCAGGTAACCGATCTGGCGTAAATAATATGCTTGAAGATCTCAAATGGTAGTCCCTGAAAGACAGGCGGAAAATGTTCAGGTTAACAACATTTTACAAAATAACAACACACAGGCTAGCAATAGACCCAAATCAATACTTTAGCAAACCAAGCAGACATTTAAGAAACATGCAAGGAGAAAGTTATGCGATCACATACAATAAAACAACATCCGGACAAAATACCTTCTTCCCACGAACCACCCGAGACTGGAACCATCTCCCCGCAGACTTATGGTCAGCAGGCTCTGTTGACGCCTTCAATGCCCAACTAGCCAACCATTTTTTTCTGACTCTGTCTTATATCTATTAACTTTCCCTGTATGTATCTCTTTCACCTTTTAACTTTTTTAACATATTTCTCTTACGCAACACTCTGGCAAAATAATCAGCTTGTTGATTGTGGCTAGTTTATGGAAGAAGCAGTAAACAGTAAAAATTCAATATTTGCAGATAACAAGAGATTTTACTTAAAGGTTAAGTTTAAGAATTTCAGAAAAAGATTAAGGTTAGGAATGTCCATCAAAATATATGTTTAATTACTAATAAGCTAATCCGGTATGTTATTCATTTTGAAGGCATACATGATATAATAAAATAGTATCCAAAAATCATTGAAATCTGTGACAAAAATATAAAAATGCTGGTTATCAGCTTTTTTCTTTTCTCGCAATGCATCCGAACAAGGTCTTGTTTGGGAAAGATAAAATTGAAAGATATCGGGTTACATTGATGCAAAATAAAAAGATCCGATGACCAGCATTTACTTCCTTTGTTACAGCTTTTTTTATGTGACAAATTGTATGCTAATTGTTTCTTTGTTAACACCCAGCTTGTCGCCTGTAGTAGCTTTGAAATTGAACAACGCTGAAATTTCGGTGTTTTGGAAAGCGTCTAATAAGTGACTGAACAAATCGACATACGCATTATGATCTATTCAGTGTGTGAGTTAATTAGGTACATTACTCCGACACAAATTTCGATGGGTTGGAATTTTTAACCTAGCACACAGAGCCAAAGACAGAGCCAGTCGTCAGAGACAGAGCCACCCGCCAGAGACAGAGCCACTGATAAAAATTGCTCAAGTTCTATTTTTGCCAATCATTTTTAAGGTTTTGTGACATGGAAAATGGATGTCTTATCCAGAATATCCCTCGATTAGTATATAACAAGTTTTGGCTGCGGCAATTGGCTATTTGCCGTTGGAATGTACATGAATACACGATGTAAACAAGAAAAAATCACATACGGTCGATTCACGGCGACAATAATCCTGTGAAAACCCTGCCGACTTTAAAGCCCACATAATTAGAACAGGCAGATAAATGGTCTTAGGGGAGCATGATATTCCTGTTTTTTTTATTTTTAAGCACCAAAAGAAAATTATTGAACAACAAAGTTGAACACTCACCTGTTTTTTGTCAAAAAATCGTGATCCCAGAGACAGAGCCACACATGGCCGGAAGCGCCCAAGATGGTTAAAGTAGCAGAGCCATTGGCTCTGTCTCTGTAGTTTCCGTACCGTGACTATGTCACAAAAAATAGAAAAAAAATCTTACCGCTGGAATGTTTTTTTATTATCGGAAACGTTGCGAAAAAAAGAGCAATTTCAGCTACTTTTGAAAGGATATTTTACTGAAAATTTCTAATTCATCACCAAAATTTCCCAAATTGATACTTATTTTGACAGAATAAAACATATTGAACACAATAAAGACTTATTTATGTAATCCTTGTCATTTCGAACATATTTTTGTTGGTATTTAAGCGACACCTCTTTTTTGCGATTTTAGACAAGATTATTCTCCCTTGAAATCCAATAACTTTTTAATTCGCTTGGTGACCTATAGTTTTTCAGTCATTTTTTTACTTCTCATATATTTAAATATCAGTACAGAAAAAATAAAAAAAATCTTACCGTAGGAAATAAATGGAGGATCTGTCCTTAAATTATACACATATCCTATATTTAACAACATTCATTTAGTCCTCTGCAGCAGCTTTGAATTTGGTCCACCCTAAAACTTTGTCATTTTGAAAAGTGTCAATGGATAAATACAGAGCATCATTGTTCGCCCTTATTTTTGGATGAATTTACCCGCTGAACTGAAAGATTTTCTTGATATGCATTGTTTAATAGACTATTTTTTAAAAAGAAATACTGATTCTTTTTTCAGCCAAGATGGCCGACTGTCCAGACTACTACACGAATATATCCCTGATATTGTCCCGTGTGATGGGTGAGGTGGGCGTTAACGAGGAAAGTGTGCTAAAGAGAAGAAAGACAAATCTGATAGTAGAAAATACTCTCACTTTTTTCGATAAGATATGTGGTAAGAATATAACAAGCTATTCATTTGGTAGTCAAACAGAAGGGACAACAACAGTTGGCCTCAACTCAGATATAGATATTCTTGAATCGCATGAAGATTTTAACGTGATACAAGAGTGGAAAGACTGGAAACATGGAAAACTTAACATGTTGATGCTTCGAGATGAAGGATTATATCCTGGATACTGTAAACTACTGCGAATCTACAGTGATGTTCCTCTACCAGTACGTGATTGTCCTGATGGTGGAGCATATTGCATTGATAGTGATGGAAACGTCTTATATAAGGATCATGGTGCTGAGAAAAGTTTACCCGGAAGTGATCGTCACGGCCCGGCAACAACCGGAGAAATTGGTAACCTAGCAATGGACCGTGTCGTAGCATTACGATGTGATACATGGCCTCTATACTACAAACAATGGATACCAACTAATAAAAGAAGAGACTGGCCTACACCTGAGATGATACAACACATGATGTCAACTGGTTGTTTTGTTGTGAAGGCAGCACACAGACTAGATGAAAAAAACGAAACTTGGAGAATTTCAACATCTCTTGCCGAACGATGTTTGATGTTCAGTTTGAATATTACACAAATCAGATGTTATGTTCTCCTCAAAATAATTACCAAAACATTCATACAACCCAACCTACCTGATACCATATCTAGTTACATGTGTAAAACCCTGCTGTTTCACGCTATAGAGAATACAAAGAAAGAGATCTGGAAAGAACACAATCTACTCCAATGTGTTCATCTCGTTCTTCTGTACATGCGAGCAGCAGCTCTGGATGAAAACTGTCCAAATTACTTCAATGAATCAGCAAACCTCTTTCTAGGAAAAGTTGACGGGAGAAACAAACACAAGTTACTGTTTATTTTGGGGTGTTTCTTACAATCTCGAGGTAGATTCCTATTCTTTATCAAACTTGATAACATTAATGATAGGCTGGTCACGTATATAAGCTGCGGTAACTATATGGTGCCAACGGAACAGATGGACATGATTAAATATAAACAATGCGCCGATATACTGAAACCAATTCTCCTCTTTATAAATGTGTTCATGCAGAAAATTAGAATTCATTTCACATTTGATACTCAAGACACGGTAGATCTACTTGCTAAAATTAGAAACTTTGTTCTAAAAGGACGATTACAGAAAGATGCAGCACGTCTCTTTCTTCCATTTTTGTGTTCCTTCATGGCAACTGTCGATGCCTCGAAGTCGTTTCTTCAAGACACTGAGACCAAACCGCCAACAATGCGACTGTTTGATTTAAGTCTACACTCTGATGTGACATCATCACGACTAAAGTTTGCGTCATACTTGTATCGTTCAGGAGATAAAGAAGGTACACTGTCGGTTCTAAATGACGTGGAAGGGAGAATGACTGACAGTGTGATGATGATATCTATTTTTTATAAGAAGATATTTCCTAATAAATTCTTGGAGCGAGAGGCAAGCCAGAAGTACGCAACAACGGACAGGCTAGCTTTGTGTGTGATGTTCTCAATAGCTGAGAGTCAATGTTGTCCTCGAGAACTACAGTATGAGATGTTTAGATCGACGGACGTAGAGAGAATGCAAAGAGTTAAAGTCATTGATGATTGGATTGATCTGGTTGTGATGGATTCTCTCCCCTACATCTACTATTTACAATACATGGCATTCAGACATCTTGGACAACATGACCAACAGTACACGGCACTTAACAAGCTGAGCGATTGTGTTCGTAACAATGAGTATCTTACTCACAGAGAAACAGCCTACAATGTGTTAGGACAGTGTATGGAGTATGAAGGCTGGCTGGATGGCGCGTTTGAATGTTACAGAAGATCGGCCAGAATAAGACCAGACAACAACGCAGTGAGGTGGCACATTATGCGGTGGATGAATCGAGTGAGACGTGCACGGACAGGTTTATGAATAAAAGGGGGGTGTTCCATTTGTGCCCACGCACAGATTTTCTTGTAACTTTACACATAGATACCTCTGACCTATGAACTACACAATATGTTTCTTTTACTCAAAGAGTGCATATAGGCCTATACGTGGCACCTTAAAGTGTTCCCGATTTTCATTGGTACCCGTCTTACAAAAACTCAATATTGGCTATTTGGCTTTGGTATTCATCCACATTTTTTAATCAAAATAGCAAGAAGAGTCCTCATAAAAACTTTTGATACCAATATTGCGCATGTTGGTACCAACAGTATTCAATACTGTTGGTACCAACATGCGCAAATAATTTGTCAGAAATTTATTTAGTCAGAAATTGTCAGAAAAGTAGCCAAGAAAATTTCGAAATCTAAATTCAATCAAATTTTTTTGTCAACATATGAAATTTTTAAGAAAGTTGGCCATATATGTCCTCTATTTGTAAGCAAATTTTTGTGAAAATTTGAAACCGGTAAATTGTCAAATAATGAAAATTGTGATCAATGGCACCTTAAAACGTTCCCAGTTTTCAATGGTATCCGTCCAGCAAAAAACCAATGTTGCCCTCCTATTTTTGATATAAATTCACGATTTTAAATTAAAATAGCAAGAAAAGTCATTGTATAACATGTTGGTGCCAATATTGTTGAAACCAACATGCCAAAAGGATTTCTCAAAAATTTATTTAGACAGAAATTGTCAGAAAAATAGCCCAGATTATATTCCATCAATTAGAAATAAACCCATGTCCTGCATTTGACTTTGATACACTCATTTTGTTGGTTTTGGTCATCTGTTTGGAATTATTTACGAAACACATATTTCCAGTCGTGATTTCACTGCTTCATTTGTTATAACAAGTATTTTTGTTTCCATTTGTTTATCTTAAATAAGCCAAATTCAATTATAAATGGGTTCTAGTTACAGGACAGAATAAATCACTTTAAAGCATTTTGCATAGCATACTCCAGTTATGATTTTATGATACATTTTGATCAATACATTAAGTAATACTTAAACATATTAATGCCTTTTTTTAAAACTTTAGCAGCTTACATCATATAATACATTTTAAATCGTTAACTGGGTTATTAACTTAAAGTACCCTTTGAGACTGTGCGTGCCCCTCTGGAGAAAGGAATCAGACGCATTTAGCTAGTATCTTCCACTATTTGGGATACATGGCATGTGGACCATCTATAATAGAAATAGCTAAAGGCTTGATGACGTACAATTTCGCGCCCATCTTTTTATCACGTACATATAGCGTTTGTTGCATTTGTTGCTGTGCTCCGGTCGTGATGTACAAGACGAATTTTTGTATGTGACCAAGCCTTACATTGAAGAGTTCATTTTCTATTTATCGTTTAGTCTCATGAAAACTGTTATAGCCTATGAAATAATTATTTGAATTCCAAGTGCTGGAAGTGATCGCTTGCTTTTTAAGCCTAGTAACTACAGTTTGATTATCTTTACGACGTCAATTAACCGTTATTTTTTAACGTCGTTGTTTTCGATTACTCTTGACATACCCTTAAAACTGAAAAAAAAATCACGATAGAGACACATGCTACGTTGTGGAACATACAAACGGATACAAATGAATTAAAGAATTATCATGCTGATAGGTCAATCTGTAAGGGCAATTAATTTCTGTCAAGGAATTGGATTCTTAATCAAGTCTTTATATACATATACATTTACTTACCCGAATTGTTGGTTTCAAATAGCGCTCATAGGAAACTGGTACTCATTAAAAAGTGAAAAGACCTGGTGCCAGTGCTAAAATTTCTTTGAACCTAGATAATGTGATGCATTAGAAAAATCTGCAAACTCTCACAATCCCCAGGTTCGTCTGACGCAAGAAATATCTACGGGTCCCTGTATGAAAAATACCAAAACCTACACTTATAGAAGGTAGCGTGGCATAACAAAATGGGGCATAGGCAAAAAACTGATTCATGTTCTTAACAGATCTGAGGTTGGCAAATACATGTAGTTAATAAATATGTTATAAAAGCATTGGATATTTCACCATAATAATACAAATACATGTATTAGCAATTTTGTATTGAAGTGCACAATTAATGAACAATAAAAACTGTTTCTGTGTTCTTTTTATTATCTTGAGCAGTGTGGTAAAGAAATGTTGTTGACGTAATAGGTAAGATATGTAACAGTATTGCATTTCTTTTATTTTTCACATCTCCATATTTCATAATGCATTCCACTGTTTTAGGCTTTTTCCCCTCTATTAAATTGCGGGTGGGTTGGGTAAGACAAAGTGCCATTAATTCACAAAAAGCATAATTTTGTGTGAAAATGCTAAAATTCATGTTAAACATAAGTTATTGATGTCAAATTAAGATACAACAAAGCACAATGGACCATTTGCGTTATGCAATATAGAAGGTATAAAGTGAAATCTTAGATTTTACATTCTTAGAAATTTGGACCGCTTACATTAAACTGCAAAAATGACATTGTTACCGGTTTTTTACTTAATATTTTACTATAAGCACAAGCATATATGGGGACAATTTTAATATAAATTTCATATGTTGACAAAAACTGAAAGTGGGCGAAATTATGAATGAAATTTGGTCAAAATGATTAAAAGCTCAGAATTTTGTAGATGACGTCATACAAAAAGTATTATGCCATCTTTTGGTTAGGATCCCCCCCCATTTTAAGCAAAAATCTTAAAATTCCTAGAAAATTATTTTCAGGAATAGATTTTTGGAAAATATTTCGGGAATAATGCCGTAATACAGAGCACTAACTTCATGCCAAATTTCATTTAATTCCGAGCGTGGGCACAACCCTATGGTAATTTCTGATAGGGTGCAACACCCCCTTTCAAATAAAGACATTAGGACAATATGGCATGTGGATTACTCGAAGATGTATTTTTGCTCTTAGATACTGAACTTCAAAAAAACCTTTTGCCACGTTTGAATATACATATCCCTTTCGCACATGTGATATACTCGTATTTTATGGTGAACAAACATATCGGGCTTTTATACGGAGATAGGCAGACATACTTTGAGAATGTTTTCTTCTGTAGTTCGGTGTTTCATACAGCAGAGATTTTTTTAAATAGCGCGAATATTCGTTTAAAAGGGAACTATTCCGATCATCCAGGTGTCGACTTTTGCGTTGACGTCGGCGTTGGTGTAATTGTAATGATTGGTTAAGGATTTACTTGCAGGTGTCGTATGTCTGATTCTTCTGATTTTATTGCTCTGCATCTTTCCGAAAGCTACCGTTATAGCAGCATCCATGCAAATATTCATTGCTTTTACAATTTATTTAGTGGAATTTCATACTTACTAAACATAAAAATTCTTGGTTATTTTTTCTACCTAGAGCTGTCATATATATGTCATATTGTGTTTCTGCTAGAGCTATTGCTTTCAAAACATGCACATACCATTCCTCTGGGATTTAATTGTAGTGGAATTTTACCATTTCTGACATACATTTATTTTCTCTATCCATCACAGGATAGTCGAGCTTTGCTGATTTAATTGTAGTGGAATTTTACCATTTCTGACATACATTTATTTTCTCTATCCATCACAGGATAGTCGAGCTTTGCTGTTATGCGACAGCTTTAGTTGTTTATTCGTCAATGCCACAACGAATAGGGACAGGATATTAACCCATTTCAACACTGTGATGCTTTTTGACAATCATCTAGAAACACATTTAGGAAAATATTGAGGAAAATGAAGAATTTGCTTATAACAAGTAATTTCATTATTCCCCCTTTTTTATAAACGTAAATGCAATAACACTTAAAAAAATAATCACCTTGAAATTTTCATCCGCAAAACCTTTTAAATGGGAACAACATTTTGCCGTTTAGTACATGTTTGGGTTAATTTTCTCGGTGACTGCCAATGAGATACAAGGAAGATAATATATGCCTCCGGTCTCAATCGATTTGATGTCCCTGAAACAGAAGCTTTCAAAAACTTTCATGAAACAGAATAATGATGATAAATTCTACAAACGTTTTATGAACCATTTTCTTGTAACATTTCTATACCATAAGACTGATATATGATCATGATTTTGTTATTCTTTGAATAACTATTCTTTTTTTATTATTTATTTTGAATTTGGGCCGGTTGATTAAAGAAACGTGAAACGGTTTCACATTTTTGTCGACTCTGCAAAGTTTTCAGGTCACGATCATGTGAAGAAATAGGCAGACAAAGATAAAATCAGTCGCGTCATGTTTAACCGTTTCCAAAAAGACATTGTTTTGACGCTGCCAACTGGAAACAGATAGGGAAAATAATGAGTCAAAAGAAGAAAATACTGATAACCATCATTTTTACGTCCTTGAAACAGAAGCTAGGGAGAACTTCAATGGAAAAAAATGTTACAATCAATCAATTTCTTCTTTTAGTCTATTTCCCCCTCGACATTTCCTATGCTTTTACACGGGTATATGCATAGGCCTATATGCTTTTACACGGGTATATGCATATATATGCTTTTACACGGGTATATGCATGCATGGTGTTATGAATGCTTTAAATGGTTATTCGTTTTTATTTACTTTTCATTCAAACCACTCGTATAGGCCAGTCATGATATAATCCGGAACATACTCACAAATTTCAATCTAAAAACATAGGTAAAATTTGTAAATATGTGTCATAATATTCTGAAAGGACTATACTTTTTGTGGATTGGGGATGGTTTCACATTTTTGCCGACTCTGCTAGTGACACGTTTTCACGTCACAATCACGTGAAGAACTAGACAAAGATATAAAATCAGTCGCGTCATATTTAGGCTAACCGTTTCTTAACAAGACAATGTTTTGTCTTTGCCTACTGGAAACGGATTGGGAAAAATATTGAGTCAAAAGAAGAAAATGCTGATAACCAGCATTTTCTCCTTTTGATACAATATTTTCTAAGCCATATATTTTACATGAAATCTAAATGTATCGACATCTATTTCAACTTGAATTCAAATTGGACCACATTAAAATGATGCTGTTTGAGAAAGGGTTCAGCAAAATTTTTCATAAGTTTCCCTGATAATAACGTTTCTATTCGGGGAGCCGAGCCGGGATAGCTTAGTCGGTCTTAGTCGGTAACGTCAGAGGCAGATCACTTCACTTGTTTTGAGTTCGAACTCTGGCTCGGCAAAAATCCATTCAGACATTTGACAAACGTTATTTGTCTCTCATCAATCGACGTGAATCATATATATGAGAGAACAGCTGGAGGATCGTATTGGATATTGCAGTAGTACTGATGAAAGAAATACCAGGAATCCATGGTCAGGTGCTCCAACCGCCGCGATATGACTATTGCAGTCGAAAGATGCATTAACCCCCAATCAAACAAATCATATTTGGGAAAAGTTAAAATGTCAAAGACAGCGTATTTCAAAGAGAGCGTAACTATTCATGGTGGGGAATCACGGGACACTCCATGTTTAGGTTCCAATGTCATCTACATGGACCAGAATTGAATATTTTCGATTTTCCACGAAAATCTCGTAACCACAGCTTGTCTTTAGCTGCAGTTACGAAGTTTTATAAGAAAATCGACGATATTGATTTTGTATTTGAATGAACAGTCTGTTTAGGAGACGTTTTAATCGAGTACCAACAACAAAGCAATATGTTTGAAATATAAAGATGTGACGATGGCTTTGAAATGCCGTTTCGATTTCAATATGTGTCTCTAAGGATAAAAAAAATGATTACATGGGTATTTTTTTTTCAAAGTCAAGCTATGTGTGTTAGATACCCATTAGAACTTTCTGGTCAAGATAATTCTAAATCAGTACCCACACCAAAGTGTTCATAGGAAAACTGTAGAAAAAACATTTTAGTAAAGATCTGGAAAAACGTCCCTAAAGACTTTTGAGCCCAAACTAGATCCAGATCAGCCTGTGCATACGCACAGTCTGATCAGGATCCATGTTGTTCTCTAATAGCTTCTTCGAGACCTGTAGGAACTTAAAGAGAGCAGCACGGATGCATATTGGACTCCATTTGACAACAGGTTTATCTTGAAACTCAATTTTGAAAAATGCTATAAGGGACGTTTTTCAAGATCCCGGCTTATTTCAATTTTAATGTTGTGGGTTATGGCATTAGAATCAATCTGATTAAAATCCTATGTTAACTGACCTTGACATCTGACAGGGACCAGTTGGAGGTCATCTTCCATGACCCCGGTAAACCAAAATTAATTATTTTACTTCAACCAATCAAATCCATCGTTATATAATATAACATGACGAGCTCGAACAAACCAACGTTTTTGCACTGAAATGTTACGTCCAAATGGCATAGCTTACGGTTTTAAACGCTTTCAGAATTTAGAAGCCTTTGTTTAATTGTTCAGAAGAAAATATTAAAGATGACCCCCTCACGGTTCCTGTAAGATGATGCTGTAAGTTGACTCCAGATTTTAATTAGTTTGGGTTTGAGAAAAATCGTTACACACGGTGGTTAATCACGTCTTACAACAATTTCAGAAAATATACAACAATTTTGTTAATACCGGATCGATTGGAATTCTGTTTGTAGCAGAGAAGGTGAATAGACGTCACGCATTAGATGTACTTGATGGATTTTTTGAAAAATTAACTGATAAAAAGTTATTGAAGATAAACCAACATTTTGGCTGATCTTCAATAACTTTTTATCAGTTGACGTTTCAAAAATCAGCTATGTCTAGCTTATTTCCTAGCATTCTCCCACCTTCTCTGCTTCAAACCGAATTCAAATTGGTCATGTACGAGGGACGGTCGGAAAGTAGTTGGACTTTTGACTAGTTCTCTAAAACCATTCAACTTTTTAACAAAATTCTTTCTACACCGTTTGAACAAATTGTCCATCTATGTCTATGCATTTCTGCAATATTCATAGGAGCTTCATTATTCCCACTATTAACCATGACGTAGACCAACTGTATTAGGTGCAATGTAACAGGCGGTATCAAAGGCGCCATGGTCTCAAAATTCTTCCCAGCAAGCATTTCTTCAGTTCTAGACACAAATAAAAGTCACGTGGGGCAAGGTCTGGGCCATAAGAAGAGTAAAACAACTATTGTCATGTGTAATAGTTGATAATCTCCACTGTAGATGCGGTGATATAGACTGGGTTCCAGACTGATCATTTTTCCCTCCTTTACTTTCTCCGGTCCAAAGATCCAAAGTCAATATCAACACGATCAAAAACGGATGCCGCGATATCTAACGGGTATTGATTTTTTATGCGCTATCTTATTGACCAAATTGTTTATTGACGACTGGACCCAGGCTAGCGGTGATACGGTAGCATGCCTAATCATGAAGTAGAAAACATTTTTCTTTGCTAATCTGGGACGCGTTTACTTCAGCATTTATTCTTAGATTTTTCTGAATTACTTCAGAATTGTACTTGGCATTGACAGTTTTTACCATTTGACATGAAATGAGTAACTATCAATCCTCGTGAATCGCCAAAAGCAACAAACATGGCTACCAACCGAAGGTAACAGCTTAATCTTTTCAAAGGTTGGGAACCAGCTCGTTTCAATGACTGCTTTGACTGATTTTTTATCCCAAATTCGGAATTATGAACCCTTATTTAATCTTCAGTGATAATATAGTTCAAAAACTTAACTCCTTTGCGATTAAAATGACTAGAATGTTCTTTTGTTTTGATTACTCTCATTGCTCCTCTAAAAAATAGCCTATGGTACATGAAACACCTATCACATATAAGTGGACAGAATATTGTATACATGTATATACATCTACATGTATCTTTGAAAATAAACTGACCACATTATTGGCAAATGGTTGCAGATTCCACCAACATATAATGTGTTTATACAGTTGCAAATGGAGAGACAGTAGCACGAAAAGTCCAAGTACTTTCCGACAGTCCCTCGTATTGACAGAGCGGTTACATCCCAGTTGGTCTAATCCCATTTTGTCTAATATATAAAAATATTGGATTAGACAAAAAATTCCCATTTCGTCTAATACTTTTCAGACCTTGTTTCATGTGCTAAAAAGACTTTACTAAGCAATATAGATCTGTATAGACCTAATACATGCATGAAAAGTATATATTAGACAAACTGAGAAAATGTTTTTAGAAGAAATGGAAATTTCTTGAAATAAGTGTTTTAGACGAAATGGGAAATTTGAATTTTAGACCAAATGGGATTAGACCAACTGGGATGTCCCCGACAGAGCCATTGATGATTTTCTGGAATTCTGAGTCATGTGATTATTCACCGTGTTACATTTAAATCTACTTCGTATTATTCAGTGAAAAATGTGAAGATATCCGTTTTTAAAATGCCATTTTCCTTCTTATCTCTTGTCGTGACGTTATCTAAATTACATGTACCTATACATTAGTGTACAAAATGTGAATGTTCACATTTCTTAGTTCAGCGGCGGCCGAATTCCAAGCATGAAGACTGTATTTGTAGCAGCCATCTTGATTGCATTAGGTAATGTTTATCAGTTTTTTTTATTTTTTCCAAAAAACGACGTAATCAGAAGTTAAACCCATTAACAGACGGAAAAAGTTTAGACTTGTCTAAATCCAAATGTGTTGCAAACGACAAATTCAAATGAATGAAATGTTGTATTTCAATACTTTTATTTGGATAGAAAGCATTTTATAATATGAAGAAATTGCTTGACATAAGCAATTTACTTTTCTTTTAGCAAAAGTATCGGACATTATGCTAAGTTCTTCCCACTGCCTCTCTAACTGACCCGATCAACGAGATCGCTTATATTCTCCGTTCAAAAGATTTCTTTTCGATCTCTAGTCGATCAAACCAGACCTTTACCGTCGATTTGAACAAGTAAATAAACGGAGCAGAGGTCGAGTTGATCGGGAGGCTGTCGGGAATCACTCGAGTACAAGATCGAGTGCAGTTTAGGTATAAGATTCAATTCATCACACTCGGTCTTCAGACAAAATAGAATTTCGGTCAGGTCGATCGTACACAATCAATACACAAGCGTTTCTAAATAATTTCTCACTGGTGGTGAACTAAAAAAATCGCTACAACAAGGTATAGATATTTTGCGTTTAAACGTGAGTTTATATATATATTTTTTTCTAATGACAATGAACTTGTTCTAAAAATAGACCGGGTTTATCGTTTTGTATTGACAAACTGTCGGTGTTGTTAAAAATTCTCGTAACTACGGCTTCGATAAAGCCGTAGTTACGATATTTTATATCAACACCGACGGAATACATTGATCGCGAAAAAACGCCCCTCGCTTTGGCCGAGTTCACCACCAGTGTTTCTACTCGATTGCAAATCGTCTTTGTAAAGGCAAAACACCGTATCTCGTTTTTGGAAAATTTTAAAGGGGAGGGAAATATAAGTGTAATAACTTTTCCCAAACTTAAATGTTTTACTTGAAATTTGCACATATTGTTCACAACTGATTTGTCATTAATACTGATCAGTAAAAATATCTCAAAACCTGCAAGAATGGTATTTAACTGGGCACACAAGTTTGTACTTTGAAAATCGCAAGAATCGACATACGAGGTCTTGCATTTACACCGACGAAATGTAACCTTTTGACATTAAAATAAAATCCAGTAGGAAGCCTTTAAAGCGATGCAGATTCGATCGCTTGTTCGGGATTGACCAAATTGGTCTTATCGGCAGTGGGAACCTAGCGATAGTTTGGACTCATACTTGATTTAATCTTACTATATCGCTGTTTTTAAACAAAACTCTCGTAACTGCAGCTTGTTTCAAGCTGCAGTTACGAGGTTTTTGTTGAAAAGCGTCGGTCGATATCATGAGCTTATTCCTTGTAACTTTCTTTTCCTCCAGCTGTAGCAGTTAATGCAGAAACCTGCACCACGGACTCAGAATGTTTTGTTAACGCCATTACCTTATGCCAGGCTGGTTGGTCCGTAGTTTGTCACGGTACATGCGAATGTGTTAGACCGAATGGTAAGGGTATATCGCTGACTGAATTCGAAAATGTCGTAACTACAGCTGGATTAAGCTATAATAACGGCGTTTTTGAATGTAGCCAAAGATATAGTGGGACTTATTTTAGCAAGTATATAATGTAAGTCGCTCCACGGACAAGTACTGTTTTGTTAACGCCATTACATTATGCCAGGCTGGATGGTCCGTAGTTTGCCACGGTACTTGCGAATGCGTCAGGCCTAATGGTAAGTGTATATCGCCGACTGAATTCGAAAATGTTGTAACTATAGCTTGAATAAGCTGTAGTTACGGCTTTTCTTATGTAGAAAACGATATAGTGAAACTTATTTTAGCAAGCTTATATCGTAAGCCGCTCTACGGACAAGTATTGTTTTGTTAACGCCATTACCTTATGCCAGGCTGGCTGGTCCGTAGTTTGTCACGGTACATGCGAATGTGTCAGGCCGAATGGTAAGTGTATATCGCCGACTACGTTCAAAATGTCGTAACTATAGCTTGAATAAGACGTAGTTACGGCGTTTTTGAAAGTAGCCAAAGGCATAGAGGAACTTATTTTAGCAAGCATATAACGTAAGCCTGTCCACGGACTCAGAATGTTTTGTTAATGCCATTACCTTATGCCAGGCTGGCTGGTCCGTAGTTTGCCACGGAACTTGCGAATGTGTTAGGCCGAATGGTAAGTGTATATCGCCGACTACATTCAAAAATATCGTAACTACAGCTTGAATAGGTTGTAGTTATGGCGTTTTCGAAGGCAGTGTAAGATATCTTCGGTAATTGTGGAAAATATCGTAATTAGAGCTTAACTAGGCGTAGTTATGGCACATTCAAATATAGCCAACGATATAGTGGAACTTATTTTAGCAAGAATATAACGTAAGCCTCTCCACGGACAAGTACTGTTTTGTTTTCTGCATTATCTTGTGTAACTAAGGCTGGACTGTGGTATGTCACGGTTCTAGCGAATGTGTCAAACCAAACGGTAATTGTATATCGCTGACTTTGTTGGAAATGTCGTAACTACAGATTGAATAAGTTGTAGTTAAGGCGTTTTTTGAACTTAGTAAACGGTATCTTCGGATAGTTGAGAAAATGTCGTACGTATAGGTTGAATAAGCTGTAGTTACGGCGTTATCAAATGTAGCCAATGATATGGTATACATTATTCTAGCAAGAATATAACGTCAGCCGCTCCACGGACAAGAACTGTTTTGTTCACGGCATTATGTTGTGTCGTGAAGGTGGGCTGCGGTATGCCATGGTACCTGCAAATGTGTCAAGCCGAATGGTAAGTGTATATTACTGTCTTCATTCAAAAATGTCGTAACTACGGCTTGAATAACATGTAGTTACGATGTTTTCATATGTAGCCAAAGATATAGTAAAACTTATTTTAGCAAGTATATAACGTAAAGCTGCTCCACGGATTCGGAATATTTTGTTAACGGTATAACCATGTGTCGTGAAGGTTGGACTGTGATATGTCATGGTACTTGCGAGTGTGTCAAGCCGAATGGTAAGTGTATATCGCTGAGTAGGTTAGAAAATATCGTAACTACAGCTGGATTTAGCTATAATTACGGCGTTTTTGAATGTAGCCAAAGATATAATGGAACTTATTTTAGCAAGCATTATAACGTAAAGCTGCTCTACGGATTCGGAATGTTTGGTTAACGCCATTACCTTGTGCCAGGCTGGATGGTCCGTAGTTTGTCACGGTACTTGCGAATGTGTCAGGCCGAATGGTAAGGGTTTATCGCTGACTGTATTCAAAAATGTCGTAACTATAGCTGGAATAAGCTATAATTACGGCGTTTTTTTTAAAGTAGCGAAAAAATAGTGGAACTTATTTTAGCAAGCATTTAACGTAAGCCTCTCCACGGACAAGCATTCAAGTACTGTTTTGTTAACGCCATTACCTTGTGCCAGACTTGTTGGTCCGTGGTTTGTCACGGTACTTGCGAATGTGTCAGGCCTAATGGTAAGGGTGTATCGCTGACTGTATTCGAAAATGGCGTAACTATAGCTTGAATAGATTGTAGTTATGGCGTTTTCGAAGGCAGTGTAAGATATATTTGGTAGTTGTGGAAAATATCGTAATTGGAGCTTAACTAGGCGTAGTTATGGCACATTCAAATATAGCCAACGATATAGTGGAACTTATTTTAGCAAGAACCTCTCCACGGACAAGTACTGTTTTGTTAACGGTATTATCTTGTGTAACTAAGGCTGGACTGTGGTATGTCACGGTACATGCGAATGTGTTAGGCCGAATTGTAAGGGTTTATCGCTGAGTATATTCGAAAATATCGTAACTATAGCCTGATTAAGCAATAATTACGGCGTTTTTCAATGTAGCCAAAGATATAGTGGAACTTATTTCAGCAAGCATATAACGTAAGCCGCTCTACGGACAAGTACTATTTTGTTAACGGTATTATCTTGTGTAACTAAGGCTGGATTGTGGTATGCCATGGTAATTGCGAATGTGTCAAGCCTAATGGTAAGTGTATATCGCTGCCTACATTCGAAAAGGTCGTAACTATAGCTTGAATTAGCTGTAATTACGGCGTTTCCGAAGTTAGTCAACTATATCCCCGGGTAGTTGTAAAAATGTTGTAATTACAGCTTGAATAAGCTGTTGTAACGACGTTTTCAAATGAAGCCAAAGATGTCTTCGGACAGTTTCGAAAATGTTGTAATTACAGCTTCAATAAGCTGTGGTTACGGCGTTTTCAAATGAAGCCAAATATACGTTTTGTTTCTGTTAAAAATGAGCATTTTGTTCCTGTTTTAATCGTTCGAAAAAAAAGATAAGTCGATCCTCACTGGAGAAATATTTGAAAAAGTAAAGAGGAAATTTTGTTTGATTTCACCAAGGCGATTCAAATGAGTACCCATAACAAAGAGTTTAGATTTGACAAGAAAAAAAAAAGATGCTGTCACACCTGGGGTCTGTTTCATCAAAACATTTAAGACGTACTTTTGACTTACCGACGACTTTCGACAAGTTTAGGGTAAGAAACGCGTATCGCCATTATATCAAAACCTGGGTTATACGATTGTTGTTTTAAGCGATTTTTGAGACATTGGTAAGTCAAAAATACGACTAAATGTTTTGGTGAAACAGGCCCCTGCTTATCTATAGCCTCTTTGTCCTCTTGGTTATTTACTTATTTGTTTATTTTTTGTTTGTTTGTTTTGTTGGAAAAAAATATTAAGATGACACCGGCTGCTCTTTCCAGTGTCAGGGCCATGGAAAGTGTTTGTATATTAATTGATATAATTTCATTTTTTTTGTTTATTTATTTGTTTATTTGTTTTGCAGGAAACAATTGTTACGACGACATTGACTGCTCTCTGCAATCTGGCGACCATGGACACTGTTTGTTCTAAAATGGTTCATATATTTCATTTGCTTGTTTGTTTTCATGTTTGTTTGTTTTGTAGGAATCAACTGCTACGACGATATTGACTGTTCTCTACAATGTGGAGACCAAAGACACTGTTTCTTCAATAGTTGTTTAAACATTCATGTGTTCGTTTGTTAGTTTGTAAGTTAGTTTGTTTATTTGTGTGTTTGTTTTAGGAAACAATTGTTACGACGACTTCGACTGTTCTCTACAATGTGGAGACCATGGACACTGTTTGTTCAGAAGTTGATTATACACTTCATGCGTTCGTTTGTTAGTTTGTTTGTTTATTTGTTTGTTTTGTATGAAACAACTGTAACGACGACATCGACTGTTCTGTACAATGTGGAGGCCATGGACACTGTTTGGTCTAAAGTTGTTCATATATTTCATTTGTTTGTTTGCTTGCATGTTTATTTGTTTGTTTCTTTGTTTGTTTTGTAGGAAACAACTGTTACGACGACATCGACTGCTCTATACAATGCGGAAACCATGGATACTGTTTGTTCAATAGTTGTTATATATTACATTTGTTTATTTGTTTGTTTTGTTTTTAGGAAACAATTGTTACGACGACATCGACTGCTCCATCCAATGCGGAGACCACGAGCACGGACACTGTGTGTTAAATATTTGTTATTGTGGACATTAAAACAATAAAATAAACATTTTGAAAATATTCTTGTTAGTTTGTATGTTGTTCTTTCTGATTGTTTATCTTTTTTATCACTAAGCTTTTCTTTGGTGAAATGATATGAGCTCTTTTCAACAAAAAGCCTAGTAACTGCAGCTTAAAACAAGCTGCAGTTATGAGGTTTTTGTTGAAAAGTATCGAAATAGGAGGTAAGCTGTCGATCTGTCGGTAGGGGAGACTGGGGCTAAGTCAGTCCGTTTCGATTGCTCATATTTCGATTCGGCGAGAGTGATATTTGTGTTATTTATATAGCCTATTTAGTGTTCGTCCTAGTTTTTGGACTAATGGAATTGCAGTATATTTGAAAATTTCAGCACTATATTTCACATAAACGCAGTGCCGGTAACGGATATACATAGTCACGCCCCGTTTCCTGTGCAGTTATGAAAAAATGATGTAATTTTTTTAGGAAAATGATGTAATTGTTGGGAAAATGACGTAATTCCAATAAGATCCGCTCGACAGTAGCTACGGTCGGAGGCGTGGTTTGAATAATGTTAAAAGAAGCTTATGTTTTCATTGGTTGACGAACACTAAGTCAGATAGAATCTGTATAGTAGATTCCCTTGGCGGATCTAGGGGGGGGGGGGGGGCATTGGCCGAAAATTGAAATTTGACTATATAAATTTAGTGTAACATTACATATTTACTACATTTTAAGCCATAACTTGGGCTTGGACCCCCCCCCCCCCCCCCCCCTGGAAAAATTTTTGGGCTTGGACCCCCCCCCCCCCCCCTGGAAAAAATCCTGGATCCGCCCTTGGATTCTACGCGACATAAACGTTCAAAGGCTGTGCCTTTTGAACTTTTATTTCGCGTAGAATCTACTATACAGCCTCCATCTAATACGTAGGTCCAAGTGCCATTTGAACGTTTATATCGCGTAGAATCTACTATACAGCCTCTATCTAATACGTAGGTCCAAGTGCCTTTTGAACGTTTATATCGCGTAGAATCTACTATACAGCCTCCATCTAATAGACGTAGGTCCAAGTGCCTTTTGAACGTTTATTTCGCGTAGAATCTACTATACAGCCTCCATCTAATACATAGGTCCAAGTGCCTTTTGAACGTTTATTTCGCGCAGAATCTACTATGCAGCCTCCATCTAATACGTAGGTCCAAGTGCCTTTTGAACGTTTATATCGCGTAGAATCTACTATACAGCCTCTATCTAATACGTAGGTCCAAGTGCCTTTTGAACGTTTATATCGCGTAGAATCTACTATACAGCCTCCATCTAACAGACGTAGGTCCAAGTGCCTTTTGAACGTTTATTTCGCGTAGAATCTACTATACAGCCTCCATCTAATACATAGGTCCAAGTGCCTTTTGAACGTTTATTTCGCGTAGAATCTACTATACAGCCTCCATCTAATACGTAGGTCCAAGTGCCTTTTGAACGTTTATTTCGCGTAGAATCTACTATACAGCCTCCATCTAATACGTAGGTCCAAGTGCCTTTTGAACGTTTATTTCGCGTAGAATCTACTATACAGCCTCCATCTAATACGTAGGTCCAAGTGCCTTTTGAACGTTTATTTCGCGTAGAATCTACTATACAGCCTCTATCTAATACGTATGTCCAAGTGCCTTTGGAACGTTTATATCGCGTAGATTCTACTATACAGCCTCTATCTGATAGGTAGGTCCAAGTGCCTTTTGAACGTTTATATCGCGTAGAATCTACTATACAGCCTCCATCTAATACCTAGGCCCAATATGAGATGGTCTCTAGAATATTTGACCTAGTGATATACTTTCTGACCCAACGAGACCTATCTCGAACTTGATCCAGATATGAGGGAAACAAAGATTTTGACCAAATACTGTTTTAACCCTTTCCCAAACGGCAAAATTTTTGGGTGATCCACTTCAAAAACTGCCACAAATGACAAAAGGGAAGTTATTAAAGATAGAATTTGTGTAAAATATCGCACAGAAAATATTGAGACAAAAGGAGAAACTGCTGATTATCAGCAGTTTCTTCTTTTGTTTCAATGTTTTCCCAAGCCTTTTATGATAGGGACGTCAAAACCAGGTCTTGTTTGGGAAAGGGTTAATATACTCGAATAAAAATGTTGCCTCAAGAGAACACAAAAGCCTGTTCTTGGATTCGTAGTAAAACATAGTAGGCGATTAGCGGTGGTATCCGTAGTCGATGGGTAGAGCGTCGGCCTTGCGACTAAGAGGTTCCGAGTTCGATCCCCGGTAGCGGGGGTTGTTCAAGGCTTCTCATTGGCCCACACATTCGGCGCGAGTACTGGTGTATTTCCAGGAAGCTCAATCGAGAGGGATTAAAATAAGTTGAAGAAACTTGCTTCCCAATCGATGTAAAATAAATGCGTTCAAAGGAACGTCTGAAGAAAGAAAGAAAAAATAGAGATAGTAACAGCCTTTATATTTGACAAAATTCTGGTAAAAGAAGGAAATGCTTTACCAGCATTCCTCTTTTATCTCCAAAGTCCTTTATCCCATCTTATGTGTAGTTTTGACAATGTTTTATGCCAATCGTCGCTTTGGTAAAGGGATGATAAATATAACAAAAAGACGATATATAACTTTTCACGTTTTTATCAGACACGCATCTAACTATTGTTGGCGCAAGATCGTATGGCACATGTTTACATTTTGTCCAAATGTAAACAAAACAGTATTGTATAAAAGATGAATAAATTCTTTAAAAGTAGTGACGTAGACATGTTGAAAATTTAGGTGATAGAGCGGTCTATTCACTATTCAGAGTTTTCTGCGTTTTATCGAACAATGTTTTGTTTACATTTGAACAAAATGTAAACATGTGCCATACGATTTTGCGCCAACCATTGTACAAAAAGGCTAACGCCAATAACACAATGTGAACATGTAATCCTTTCCCAAGCATCAAGCTAGTCGCCAAAACTATAATCTAATAGAAAGGAATGATTAGAAATATCCTTTCAATCAGCATTTCTTCTTTTCCTCATTTCATGATCTGTCACAGTTACAAGTTTATTGGTTGACATCCGTCATATTGTCTGTAACTGATTTTAGTCGAGACCGATAATCTGTGACCCGTCGCGCTAAAAGGGACCTTATGCGAACTTCAAAAATCCAAATTTTTACAAACTTGTCAGACCCAGTACAGATCAACCAGATACTGTATGTGAAAAATGAACATATAGTAAGATAGGGAAAACATTCGGGATTTAGAAAATTACATACAAGTGAAAAGTGTCGGCCCTAGTCTGGCTGCGCGGACTGCGCAGACTGACTAGGGTCGATATTTTTCACACATCCGATAAGGTCCCTTTTAGCGTGACGGGTCACATATACATTTCTTGTTATGTGGGAAAGGGTAAAAGTTGAACACTTTGATTTTAAATGGCAACGAATTTTGTGCTACAACATAGACTGGGTTTCCCGTAATGTATTGATGAACCGTCGGTGTTGTTATAAACTCTTGTAATTACGGCTTGGGTCAAGCCGTAGTTACCAGGTTTTATAATAACACATACGAAATACTATTGTTTGTCCGAAATTACGTCACTAATAACTAGATAAAAGTGTTCCCTATTGCAGCAAACAAAGTACAAAATGGCCCCCAGCCTGCTACACAGATATGTGACCCGTCACGCTAAAAGGGACCTTATTCGAACTCCAAAAAGCCAAATTTTGTCAAACTTGTCACACTCAGCACAGATCAACCAGATCCCGTATACGAAAAATGAACATATTTTAAGGTAGGGAAAGCATTCCGAATTTAGAAAATTACATAAAAGTGAAAAGTGTCGGCCCTAGTCTGGCTGCGCGGACTGCGCAGACAGGCTAGGGTCGATATTTTTCACACAGCCGATAAGGTCCCTTTTAGCGTGACGCGTCACATATTATAGATATCAATTGTTACAGAAACATCGTATCTACAGCTTTCAACCTTTCCAAAAACGGCAAAATTTTAGGTTTGCCCAAATTCAAAAGTGTTCCAAACGACAATATCAAGTGAATAAAGTTTTTTAAAAAAGTTTGGTATTTATTGGTAAAAAATATTATGGGAAATGAAGAAATTACTTGTCACAAGCAATTTCTTCTTTTTCCACAATAATTCCTAAAATGTATCTGGGGGGAGTCAGAAAGCGTCAATATGAAGTAATGACTTTACAAAGGTAAGAAGGTGTAGTTACGAGGTTTTTGTTAAAAAGTATTATTGTCCACCCAAATTAACCCGGGACAACTTAATTTTCGTGTGCAAAGTCCGTTAGTTGAGTGCCTTAACAAAACATTGCCGAAGTGGGGTCATTACATAATTATGCAGATGTCTCGGGTTAATCTTGCTGGACAATAGCGTTATAAACTGTTTAAAGCAATCTTTAACACGGTGGATAATCACGTGATACAACAATTTCAGAAAATCTTCAATAACTTTGTCAATACGGGACCGATTTGAATTCGATTTGAAGCAGAGAAGGTGGACAGACATCACGCACTAGATGGATGTGGTGTATTTTTGAAAAAATCAACTGATAAAACGTTATTGGAGATAAACCAAAATTTTGGTTTATCTTCAATATTTTTTTATCAGTTGATTTTTCAAAAATCCAACACGTCCAGCTTATTCCTTGCATTTTCCACCTCTGCTTCGAACCGAATTCAAATTGGTCAAGTATTAAAAAAGATATTGAAAATTATCGGAAATTATGAGTCACGTGATTATACACCATGTTTAAGCCATGCAATAAAATGTTCACATCATAATAGAGCAGAAAAAACTCGAAGGAAAATTGGGAAATGGCGGTGATCAATTGATGGATTGACAATAAAATAGTTACTACAAACATTTCAAGCAACTGTTTTACAAGATACAATAAAAGAACGATTCGAGTCAGACGAGTGAGTTCATTTACATATAGGTCAATTGATCTTAAGATAGTCTATCCCTAAAGAGACTGCCCGACGTCGGAATTATTTGGGTGAATTAGAAAACATTCGGCGGTGGACCTTTCCACCGCCGAATAATTACTACCGCGTCCGAATAGGTTCGGATACGTAACGACGACGCTAAAAAAATCCGATTTCTTTAAAAATCTCAAAATGGCCGCATTACGGGTATTCTACCTTAACACCAGAGGTACAAATCATAAAAGTAAGTAATGCTATATATCAATCACAAAAGAAATATCACTACAAAATATAAGATCGAAGTTCATTCAGTAGCAATCGCCTTTGTAAGCGTTGCAAGAAAAGAGACAAATACATTTTGGGAAAAGGAGAATTTGCTCATCTTGAGCAATTTCTTCTTTTCCCACGATGTAATCACACATCTATAAGTATGAGTATAAGGCTAATGTATAAAGGTTTAATTATTATATCGCACGACATCTTTAAATTAGTGAATTTAGTGTTCGGAGAATGCTTAAACACGGCGGAGATTGTGCATCATTGGATGAGTACCGACTACGGACACATTTGCCCCGCTTCAGGTGAGAAATTGTACAATAACCCTTTTTTTTTATTTCTGCATCAATTTTCAAGCGGTTTGTTGCATGTACCCCGCCTTACTGAGATCTTTCCCCAGATATATGACCTGTTTAATGGAATTCTTTTACTTTTTCCAAAAAAATATCCCAACCCACAAGAAAAGCAAAAAAAAAAAAAAAAAAAAAAAAAAATCAGATCGTTTTTGTGTTTGGTTGGGATCATTTTTGGGAAAAGTACAAGCAGTTCCAAAATAAGTGATGCATCTGAAGAAAGATCTCAATAAAGCTGGGTACATGCAACATAAACCGATTGAAAATTAACGCAGAATTAAGATAGTAATTGCACAAATCCTTCCCTGAAGCGGGGCTTATTTGGCCGTAGGTGTTATCATTTCGCTTTGTGGTCGGTTAGGACAATATTTTGGAAAAAGTACCAGGAGGTCTTTTAATAAGTCATACATCCGGTGAAAGAGCTGGATAAGGCGGGGTTACATGCAACAGACCGTTTGAAAGTTGATTCCAAAACATAATTAAGAAAGTTATTGAAAAATATCTTACCAGAATCGAGGCTATTTGGCTTTAGTCGTTCTCCATCGTATGACGCACAATCTCCATCGTGTTAGAGCTGTACAAAATGGTATATTCTTGTACACAATGGTAGGTTACCGTTTGCGTAGAATCATTCCCGAGATGCATTGCTTAAACAAAGGCAAATACTAATTGTACATAATATTAGTCCTGACCTAAAAGATATCAGGGTATTTCAAGAACCCGGTTCATTATGTATAACATCTTAGACCACAACAACAAAACAACAAGAGGACTATAATGACTTTGTATCGCTCCACTGGCTTTAAAACTTTAAACTTCAATATTTCTTCGCGGAAGACAACTAAGTTCTCTCAAAAGAGCAATCATGCTAGACTGCAATGAACTCCAATATGCGGAGGATTTTTTCAAAGCTTTTCTTTTTTAAATTACATTTTGTTTCATTTGGTGAAAAAACGCCCCGCCTACAGCGGCCATGTTTTTCTACGATCATTTTTTTCAAGGAATCTACAGGGGTAAAAGTTTTCAGGCATATGCCTGAAGTTCAGGTTTTTGAGTATTCCAAAATGCCCCATTTTCTCGATTTTTACTATATAAATACGTAGACTTTTCCAGGTTTTCAGTTTTTTTTCAAAATTTTCAACTTTTACCTCTGAATCTAATAGAGAAATATACAACGAACATTCATGCTTAAATACAATGGAAACCAATGGGCAGTTTCAGAGAAGAATATCTTAAAATTTTTCGAAAAATTGCACTATGTTTCATATATCGAAAAATAAACACCGCCCACAGCGGCCATGTTTGTCATCGGATTAAGATTTCTTTAAGGAATCTAAAAGAGATCTATATACAATGAAATTCATGCTAAATTACTATGAAATCCAACAAGTCGTGTTGAAGAAGAAGATTCTTAAAAAATATTCTTGAGTTTAATTTAATTTGTTTAATTTAAAATTTAAGTTCCTCATGAAATAAAAATATTTGAAGGAATTTAGAAGTGGTCCATGCAAGGAAGATTTCTGTGAAGATTGGTAGAAATTGATCCAAAAGTTATGGAGTAGAAGATGTTTTAAGAAACGTTGACGCACGGACAGACGGACCCACGACGGACACAGGGCCATGACATGAGCCCCGCATGCCTTCGGCAAATGGAGCTAAAAACTAGAATATCACTGAAAGTGATCATACCCGCAAAAGCGCAGTTTTTGTGCATTTCGAGAAGTTGATTTCATTTGAACTGGGAGCTGTTCAATTGGGAAATAGAGCTAACAAAAAATCAACAGACCAAACAACACATGTAAATAATACCAATTTTCAACAAAAGGACATAGCTCATTTAACAATCCCCAAGCCCTGCCCTGCCCTGCTGATATTTTTCAATAAACCAAAAATTCACAACCATGTAATGAAAACAGTCAATCAAGGTACATGTACATTCCTGTAAGATTTGGTTCAAATTTGCCGTATAATTGCTTTTTTAAAAAATTTTCTCATGATTTCGTTATGTCTGATAAGCCCTGCCCTGCCATTACCACATTTTTTGCAAATCAAAAATTCACCAACAAATTTTGAAATAGGTGACCAAATGAACATTCCTGCTAATTTTGGTAACAAAACACAAAATAAAAAATTCACGATCAAGTTTTGAAAAGAGTTATCCAAGGAACATTCCTGCCAAGTTTGGTAAGAATTGGCTCAGTGGTTAAGGAGAAGTTTTTTGAAGAATTATCTGACAATTTTTCGAAGTCGGATTAGCCCCGCCCTGCCGCACCCACATTTTTTGACGAATCAAAAATTAATGAACATACGTTGAATGCAATCACTCAAGGGACATTAGTGCCAACTTTAGTTCAAAATGGTCCAATAATTGATTTTTAAAGAATTTTCACATGATTTCTCTAAGTCCAATAAGCCATGCCCTGCCACGCCCACAATTTTTGACAAATAATAAATTCACGATCAAGTGTTGAAAAGGGTCACCAAAGGAACATTCCTGCCAAGTTTAGTAAGAATTGGCCCAGCGGTTAAGGAGGAGAAGATTTTTGAAGAATTATCGAACGATTTCTCGAAGTCGGATAAGCCCCGCCCTGCCATGCCCACATTTTTTGGCGAATGAAAATATCATGAACATACATTGAATACAATCACTCAAGGGTCATTCCTGTCAAATTTGGTTCAAATTTGCCTAATAATTGATTTTTTAAGATTTTTCACATGATTTCTCTAAGTCCGATAAGCCCCGCCCTGCCACACCCACAATTTTTGACAAATAAAAAATTCACGAACAAGTTTTGAAAAGGGATACTAAAGGAACATTCCTGCCAAGTTTAGTAAGAATTGGCCCAGTAGTTAAGGAGGAGAAGATTTTTGAAGAATTATCTAACGATTTCTCGAAGTCGGATAAGCCCCGCCCTGCCACGCCCACATTTTTGGCAAATAAAAATATCATGAGGATACATTGAATACAAGCACTCAAGGGTCATTCCTGTCCAGTTTGGTTCAAATTGGCTTAATAATTGATTTTTAAAGATTTTTCACATGATTTCTCTGAGTCCAATACGCCCCGCCCTGCCACGCCCACAATTTTTGACAAATCAAAAATTCACGAACAAGTTTTGAAAAGAGATACTAAAGGAATATTCCTGCCAAGTTTAGTAAGAATTGGCCCAGTGGTTAAGGAGGAGAAGATTTTTGAAGAATTATCTAACGATTTCTCGAAGTCGGATAAGCCCCGCCCTGCCACGCCCATATTTTTTGACGAATGAAAAAATCATTAGCATACTATGAATACAATCACCCAAGAGTCATTCCTGCCAAGTTTGGTTCAAATTGGCCTGATAATTGATTTTTTAAGATTTTTCACATGATTTCTCTAAGTCCGATAAGCCCCACCCTGCCACGCCCACAATTTTTGACAAATAAAACATTCACGAACAAGTTTTGAAAAGAGATACTAAAGGAATATTCCTGCCAAGTTTAGTAAGAATTGGCCCAGTGGTTAAGGAGGAGAAGATTTTTGAAGAAATATCTAACGATTTCTCGAAGTCGGATAAGCCCCGCCCTGCCACGCCCACATTTTTCGCAAATAAAAATATCATGAGCATACATTGAATACAAGCACTCAATGGTCATTCCTGTCCAGTTTGGTTCAAATTGGCCTAATAATTGATTTTTAAAGATTTTTCACATGATTTCTCATAAGTCCGATAAGCCCCGCCCTGCCACGCCCACAATTTTAGACAAATCAAAAATTCACGAACAAGTTTTGAAAAGGGTTACGCAAGGAACATTCCTGCCAAGTTTGGTAAGAATTGGCCCAGTGGTTAGGGAGGAGAAGATTTTTGAAGAATTATCTAACGATTTCTCGAAGTCGGATAAGCCCCGCCCTGCCACGCCCATATTTTTTGACGAATGAAAAAATCATGAGCATACATTGAATACAATCACTCAAGGGTCATTCCTGCCAAGTTTGGTTCAAATTGCCCTGATAATTGATTTTTAAAGATTTTTCACATGATTTCTCTAAGTCCGATAAGCCCCGCCCTGCCACGCCCACAATTTTTGACGAATCAAAATTTCACGGACAAGTTTTGAAAAGGGTCACCAAAGGAACATTCCTGCCAAGTTTGAAAAGAATCCGACCAATGGTTGAGGAGGAGGAGATTTTTGAAGAAAAACCAACAGACGGACCAACGGACCAACGGAATACTAGGTCCATTTTTTGTCCAGCAATGTGGGTGGGGAAATTAACATTCTGCTGAAGTTTGATATTACGTTATGCCTTTTTCATATTCTGTAACGTGGGCCGTTAACAATC
Organism: Fragum sueziense; assembly: GCA_963680895.1. Classification (NCBI taxonomy): domain Eukaryota; kingdom Metazoa; phylum Mollusca; class Bivalvia; order Cardiida; family Cardiidae; genus Fragum; species Fragum sueziense. The sequence goes on along the minus strand of OY804608.1, from coordinate 35,554,356 downwards.
TCCGATAACAATGATGTTGTTGTAGTTGGGGAAATATCTTCGATGAAGTCAAATAAGTCAGGAACAAACTGATCTGGGTGGGTGTAGAAACAGTCTGAGATACGTAGAGGCGCCAACAGTGACTTGTTTTTCTTCAAAATTAGTTCCAGATGCCATACTCGTAACTATTTGTATTTTTTATTTTCTATTTGCTGTTCATGTACATGTACCATAATATGGCGATCGATGGACTATAAGTCTCTTTATGAAATAGATATAACTTCAGGAAGTAATCGGATGTTGCTGGTTTTTCATGATAACAGAACGACAATCATTTCTAATTTTGTAGGTTACTTTTTGAATGTGTGAATTGATAAAAAAATTCCTACACAATTTGATGCAAGTTGCTCACACCGTCTACGCCCTCCTCCCTCGATTCATCCACCGCATAATGTGCCACCTAACTGCGTTGTTGTTTGGTCTTATTCTGGCCGATCTTCTGTAACATTCAAACGCGCCATCCAGCCAGCCTTCATACTCCATACACTGTCCTAACACATTGTAGGCTGTTTCTCTGTGAGTTAGATACTCATTATTACGAACACAGTCACTCAGTTTGTTAAGTGCCGTGTACTGTTGTTCATGTTGTCCAAGATGTCTGAATGTCAAATACTGTAAATAGTAGATATATGGAAGCGAGTCCATCACAACCAGATCCATCCAGTCCTCCATTACTTTAACTCTTTGCAATCTCTCTACTTTCGTCGATCTGAACATCTCATACTGTAGTTCTCGAGGACAGCATTGACACTCAGCCATTGAGAACATCACACACAGGGCTAGTTTGTCGGTTGTTAGATACTTCTGGCTTGCCTCTCGCTCCAAGTATATTTGTGAACCTTTGCTATCATGGCAATCGCATACCATCATCACACTGTCATCCATTCTCTCTTCCACATCCCTTAAAACGGACAGTGTCCCTTTATTCTTTCCTGCGCAATACAGATATGACGCAAACTTTAGTCTTGATGATGTCACATCCGAGTGCAGACTTAGATAAAATAGATTTAATGTTCCCGGTGTGATCTGTGTGTTTTGAAGAAGAGACTTTGTTGCATTGACGGTTGCCAAGAGAGAACATAAAAATGGTAGACACAAACGTGCTGTGTCGTTTTGTAATCGTCCTTCCAGAACAAAGTTTCTAATCTTAACAAGTAGATCTAAGCTATTTTGTGTGTCAACATTAAAACGTGTTCTTATAGTATTTGGGTACGACTTGATAGCGGAATTAAAAACCATCAGTATACCAGCACATTGTTTCATCGTGTTCATCTGTTCCTGTGGTACCAAAGAGTTACCATTACTTAAATACTTGACCAGTCTACTATTAATGTTATCAAGTTTTATAAATAAGAGGAATCTTCCTCTTGACTGCAACAAACACCTCAAAATAAACACCAACTTGTTTTTGTTTCTATCGTCAACCTTTTCCAGAAAAAGGTTTGCTGATTCATTGAAATAGTTTGGACAATTTTCATCCAGTACTGCAGCTAGCATGTACAGAAGAACGAGCTGAACACATTGGAGTAGAGTGTGTTCTTTCCAGATCTCTTTCTTTGTATTTTCTACAGCGTGAAACAGCAGGGTTTTCCACATATAACTAGATATGGTATCAGGTAGGTGGGGTTGTATGAATGTTTTGGCGATCATCTTGAGGAGAACACAACATTTGATTTGTGTAATATTCAAACTGAACATCAAACATCGTTCAGCAAGAGATGTTGAAATTCTCCAAGTATCGTTTCTTTCATCAAGTCTGTGTGCTACCTTCACAATAAAACAACCAGTTGACTTCATGTGTTGTTTCATCTCAGGTGTAGGCCAGTCCCTTCGTTTGTTACTTGGTGTCCATTGTTTATAATGACGTGGCCAGGTTTTGCATCGAAATGCCTCGACACGGTCGATTGATACGTTGTCCAATGTTCTGGTCAAAGCGGGACCATGACGATCAAATCCAGGGGCTAAACGTTTCTCAGCTCCGTGATCCTTATATATGACGTTTCCATCACCATCAATGCAATATTCTCCACCATCAGGACAATCACTTCCTTCTACTGGTAGTGGAACATCATTGTACAGCCTCAGTAGTTTACAGTATCCGGGGTATAAGCTTTCATCACGAACCATTAGCATGTTATGTTTACCATGTTCCCAGTCTTTCCAGTCTTGTATCACGTTGAAATCTTCGTTCGAACCAAGAATATCCATATCTGAGTTAAGGCCTACTGTTGTTGTCCCTTCTGTTTGACTACCGAATAGATACTTAGTGATGTTCTCATCAAATACCTTATCACCTAGAGTGAGAACATTTTCTGCTATCAAATTTCTCCTCCTTCTCTTTAGCACGCTTTCCTCGTTAACGCCGATATCACCCATGACACGGGACAGCATAAGTGATATATTCGTGTAGTAATCTGGACAGTCGGCCATTTTCTCTGAAACGATATTTAAATCAATCAAATGTTTGTTAAGAAATAATGTCTTGCACTCCGGTGGGTAAATTAATCCAAAAATAAGGACGAACTGATTCACAATCTTCATCTTTTGATCTTTTTCTAAACGACAAACTCAAATTCAAAGCAAGATCTACCACAAACTCCAGATGAATTCTCTTCAAGATAGACTTTGCGTGTAATTTAACGAAGGAAGTACTGGACCAAAGGAGGAATGCTGGTTATCAGCGTTTTTTTCCTTTTGCTCTATTTTTCCAGAGCCTTTATTTTAGAGAAATCTCAAACCAAGTTCTTTTTTTTGGTATAACCTTTTCAATTAATCGTTATTTAAACAAGACCTGAGCCGCGTTCTTTAGAGCGAGATTTCTTGAGATATCTTGAGATTTCTTAATATGCTTTCGGATAAAGCGCTCTTTTGAGCAAGATTTTTAAGACGATCACTGGGAGCCGCCATTACACTATACTTCGTGCGGAACCCCTCGGTCAACTCTGTGCAAACAATATAAAACAGATTTGACCGAGTTGTTCCGAACACTCCATAATTCATAAACTGCGGTGTTCCGAATGCTCCATACTTATACAAATGACGTCATGATGACGTCATTTGTATTAAGTATGGAACATTCGAATCACCTCGCTTAAAATCTCGGTCTAAAAACGCTGTATCAAAAACATCTTAGGAAATCTGAAAAAATCTCGCTCTAAAGAACGCACCTCTGGTTCCTAAAATTGAACGTTTCAGGCAAAATAATGATATACTGAAATAGGTGATAACCAGCATTTTATCGTTAAAATAATGATTTCGTAATTGCAACCTTAAACAGCTAGGCTGCAGTTACTAGGTCTTTGAAGAAAAACAAGGACTTTCTCCTTTTGTCCCTATAATCTTCTCTGTTTAATTATGAGCTAATATTTTATTTCGTGGAAATCGCTGTCCTGGCTCATTTTCTCAGAAATGGCTTTTCATAAACATGTCATTTTCGGTAAACCGTGTAACGACCATCACTATCAACAATGGAGACAGTTTATTTGGCCTGGCAGATGGAATGTTTCTGAAAATTTTGCACTTTTGTACCGGAAAATGACCATTTTCTCTTGTCCCTGGACAAAATTATCAATTTCCAACATGATTTTCGATATAAAATAATCGGTATAGATCGGATTTTTCTTCATTTCTTTAATGTTTTATATCTCACATTATAAATGGTGACAGTCCTTTTTGAAAAAATATAAATACGACGAAGATTTTTGCCATATATGTCTGTCCCTGGATTTTTAATACGAAATGTCCTCGCAATAACTTACATGTGCGATTTCCTTTAAATACAACCCAAACGGAGGTGGAAACACTCATCAAAGCAACGATGTTTAAATGAAGACAAAGCAATACTTGGTTTCGAAGTTGCGAGGCAAATTAGGTAGGCCGTTGGCTGCGTAGACTTAATTTTTTCGTTTTCTATGCAACGCGATCAACCACACTATATTGCTCAGATCTTAAAATCGTATAGCTTTACTTATTCAGATATAGAATCATGTCGTTTACAGCATGCAACATATTTTCTCCCTAGTTATTCTTGTGTGTAATTTGGAGCGAATGATCGCGGAATTCCTCGCAATAACTGTCCTCACAATAACGACAATTATGTTACTGGGAGTACGAAATCGTTACCACAAAGACATAATAAGTTTTCTTATGTAATATGGACTTTTTGTCAAAGAGAAACAGGTCTTGATGCATAATTGTCTCAAACGATAATAGGAAAGCGAAGTATTTCAACTGAAAAAAAATATAATTACTTTTGCCAAACATGTGTACCGATCAGTTGTTACGGAGCTGACTTGGACTCGTTATTGCAAGGACTCCTTACACATTTACGGATTCTTGGTACCACAAATGGATGAATTTTGTCACTAGTCTAATGGAGATATTTTTCCAATCACATTGGAATGTTGTATGAAGGATATAATTCTAGATTAATTGACAAGCTTAATTCTAAATGATCGTTCTGAAATGACCTTTCCTCAAAATCGGAGAGACATTATACACTATTTCTTTTAAAGGCATGAATCTGTATATCTTTGTTCCATAGGTTTTGAAGAAATTACTTCGTCATTTTTTGAAAGTGGTCATGGCAAAGTAGTTCCTGGTGCTATAGGGGTGCCGTGGAAAGACAAGTAGATTTTTATTTAATTTTCAAGGCAATTTACATGTATTGATTCGAATCGTGCATGTAATCTTGCAATCACAACATTTCATCCCGAAAAAAAGATGGATTTTATGTCAAATATTATCTTATCTAGGTAAACAAGAAGTTAAGAAGAAAACATTTTCAAATTACTTTATTTCTTTTTGTTTTGTTTTGTTTTTTGGACAATCAGTTTTAGGACACTCTTGAACGTCTTATAACCGTGTATCTAAATTATTATGTGAGCTATCTTCCAAAAAAGAAAAAACAACAACAACTGAATCATCTGCGTATATTGCAAAAAGGATCGAACTCAATCAGTATGCTAAGACTGTACAGTCAGGCTATGGTCGATATTTTTCACTCCTAAACGATTAACTATACCTTGAATGTTTTTTACTTGAATTTTCATATGTTATATTATTTTCCCAATGTGGTATTTTATGGTTTGACGAGAAGGTTTAAGACATTCCATATTTTTTTCTTTTTCTTTTCGTCATATTTATAATTGCTTAACTTTCTTCTGGTCTTTTCATTTTTTACAAAGAAGACTTGGTTTTTACTTCCTAATTTACAAACACTAAGGTAATAGAAGTACATGCTGATTACCAGCTCTGGCTCCGTTTCCCTTGATATCCATTCATCTATATTGTACACACAAGTTAGATTTCCATAAACTTCATTTTTGTAGTCTTCAACAGCTTTCAAGTTGTATAATTTTTATGCTAGGTATCTACGGCCGATCAAATCAACTGGACCAAGCCGAATCAAGCGATCGAGTACAGATCGAACTCGATCGTCATTTGTGATCGGGAATGGTCGTGGTACCTAATCGAGCTTTATCCGCACCACTTTGTCATCTTTCTCTTTTTGTTTAAATATAAAAGAAATATTTGTGTAAGATTGGGTAGAAAGTTGATCAAAAAGCGATCGTGTATTGATCGGATAGGCGATCGACCAGATCAGGAATCAATCAAATCTGGAGATCAAGTGTGATCGGATTAACATCTTTGTATTGATCACATGGCCTTTTACTCATGTGGCTCCCAACCACATCTCGATCGACTCGATCTGTGCTTTATCTGTTCATTCGAACAAATAGACGGTAGAGGTCGGGTTGATCGAGTAGAGATCGAGAAAAGTCTGTAAGTCGGGAATAATGGGCGAATTTGAGCAGTCAGTGCGATCGATTTGACTTGATCAGCAGTTGTAACATAGCATAAAATTTAACGTTTTTGAAAGGGTTTAACAAAGTGACTTTTACATTCAAATGTATATAATTTTTACAATTGCTTTGATTTTAAAAATTAATGACCATATATAGGTCAATACAATGTAAGAAATGGAAAAATATTTATATATAAGTCCTCACAGTAATGGTAAATGTCATTCCAATAACAAAAACTTTTTTATTACAAACAACAGCATTGTTCAATAAAAATTATGTCTTTTGATGGTAAAATTGGTATGTTTTTGCACCTAATTAATTGAAGTTTGAATAAAATAGTGAAATTAATTTCTTTCGGTTTATTTCATAAAATAGCGAATATTGTCCTTGCAATAACCAATATGTCCTCGATGTAAAGATGCACTTTCAGCAAATTATTTCACATGCAAGGCGTTACGCTAACTTTATCGTGCCTGAAATACAAAGAGAACAACATTTTCTAGAGTCTAAAGTACATGCACATACATTTTTTCTTAGATAGAAGCTTTATTACATTTGATACAGACAAAATTCTCTATTTAATTTCGAAAATACAATACTATATTGAAAAAAAGCCAAACGAATCATTTTTGGAAATCGACTTGAACATAAATCCTTTAGTGTGGCTTCTTATTCTCAAAAAAACATACTTTGAAATAATCTTAAAACTTGCAAATCGAATTTCTGAAAGAAAATATGGTTGTTACAGCGAGGACATTTTATTGAGACCGTATATTTATGAAAGGCGATCTCGAGTATTTCCATGTGCATCGGAATGTTCCTGTTAACGTTATTCATTACTTTAAATGTAGTACTTTCATCCTGAACCAAACATTCACAGAATATTTATGAAATAGAAATTGAACCTTTTTTCGTCAGATTTCCACGAAAATAAATATTGGCTCTTATACATAAGTTCTATCTTTATCAACAACTATTTCTTTGCCTGCGTCAGCTTTAAAATATGCGATCATCTATAAACAAGAGGGCCAAGATGGCCCTGGATCGCTCACCTGATAGAAGTTTGAAACTTTCTTCATGCAGAACAAGACCCACCTTTTACATGACCTAAGTATCTCTGAGACAAGAACACGAAACTTCAGATGCGAGATATTATGATCAATATTTTTGGCTGTTAAAGTGAAAACCAAGTCGATAAAAACATCAATTTTGTCATAATCCAGGGCACATAACTCTGTTCTGATAAAGATATTCTCATCAACCTTATGTCCAGGTTGTTTTTTGATTGGTCAATATTCATTGCTGTTTGAGTGAAATTAAAAACGAAATCGGCAATTTTGTCACCATCAAGGGCACACAACTCTGGTTTTTCTAGTCCGATCAAAATGAAAAATAAAATCATATGAGATCTCATGGTCACCAACATTGTGACCAAGTTGTGTCTTGATTGGTCAATATTTGTGTCTTTAAGAGAGAAAATAGTCGAAAACAGCAATTTTGTGAAATTCAAGGGCCAATAACTCTGTTTTTTCTGGTACGATCAAGCTGAAAATTTAAGTCATTCAGCATCTTATGGTTACCAACATTGTTGCCAAGTTTTGTCTTGATTGGTCAATAAAATGTAGATGCTAAAGTGTAAACAAAGTCGAAAACGGCAAATTTATCAAATTCAAGGGCACATAACTCCAGACTTCCTACTTCGATGACACTGAAAATCAAACTCATTCATTATTGTAATTGGTTACCAACATTCTAGCCAAGTTTTGTCTTGATTGGTCAATATTTGTAGATACTAGAGTAGTAACAAAGTCAAAACAAGCTATTTTTGATATTCAAGGGCGCATAACTCTCCAGACTTCCTGATCCAATCTGACTCAAAATCAAACTCTTACTTGTGAGAACTTATTGTCATACATGTTTTGACCAAGTTTGGTCAAGATTGGTCAATATTTGTAGATGCTAGAGTGGTAACAAAGTCAAAACTAGCGATTTTTGATATTCAAGGGCGCATAACTCCAGACTTCCTGATCAGATCTGACTAAAAATCGAACTCATCTAAGATCTTATGGTCATGCATGTTTTGAAAAATTTCGTTAAGATTGGTCAATATTTGTAGATACTACAGTGGTAACAAAGTCAAAACTAGTCATTTTTGACGTTCAAGGGCACGTAACTCTGGACTTCCTGGTCCGATCAGACTCAAAATCGAACTCATTTGAGATCTTATAGTCATGCATGTTTTGACCAAGTTTGGTTAAGATTGGTCAATATTTGTAGATACTAGATTAGTAACAAAGTCAAAACTAGCCATTTTTGACGTTCAAGGGCACATAACTCTGGACTTCCTGGTCCGATCGGACTCAAAATCAAACTCATCCGAGAACTTATGGCCATACATGTTTTGACCAAGTTTGGTCAAGATTGGTCAATATTTGTGGATGCTAGAGTGGTAACAACAAATTGTGAACAGACGGACGGACAGACAGACGGACAGACGGACGGACAGACGGACGGACGGACAGACGCCGACGGACAAAAAGCGACCACAATAGCTCACCTTGAGCACTTCGTGCTCAGGTGAGCTAACAAGAGCGTCATTGGCCCTGAAGCACTCACCTGAGATAATTGGCTTTATAAACTTTTATAACTAAGGGCCAGTGAAATTAGCTACGTGATTTTAAATAATTTTAGGATTTCATATTCACTGCCCAATAAGTTTCAAACATGATGTATTTTCTGTTACTCAAGGGGAAAAATACGTAAGAGGTAGTGAAGACATTTCAACTCTTTAAGACTTTTTTTTAAATCGAAACTATGTCGTGGATAATCATTTCAATCATCTAGACAAGACGATTCTAATGGGCACTCACAACATAAGGCATGATGAATGTTTAGTGAAATACTTCGTTTTGAACGGATCTCACCCCTGTTGTTTTCAGCTCTGTCTAAGAGTACCCGAAACAAACTCAGAATTTGACTGAAAGTGTTACCTCTCTAGTTTGTGACATAGTTTATTACCAAAGATAACCCATTTTCAAATTTATTTTATTGTAAACAAATGATCTTACAATGTTTCTTGGGATTATCGATGCAAATGTAGGCTTAAATGCACAAAGGATTTTCAAAAATTTGACTTCATGCCATAGTTTCTTACCCCTTGTGAACCATATTTATTAAATTATGATATAGGTCTGAAAAATTTGCAAACATTAGTACATGCGGATTAGATATTAGCCACTAGAGTGAATACAAATCTTTTCTTCGGTTTAAACCCGTGCCCTAGTTAAGGACAACAATTGATCAACTTTCACACTTAATTAACATGTGATGTTAGTAAAAATTCTGACGAAGATTATGAAGGGTAGAACAGCTAGCAAATGAAAAGTCTAAAGGTATAACAAGGATTTTCTAAAACTTAACCTACTGACCTACTTTTTTACCATAAAACGACCCATTTTCCATCTTGTCAGAGATATGATCGAAACAAAAGTTCTGAACAAATATAAGTACATTATGACGAATAATGTGGCTTCTCCTAAGGCGAACGCACGCTTTTTCTAAGATCTGGCCCAGGTTCCTAATTGATGACCAAATTTCCAAATTTACCGAGATAAGGCGTAAACAACGATTAAAAGCACGTTTCCACAGGACAGGGTTGTACACGTGTCATTTAACCCTTTCCCAAACACAAGAGCCGTCAGAGACGGACAAAGCTCCCCGAATAAGGCATTGTCACAATAAATATATGCCATGCAGAGCTAATATAAAGCTAACAAATGTTAAGCCCCCTTTTTCATGACATATTTTGTATACGCAAATTTTAAATAGTTTATTGTCAAGGGCATCTGATTTGCTACTCAAATATGAAATTTCGTCAAATTCTGACCATTAGACTAGGAGAAATGAGAGAAAAACTGTATTTAACCTTAAGTCCCCTTTTCCCATGACGAGGCCTCAAATCCACAAACCTGGAAAAGTACATCGGCATTTTGTCATAGGGAGTTCACATGGTAAGTTTCATTTGATTTGGCCCAAGGGTTATGGAGAAATCGCTTCGGACGGACGGACGGACGGTCACGGACGGACAGACGAAGCGGCGACTATATGCTCTCCCTTCGAGTGGCATAAAAACCTGGTTTTGACGTCCCCCATTAGAAACTGCTTGGGAAAATATTGCAACAAAAGAAGAAAATGCTGATAATTTTCTTCTTGTGTCTCAATATTTTCAACGCCTCATTTTACATGAATTCTACCTTTTTTAGATCAATTTTGTCACCTATAACAGTTTTCAGTTATGACCGTCGTAAAATAGTGCCATTTGGGAAAGGGTTAAAGAACACATATGGACGACGCACGAGCCAAGACGGAAACAGTGATATCACAAAAGCTAAGTCCAGAGCAAGAGATTACGCGGAGTGGAGACATTCTATTGCTTAAATTTATTTCAAATCCAAACCCTATGTTGTGGCTCACAGTGAGTGCTTTCCAGCTCAGGTGAGCTGAAATTGTCGATTGTTAAAGGATTAGAAGTACCATGAATTAGTATATATATATAACAGTTTTAGACTAAAATTCCCAACATTAAAACGGGCGGTGGTATTTTTTCCACAAATTCCACATGTTATCTCCCCCTTTTCTCATTGTTTTCATTTTTTATCTTAACAACACAATTGAGTTTCTACAGTTGTCGCCACATCGTATGGCACGTGTTTATGTTTTCTTTAACGTTCAATTACATTTAAACAAAACATAAACATTGTGCCATACGATGTGGCGACAACAGTAACTCCTTCGAATTATATACCTATCTACGGTATGTTTTTACCATATGACTCCTACAGCGCGTGCGCGATCTCGAACTGGTTACAGCCCCCGATTCTACTTCGTACATGAGTAAACAAAAATCAGTATCAGGGGTGTTCACCAGGTTTAGCTTGCGCATGCGCTAGAAAGCTTCCGGAGGTCGAATGGAAAAGTAAAACAGAGATTGAAAAGGTATGAGTAGAAGTATTTTAAGGTCACTAACGTATCATTTTGTATCAATTGTAATTACTAAGGGTAACAACGTATCAATTATCAAAAGAGTAATAAGGTTTAGAAACTATCCCTATTGATTGATTAAGGTCTTAAAAGTATCCCTCGAGATGCGAGCTAAAATAGATTTCGATCTATAAAATGCGAGCTATAAATAGATTTCGAGCTATAAATAGATTTCGAGCTATAAATAGAATTCGATCTATGGAATGCGTGCGATACATAGAACGCGAGCTTTAACATACTGGGTGGTTGAAATCATACTCGTGATAATGAAGCGAGCTTTGAATAGAGGGGTACGTGAGCTATAAATGGAATGGTATTCGATCTATAAATAGTGTTATGCGGGCTATAGATAGAGTAGCACGCGATGCAAAGCTTTTCTGAGTGTGTTTACGATGGATAAAGATGCTGTTTTGAAAAAGTACTATTTTAATCCAAGGAATCCCGCAGCCTATGGAGGACCAGAGAAATTGTTTAAAGTAGTACAGAAAAAATACCCTGGAGTTTTTACTTTGAATTACGTTTCTCGGTGGTTGAGTAATCAAGACGCTTATGCTTTGCAGAAACCCGTGCGTTATCGCTTCAAAACGGCTAATGTGAGAGTGGCTTTTATAAACGAGCAATGGGATATCGATTTGTTATCCATGATCAATTTGAGTGAAGATAATGACGGTATACGATATCTTCTTTTTGCTATCGACATTTTAAGTAGACAAGTACGTGTGCAAGCTTTAAAAAATAAAACGGCGAAGTCGGTCTTAGAGGGCATGAAAGTTTTGTTAAATGATGTAAAACCAAAAAAGATTCGTGCTGATAAAGGTTCGGAATTTGTGAATCAGTGGTTTAAGAAATTAATGAAAGAGAAGGATATTTATTTCTTCACCACACAAAACCCGCCCAAAGCAAATTATGTAGAAAGAGTGCAACGGACAATTAAAACGGCTCTCTATAGGTATATGAGGCATCAAGGTTCTTATCGTTATATCGACGCATTACAGGATATCGTGTCGAATTACAACAACGCACCTCACCGCAGTTTAAATAATATTGCACCGAACCAAGTAAATAAAGATAACGAAGCTGATGTATGGGCGTTTATCTATTTAAAGAAACGTCCAAGTGTGAGGAGGAAGCCATCATTTACGTTCAATCTCGGAGATTTCGTAAGAATCAGTTTTACTAAAACACCATTCAGAAGAGCGTATCAAGAGCAATATACCTCCGAAGTATTTCGCATATCTGGAAGAATACTGAAGCAAGGAATTCCCATGTACAAACTGAAAGATTTGAAAGACGAAAGTGTTAAGGGATTGTTTTATTCGAACGAGTTACAGAAGGTGGATAAAGACGAGAACAGTCTTTGGTTTATCGAACGCATTTTGAAACGAAGGAAAAGAAAGAAAAGAACCGAGTTTTCAGTTAAGTGGCTCGGGTTTCCTGAAAGCTTTAACAGTTGGGTTAATTCCAGTGACGTCAAAGACACTGACTCCAACGAGAAGTAAAGATGGATCGTTACATTTACGTGCGTAGTGACGAGAGTGATATCTTTTTCGATGATAATAAGACAATTAACTTTCGAGTGCAACTCAAATATCCCCTCTATTTATCTGGAGTATGGAAGGTGGCTCTGGTAGAATTTCATGCTACCGAGAAATCAAGGTCGAAATTAAAAGCGGATGATGGCCTTTATATTTACACTGATCTATGCAAAGAGTGTATAGTGAATGGCGAGGAACGTCCATTGTTACGAAGATTAGAAAAGAGTACTAAAAGTAAATGGGATTATATTTTAAGCACTCCTTTTTACGTAAATGTTGCAAAAAAGGAAGTTCGAGAGTTTAATATCTATATAAGAGGAGAAAACGATTCATCGGATTTAAATTTGCAAGATCCAGTACGATTGACTCTTCATTTGAAGCGGTATCCATTTTTGTGAAATGAAACTTTACGTACCAAACCCCCAAAAGTGGTCGGACTTTTTCTATCGCGTGAGTACTGGAAAAACGTCTTTAAACCAATCAGGCTCTGGAAGAAAACCTCGAGTTATAACGGTTGACCAATTAACGCCAGTGGAAGATAAGTCGTTATCCGTTAAAGCTGTCTTACCGACGGAACAGGCCGCTGCGCAAGCGAAATCGGAATTACAGAGAGAGAATATAAATCCTAAAACAGTTGAAAGTATGTTTCAGTCTACCACTAGACGTTCGAGAAAGAGAAAGTCAGGATCAAAAACTACTCAAAAGTCAAAACGGCGACGTGTACATTCCAAGCGTCAGCGTGGTTCGGGCTTAAAAAGAAGTGCAAAAAAGAAACGTTCTCAAAGAAACAGAAGTCATTCCAAAAGGAGAAAAACAAATAGGAAACGTGACATTTTTGAAATTTAATCATGTCAACATTCAACGAGGAACAGTTTAAGGAAGGACTCGTGTCAGAGCTTAGTTTATATGACCTACCGAGCACTCAAACCAGTGTCAAAGAATTCAGAGATGAAGAAATTAGACCTATATCTCAAGTGTCATCGGATGGACCGTTCGAGTTCAGAATCAATGCACAAAATTCGCTGGACTACTTAGACCTAAAAAATTCGCAGATTTATGTGAAACTGAATGTGGTGAAAGCTGATGGATCGGATCTTGCGGGAGATAAATTAGGTCCCGCGAATTTGTTTTTGCAAAGCTTATTTTCCACGGTTGAACTGACGTTACAAAATAAGGCCACAATTACTTGCAACTACAATCCATACAGAGCCTATATTCCTACGTTGCTGAAATACGGAAGTGACGCATTATCGAGTCAATTAACTATTCAGGGGTGGTGCTTAGATGATGCGGATGCTCCGGGTGTAACAGATCCAAGCGGTGCTAACAGCGGGCTAAACACAAGGTCCGCATGGATCGCTGCATCGAAAACGCTAGACTTGCAAGGACCCATCTTTCACGACTTGTGTGACATGGATCGATACCTTTTGAATTAAGTGGATGTTAAAATCAAGTTTTACAGGAACCCAACGACTTTTGCGCTCCTTGCGGCTGATGATACCGCGGAATTTAGAATTAATATACAAGATATTTACGTGATAGCGAGGAAGATCAAGGTCAATCCGGCTGTGATTTATGGTCACGCTCAAATTCTTGAAAAGCAGAATGCGATGTATCCCTACACAAAGAAAGAAGTTCGTGTTCAGACAATCGCCAAAGGAAGCAGTTCATTTATTTGGGACAATATGTTTCAGGGGAAACGACCAGAAACGGTCATTATAGGATTTGTGAAGAGCAAAGCATTAAATGGCGACTATACCACCAATCCTTTCAATTTTGAACATTGTAATATAACGCAGATTGCAGTGTATAATGATGGTCTACCCGTGGGTGGCACTCCAATAAAAACTGATTTTACGACAACAAGAAGCGTTATCTCGAGAGCCTATACGAATCTGCTACAGAGTGTAGATAAATGGAGACGCAATGAAGGTGTTGCTATAGACAAGACCCACTTTGCGAATGGGAGCACCTTATTCGTGTTTCAGTCGGAGCCTAACTTTTCACATCATGGAGAGTATTTATCTCTGGTGAAGAGCGGGAACTCGCAGTTAGCAGTACAGTTTAGTACGATACTTGCTGGTGAGTCTCGCAATGGTTTTCTCTTCTTTTCACTTCAATCTACTGAATTGCGAATGATTTAAGTACTTTTTCTGTATATCGTGCCTCAATATGTCTAAAATAATCCTTTTTATTACAGAACCGATGACTTGCATCGTTTATTCGGAAGAACCAGCCTACCTTGAAATCACAAAAGAACGGGACTTAATTTTACAAGCATGAATACATCGCAGTTGGAATGCTGTATCAAGTCTGACCCTGTAATGTCGATAAACGTTTTGGGTGTTTTTGCTGCGGATCGTCTTCCGGTCGTTTTACCGACTAAACGTTTTGGACTTATTGTCAATACTGACAAGTCGTACGATCCGGGACAACATTGGTGTGCCATATATAGTGATGGTAATAGACACATGGATTTTTTCGATAGCTATGGCAGGGCCCCGCAGGAAAACAGTATTCTTATTTCACGTTGGTTAAATAACAAGGCGATAAAACTGGAGTATAATAAACGACAACTTCAAAGCAAGCAGACGACAGTGTGTGGAATATATTGTGTTTTGTATTTACACCATAGACTATTAGGCGGTTCACTACCTTCATTCATCGAATCATTCGACACAAATCTGGAAATTAATGACGAGTATGTTGAGAACATTGTGTCCATAGCTTTTCCAGAGTGTGTGTCGAATAATCATGTTTTTAACCAGACTTGTGTTTCTCTATCATCGTGTATATAATCGATTATTTAGAATAAAAAGAGAATAAAAACAACTATTTATTTTTTTCTTTATTCATTTATTTTTCTTTATTCATTTATTTACCGTAGCTAAACCACTTATCAATTACAGGGTGTGATTTCAAAATCGCCCAGGACAAAACTTTGATTTTCGAACGGAGTTCGCTCCATATGTTCGAATATCAAATGTTCGGCTATTGGCACTGGCGGGTCGATTATTGATAATTCAGTTATTTCCTCAACCGCATCAATTTTATTTCCCTCATTACTGGATTTAATCGGTGTGATTTGACAACCGTTCAAATTGAAACTTTCGTTTTCTAATCGGGTGTACATTCGATCTTCGAAAACCAAAGGTTCAAATTGATTTTGATGTATTGATTCCGTGTATTCAGTGGGAAAATTTTCATGCTGATTATACACATTCCTTGTATTTATGGGCGTAATTTTACAACAATTCAAAGTAAAACTTTTGTTTTTAGGAGCGGTATATAGCCGTTCCTTGATTATCGAAGGTTTCATTTGAGTTGTGTTTTGTATAGTTGACGACTGCATGGAATCCTCTAAATGAGTTTCATTCGGAATAAGTGCATTTTCGTTCATTTCACCGGCCTCATTTATTTTGTAATGAGAATACGCGTAACTTTCAACTGAATTGATGAGAAATCTTTTGTCGTCGAAAGCGGATAACCCTGTTTTATTAATATTTTCACAAAAGAGTTCGTGTCGGTGACTTCTAATTGAAGCCATGGAAGACACTAATTTCTTTTCATTAAACAATACCGATTTGTAATGCGCGTGTTTGAGGTCCTTTTCAACAGTCACTTTAGACACGCCTTTAGCACGTTTCTCCTCTTTGAGATAATTTTTCACTTCAGAGGTACATTCATCACTTTTTTCTTCCTTATTTTTACAAGTATAACTATACATTTTTGAACGAAGTCCAACGAATTCGGAAATGGGTTGTCCATTTGACTCGTCTTTCATTTTGCCGAGCACCTTTTTGTTGTGATTACTGCAAAGTATGTGGTCTTTTGGATATTCCGAGGTATCGAATAAATGTTTGGAGAGCATCATGTCTTCGTAGATGTTGTCTGTTTCGCAGTAGAACAAGAGACTATCCGTATCAGTCATTTGTAGTTGCGCTCTTTCTCCGTACGTTTGTTTGATGTAGCCATACCAAAAGTCATACATGAGCCACTTACTTAGATCTGGAATATAGAATTATTTATTTCTTTTACTCGGAATGGGCGGAGTAAACAATATCAAAGTATTTTCAATCTGATTGAAAAGGCTTACTTAAAATGCACTTTCAACAATAGCTTGGTTTAAAGTGTTTTAATCTAGTGTAGAAATAAAACAATATTCATAGAATAAGCTTACCTAAAATGCACATTCCGCAATAGCTTGGTTTGAAGAGCTTCACTTTAGATTGTAATAGTTCCACTGCAACCAAATCTTCATTAAAGATGGTGGTGTTCTTGTAGGTTGGTTTGGCAGTCAGTTTCTTCAGACGCTTTTCTAGATGAACAAGCTCTATGTTTCTATGCTTTCGCTCGTTTTGCAGAGTCTGAAACGAAATATTTATTGAATACATTTTCAAAGTAAATCATTAATTTAAGGAGTGAAACTATTTTTCGATGTTATTTTAGAATGTATAAATTTTCATTTTTTTAAGCTTTTACTTATTTTAATAAATACATATATAGCCTTACTTTGCCAAAAACCGAGCAGTTCATCAATTTGTAGAAATTTTTCTCGAATGTAGACTTGGCTCGTTTTCTCATCTCAGTGTTGAAGTCAATATAGGGTTTCATCCAAGGTTTCTGTTTGAATTGTAAAACTCTGTGAATTTGTTTGATTTTCAAACCGAGTTTTACATATAGCTGAAGATTTCTGTAATGTAGAATGTAGTGATCTTTATCTCCCAGGGTAGCCAGTAACTTTTTCACCTGTCCTCGAGCTGGAAGCGGGTCTTCCGTTTTCAAACCATATATTTTACGTAGCAATTCCTGCGCGTACGGTGAAAGTTGCTCATTAGTTATAAACATTTTTTCTGGTGCGAGAGGGAGACAATTGTGTGAGTCATGTAATTCTGGTGGATAATGAAGAGATACATCTATGATGCATCCAATATCTCCATTTTCTTCGATATTCATGACATCAAAATTTTCCACATTTTCCAAGAATTTGAAATCGCCTACTGGGAGTGGTTGCACCATAGCCCATCCATATAGATTATTAGCATCTAAGTACATGAGATATGAGGTTGGAACGGATGGATCGTAATCTTTCAGCAATGGATTATTACATTTCTTATACCGGTTCGCCACCTGTGAAAGCCCTCCTCTCGTGCTCCGTTCAAACATCAATATTTTGTCAATATCTGTAAGAAGTTCCAGTTCCACATCCGTCATTTTGAGTAAACTGGCCCATGATAATCCAGGGGATGTATAAAAATGACAAGGATCCAACTCGTATTGAGAGAGGCATACTTTTCTAAAGGATTCAAATACGTCCGCTAATAACAAAACGTCCGTTTTGACATAAAGATCGTGATATTCTCCTAGGCATGACATATTGAATTTGTTAAAGACTCTCTTGGCATGCAAATAGTCATCTGTTGAAATACCTGATTTCTTAATGAATGAATAAAATTTTGTGATGGGAGGTAATTCCTTTTCTTCAAAGCGATCAAATGAGTCCATGTAATCGTAAGGATATATTCCCTTTTTCGTGAGTAGATCAATTTCATCGGCTTTGAATTCTGAACATAAATGTGGGAAAGCGTTAACCCCTTCCTGTTTTAGATTATCTACAAGAGTTTCTAGTCCACTTTGCATGAACTGAAAACTGTCAAGAAATCTTAAATCACCCAATGAAAAACTAACATATCGTTCTGATGTCTGTGGAATACAAGTAAGTCTATAATCCTTGAATTTTCCTAAGCTTTCACACAATATATGAGCATCGAAGTTGCGTAAGTTATGGAATATCACGCAGGTAAACTTAGATTGTTTGCAATTTAGATTACAGTCGGAGCATGCAGCTCCGATGATCTCTCCCGTTAAATGATTATGATGACAGACTATCTTTTTATAAGTCCTGTCATATAAGGTAAATTCTCTCTTGCAGAGACAACAATGCTTCGCATTATCGATTAATCCTTCGTGATCAGGTAGGGGTTCAATATGTGATAAAATGTTCCTTATATCTTTCTGTTCTTCTAATAAGGCCTCTATAAGTTTTTCGGCTGCATTCGGTCCGCGATAGACAACTGTGGGACGCGTAAATCGGTTTTGCTCGCATATTCTTTTATACGCAAATCCAGAGACTATTAACTTTGTCGTAGGTGTAGTTGAAGCGCATTCTGGATTAGGTGTACATGTATGGATTGGCAAGTTTACAGTTTCAAAGTCGGCATATATGACGAAGGGTACTTTTAAGGTTTTTCCGTAATCTTTGAATTTAAGAATAGCATCTTTATCACTTGACGGTAATATAACTTTTTGTGGTCCATGTGGAGAGCAGTAGTCTTTATGATTTAGTAAGAGATCTTCTCTGGTAAATCCATGCAAGCAGTAAGGACAAAAATGCGTCTTATTCTTAACAGTTTTCGTTCTAGATAGAAAACGATTTAAATCCGTTATCAAGCAATAGTGAGAAGTGTGTTCATTTTTTAACCAAAGAAGATTGACGTGATGTAGTCGGTCGGTATGATTGGTTACTCTCAATGGAATTATTGTATCATTTTCAAAACCAAAGACATTGATCGAAATATTGTCATTTTTCCGCTCGAATTTTAAAATGTCATTTATAGCTACTGGGTATTGAATACCCTTCATTACAAGCTCGTGTTCATAGGGTTCGTATATTCTCGGGTCTTCCGGTTGCATGCACTGTTGTGGATGCATTGATGCTAGAACGCAATAAAGAAAACATTTGTTATCTATGTTTTGAATGTTCAAGATACTTTTACTACACACTAATGTTTTTGGTAGAGGAATATAAGTGGATCCTGATAAGGGTTGATATACCACGGTGTGAATTTCTAATTTCAAAATACTTTTCACAAACCAATTGGAGCCCTCTTTCTGATATTTTTCTAAGCCAGCAAAGATTTTTTGAAAAGCTTCGTTTAAATCATGATCTGTCAATTCTTCTAACTGTAAAAGCCGATAAGTGAGACTTCGGAAGTATGGAGTTGATATGGTTGATTCGTGTCCATCATCTCTCTGCATTTCAACCTGAACACATAAATTCCACTTGATACCTCCAAGTTGACGAGCGCGTGCTTTCAGGTATGTCATAATTTCATCTCTGCTATTCGCTAAAAATGGCAGCATATCATAACGCTCGTTCCGTCTTGGATAGATAAATCTGTTGTTGACTTGATTTCTTAATGCTGATTCTGAGACACTTTGATGCGCATTACTATTTTCCGTAACGGTATCATTTCTTAATCCACTAAGATCCTCATCAGATTCAGAATGATGAGAGTCATTATTTTCTTGAGTTGGTTCGTTTTTAGAACTGCTTGAGGGAATGATGTTCTCCGAGTTTTCCATTTCGTTAATCAATAAATGTTTCGAATTTGTTTCTTGTCTTCCTCCTCTCTGCTTTAATATGTGATTTTTTTCAATATGATTGACCAACTGTCGATATGTTGAGAACTGGTTTTGACAATGTCGACAAGAAAACGAAATTTTATCGCTACCGTTTTGATCGAGAGCCACGGAGGAATTGCATTTCTCTGCGGTATGTGTTCCTTTTTTATTTGTTTGCAATCCATGAACTTCTCGTTTATGTCGTTTTAAATTGTTCGGAAAACTAAATGAAGCTCCACAACTTTCACATTCACGTTTTCTGTTATGCATTTGCATATGTTGAGATAGACCTCCTTTGTATTTAAAAGTTTTTTTGCAAATGTGACATTCGAAATATTCACTTTCTGGAGATGTATTTTCTTTATTTCGCTCCATCATAAAATACAAATCACTATTAACGCATCGTAATTGGTTCAACTCTTTTTCGTTACAACTTAGTATTTGTTCCGAAATTAAGTCCCGTAAGACCACTCATAATTGTTTTCCACTGTAATACTGATCCGAACACGCATAGTAACACAGCTACGAGTAAACTAATTATTTCCCCTGTTTATCCTCGTTTTAAATACTCCTCGTTGAACTGTCGGATATAATAAATGATTTTTTCTAACCTTATACTCTGAGATTTATGTGTCAAGATAAAAAATGATTAATATAATTACGAAACAAAACCGCTTCGTGTCACGTTCTTATATGCGTGGTTGTTTTGTAACACATGACAACGTGTCTAATTAGAAATATAACTGTCAAATAAAGAATGATTAATGAGTTGTTTTTTAAATCAAGAAATATAACTGTCAAATAAAGAATGATTAATGAGTTGGTTTTTTTTAACCAAGAAATATAACTGTCAAATAAAGAATGATAAATGAGTTGTTTTTTAAATCAAGAAATATAACTGTCAAATAAAGAATGATAAATGAGGTTTTTTAAATCGAGAAACACATCACAAATGTATCTGACTTCAGGTTTAAAAGCATGTCTGCTCCTTTTGTAATTGCGATACAAATGTAAAATAAAAAGTGATTGTTGCGTATTTCTTTTTTGCATACTTTTATGAATACATATTCTTTTAATCAAATCTGATTTAAAGACAATGACGTGCCATAGATGCTCTTTCACCGATTTAAACGTCTCGATTGATATCTGAACACGCCTTTATGAAATGGATATTTTCAACTTTTAAGTAAGAAAGGATATCTCACCATTATATTGTATAATTAATCCACTGCTTCTTCTTGCTATCTTTGTGTGTTTTTTCTGGTTTTCTTTTTCGGTTAAATGTCATCTTAGATAACGGCTTCTTAACGAAAAGTGTTGGCTTAATAATCTGCTGATCAATTCCGATCGTTGACTGATCTGTTTTTTGAAAATCTGGTTTTTTTTCCAACGTTTGACCACCCTTTTGATAGTACGCTTTTTCAGTGCTTGCGACATCTTGCGATACGGCATGGTTATTGTCCAAGCTAAAGTTTTGCTTAGTATTGTCCTCTAATTTCTGGTGTTGTGTTTGTTGAAGGAGGTGATCGTATTTAATTTTTGGGATTAACACTAATTCACGAGCCATCATAAAGTTCCTTTTTAATAACGCGTATAATTTTTATGATTTGTTGAGAATATTTCAGAAGGAGCTTCTTTCTTTGCGAATCCGAAATTATTTTGCTCACGAAACGACGAATAATTTTCTTATGCCTTTTCAAAGACGCTTTATCCGATTGACTAAGATCACGATTTCCCATCAACACATTAAATACAATTTGTACGATAGCTCTTAATTGCGATTTCTCTATCGTTTTTATCAAAGCATGTCTTTGTTTTAACGAAGTACTCAACAGAAGACGTAAAAAGTCCCCTTTCGTTCGCGTTATGTTATTCATTGCTTCTTTTCAGATGCATACACGATCATAGTCTCACCAGGAATGATTTCAGTTCGCAACCTGTATGAACTATTTGAATGAGGGGAAAGGTCAATCAAAAGGTATCCGTATGGGTTTTCTGTTGCTCTTCTGTACGCATCCATAAAAAAGTCCAATTGTCTAGGAAATATTTGTCGACCTAATGTTTGTATTTGTAACTCGTCCCGTCTGTTCTTAAATAATATGAAATAGTGTGTATTCAAGCTTATTGTTCTATATTCTTTGCCCGGATTGAATGCATTTTGAGACACTAAAATGGAAAAGAAATTATAATGATGGGCTAGAGCACAGTATATGGAAAGCACGGTTTTTAAAGTACCAACATTTTTTGTGTGTGGATCTGTCATGTTCTCAATACCAGCGTTAAGATCATCCATACAAAGTAACTTATGACCCGGTTCTTTTATATTCCACTCTTCTAAATCTTGCTTTGATGGTAATCCCTCAATAAAATGAATATGCGATAGTTCTCGCTTCATATCATCATAAAGGGGTTGATATACGCCATAACAATAGTAGATCTCCCGAATTGAATCTTTAAACATACCATTGGCATGCTTTAAAATCTCAAACAGAAGACGGCTCTTTCCTGATCTGGAAGGTGCTAGTAAAAACAAGATAAATCATATACAGTTTGATTTTTTTTTTTTTTTATCAGACAGTCTCTAGTAAAACGGGTAACAGTATATTGATGTCTTCGAATTTTCAGTACTTTTAAAACAGTTTAAGAAACGAGCGTATGAAAAAGAAAAACGAGCGTATGAAAAAGAAAAATGAACGTATAATAAATCAAATTCAGAATTTTAATTATGACGAATGGGTACTTATACTTAATTGGAAATAATTTCAAGTTGTACGATTTTCTCTTTGAATAATAATCTTTTCAGTCCTTTAAAAAAGAAAAGGTACCTATAATTTGTGCCGTCGAAGCGGTTTCAAATTTTACTACACTCTCCATAACAAGTGTGAATCCAAATTAATATACGTTCTTTCTTCTTTTTCGTAAATGAAACTAAAACTAAAACATACAATAATATCATTTTTATTTCCGATTACAAATGATGAGTACATAATGTATACACAATTATTTAAAAAAAGGTACAGAAATGTAAATTCACACGAAAATAGGTTTAGAATCGTTTTTCTAGTTTCAAAATCGAATCAACCATATTGATCAAACGATTTTTAAATCCTACTGTGTTGATTTGAGTCTCTCTCCATGATTCACATTGTAGTTTCAGTCGATGTATATCAATTATTTCTATCGGAACAGAATCCAGCATGTAAACAGTTCCATACCACTTTTCAATCACTGACACTTCGTTTATTTCTCTTGAAATATAGTTTCAGTACAGTTCTAATTGTTCTTTTGTCGTTAGCATTAAGCAACGATGATCAAGTTGGGATAAGGCTCCATTTTTACATCCATCGCATTTCATTTTAAAGACACTCGTCATAACACTGATAATTTCTTTTGCATACAAAAAATCGAAATAAGAGTCCAACAACGGCACGTACTGTGTATCCATTACCAAGTGTTATCTGACTGACAAAGTTGTTCGAGATAAGGCGGTAATCCAACGCTGACTGATTGCTCGTTCCATTGCTGTTCTCCAAAGCCAATCATTTTAAGGAAAAAACAAGTACTAGACCACTTTTTATGTTCTTCTATTGGGTCATCTAACGAACCCCATTGAGATAACTTTACACCGCACGAAAAACATTCACAAGTGTCATTTTCGTTTGTGTAAAATAGTCCGGCTGATGCTAAGGAGTACTTATTTTGTCGCATTTGTTTAGGCCACGTTTGAAATGTTTTTAAACGATTTTGATAGAGCAAATAGTTCGAATACTTGTGTTGATAGTCCACGTTATTTTCCATGACTTAATTCGAATCAATTTTCAGATGGAATGAACAGTCTTGTGAGTCCGCGTAGTCCTTATAACTGTCAGGATTACACTGTGAACAAAGAAGTTGGCCCCATTCATTGTCATGGGCATGCTCAGTTGGATCTGGAAATGTACCACTTAAAAGCGATATAGGAAATAAATCAGTCCCGTCCTGAGCATTGTCACTTTGCGAAATTTTATTTGTAAGTACGGAAACACTTTCTGGTGACACATTCAATTCTTCCGCATCGTGGTAACTCAAAATTCCAAGCTGGTTTTGAGGTACCTCCCATATATTCGTTTCTTTTTTTAAGGATCTTTGCGTCATTTGACTAAATAATTCCGGTGAAGAGGGAATATGTATAACTTTCGCGCTATCTTTAAGTGTATTTCCTTCAAGGGTAAATGAGCTTTGAGAATGGTTTGGAGTCGATTTTGGTTTACTCTTAATTTTAGGACGCTTCTTGTTTGTTCGATGACTTACGTTTCTAAATCGTTTTTCGTGAAACACGCTAGTCAAATGACAACTTAGAAAAGATTCTGCCAGCCACTTTTTACATGTTGAACAAAAAATATTTTTAACTGTCCTTCTTTTACTGGATAATGAATATATATCCATTTCGTTTTATTGTTCTTTTAAAAATGATATCAGAAATTGAACTCCCTCCTTCGAATCACATATGAAATTAAAGATTTCGTTAGAAATGGTTACAAATTTTGAAGCATTTCTTATTCTTATTGAAGGTCCATTTCTCCTTTTTTTAATAATAATTGAAACGGAGTTACTCACTTCACATTTAATCATTTTTTTGTTCGATATGTATGAAATGTCTCTGAATTCGCCTTGCTGAAATTTCAAATTAGCGATATCAACGGCTGCCTGTGTCATTGTCACAAATGTTAATACGGTTGAAATCTTTTGTTGACGCGAGCTTGTATATGCCTACTTTTTTCGACATAAGCGTTCTCTCTGGCATAAGAGTGTTCAGGTGAGCTAGAGGTAGATGGATCAGCGTTGTCCTTTGTCTGATTGCCGCTAGATGTACTAAGTTCTGGTGATGTGTTTTTTTCGTCTTGGTTGTCAAACGTTGTTGCAAAAAAGCTATCACTTTGAGCTTGTGTCATACCCATATACTGAAAATATATCATTCCAAAATGACTATTTCGTATAATCTTTTTAACAACTTGGTTGAATGGTGTGAATATTTGAAAAATATAATAAAACGTGAATATTTCGTTAACATATAACCCCATTCAATATCCTCGGGATTTAGCTAAAATCATCTATGAAATAAGACTAATATTCTCATATCGTTTATCTTTTTATTATATTTTTCATTTTTTTTTTCATTTTTTTTCTTATTACGAATGTGAAGTATTTTTAATTTTTTTATGACTGATAAAATTAAATTTAAACATACCTGCTCTCCTTCTATTTGTCGCGCATAATCCACAAACTGGCTAAGACAATCCTTCAGTATTAATGCATTATCCCATCGAAAAGATATACTTTTTTGCTTGCATTTATCGTAAACCCCATTCGTTCTGGCCTTCGAAGAATCAAATATATGAACCCATAGCTGCCCCTGCCAAATATTTAGACAAACATTCTTTCCATATCCGAAATTTGCTTGAACCTTCCGTAAAAGTCCATCACTAGAATATGTAGGATCCATCACGACGTTTTTATCAGAGTAAAGTGATCAAGGACGTGTCAGCTTTAATTTTATAAGGATGATATTAGTATATGATTGGTTAGATATGATACATTATGACCAACCCACATCTACCTGATTCGTTGATATTTGAAAAGTCTAGAGATGATGTAGCTATCTTTATGTTTGATTAATGGTTAACGTGATAAATAGAATAAATTAACCCTTAATGGTATACATTGACGTCATTTCACATATTTATGGCTTTGAAATAGGAGACTTAAAGTCTGCTGACAGATAAAAATGTCGGATACCACCCCATTAATGCGTGTTTAATAACAGACAGATATGACATATTATCTATCTTTGAGTTTACGTGTGACATTGGAATGACATTGAAAGATGGTTATGAATTAAATGTGACAGTTACCAGAATGATAGATGAAGTCTGACGTAATATCACCTTCCCATTGTATGAATATCATTTGCGATGAAATGGTCAGATAAGATTGTTTCAGATGGTAAAACACACCTGTCTTTATAAAACGAACAAAGTTATCATTGAAACATAAACTACTTTGTAATGGAGTTTCTTAGAAAATTAACACTCGTAAAACGTTCTCTTTTTATGAAAACATGCATACAGTGGAATTGTCAGTTAAATGATGGTTATTACGCCTTGAATCGTGAAACAATGAACTTTTTCCGGCGAGAAATGGGTGGAATAGATGTTGAAAAGGATATTAACACATTTTTGGTCTTGCTGGGAAATCCATATGCTACGATTGATGTTTTTTTCGAGGAAATGCGAACAGAGGTTCTTATCTTGGCTTTGGATTTCTTTATGTGTGACAGTTTAATGAACGATTTGTGCCATTTCATCATGTTTAAGTTAGACCAGCATAGATATTTCGCTCTAATTAATAATTTAGAACTCTCATCTATTTATTACGATTTCATAGATACCTTTTTAAGACAAACACTGAAAAAGTATACATTAGTTGACTACATAGTTGTTGATGGTAAAATATATAACAGATAAACGTTTGGGTTACGATCCACTCTTTTGAATTACAGATGGCGAAGCAAAGTGTCGCCTATACTACTCTATGGATTAAACTTTAAAACCGCTGTAAACAAAATGCCTTCGTTCTCACTATATATGTATACTTATTTCTGTTTCGAGATAAACGAACACTAAAGAACCTATTTGTGTTTAATATACTACTGTTAATATAAATATCAATTTCTTATACCTTTGATCTTGGGTATTGTTTTACTTGTCTGTCCGAAAATTTAACATTGACCATGTCTAAAAACATTCGTGTTTCGTATCTTGTTTTTGTTTTTTAACGAATGTTCCTGTTGTAAATTCTCCTTTATGTGTGTATATGTAATGAATATACGCATCTTTATCCTTAATAAAGATCGTGGAACTATTTTTTAGCTCGACTTTTCGAAGAAAATGAGAGCTTATACTGTCACCCGGGCGTTGGCGTTTGCGTTGGCGTCGGCGTTGCAACAAAGGTTAAAGTTTTTTCAAACATCAATAACTTCCATACTATCAAAGGGATTCAACCCAAACTTGGAATACTTATTCACCATCACACCCTCTACCTTACTATCAGGGACCACTCTATTTGGAGTTATGCCTCCTTTATACTAAGCAACTTAGAAAGTCGAGCGCGCTGTCTTCGAACAGCACTTGTTTCTAATTAATTCGCAGTTACTATCTGAATAATCTTTTTGAGGGACACAACTGAGCATATTTTATTTCAATTAATTGACAGAGGTGCCTCCCTTTGTCTGTCATTTCATATATCGCTACTTGAATTTGATTGTAATACTACACTTTGCCATTATTCTCTTATGAATAAAAACTGAATGTATCTGTTTTAAAAAAATGTCTTTTTGTACTATTTTATATCATCCTACGAGTGCGCGTTTAATGACTGATAGACGACGCAGCTTACTGCTAAAAAAAGCCATCAGAGAGGCTTCCCGAATAAGGCAATGTCACCTTTCTTCATGACATATCAATTGTATACATATTTCAAATAAATTATTTAGCGTCAAAGACACTTGACTTGCTACTTAAAAACGAAACTCCATCAAAATCTAACCATTAGACCAGGAGAAATTGGTGACAACCTGTATTCTACTCCAAGTCCCCTTTTCCCGTGACGAAGCCTCATATCCAAAAACCGAGAGAGATGTATGAGCTCTAAACGAAGTTCACATGGTAAGTTTCAATTGCTTTGAACCTTAAGCAGCTACAATTTGCTTTTCGAAACTACCATGAGCCTCTTTAACTCTTTCTCAGACAAGACCTGATTTTGAAGTCCCTAGTAGAATAGCACTCGGAAAAAAGGCAAAAGAAACTATCAATTTCTTCTTTTTAGCCGATATTTTCTGTGCTATACAAATTCTATTTTTAACATCGCACCTTTTGTCGTCTGCAAAAGCTTTTGAATTGGTCAATCCTAAATGTTTGTTGTTTTGAAAGGGTTAAAAGTCTAGTAATCATTTTTTAAGTTGACAGCCAGGTCACATCTTGAATAAAAATTAGCATTTTACTTTACATGTGTGACTTTGTTAAGTTATTTACAACGCATATATGTACCTATTTACATGAAGGAAATTATAAACAGAAGCTAAGTAAGTTTATATTTTCAAGATATTTTCGTAAATATTTCCTTTTCTCATATTTTTAGAGTTTTAATCTAAAGCTTATGCGGACGACAAATGAAGGAATCAATACCTTCTTTTATTCGGAATTTTTCAAAGCAAAAATCAAAATTTTACGACGCTCCACTTCGAAAGCTTTTGCGGACGACAAAAAAAGTGTTGATTATAGAAATAGGATTTGTATACAAAACGATAAACAAAATATCGTGACAAAAGGAGAAACTGTTAGTTATCAGCAGTTTCTTCTTTTGTTTCAATGTTTTCATTATCCTTCTCTGTTTTGAACGTCAAAACAAGGTTTTCGTTATGCAAAGAACCAGTCCACGACGCTCCACTTCGAAAGCTTTTGCGGACGACAAAAAAAGGTGTTGATAGAGATAGGATTTGTATACAAAACGATAAAGAAAATATCGTGACAAAAGGAAAAACTGTTAGTTATCAGCAGTCTTTTGCTTCGATGTTTTCATTATCCTTCTCTGTTTTGAACGTCAAAACAAGGTTTTCGTTATGCAAAGAACCAGACATCCTTTCAGTTAGAGCCAACAGCCATTGCTTGGCTCAGCAAACATCGAGCCGATGCAAGATGTATGTTGGAATATCGGTACGTTCTGCTGGTATCGGACCGATGTCGGGACGATGTAAGATTGAAATCTGTATTTTCTTCTTTTCCTTCAATATTTCACTCGGCATTTTCTGATCTAAATACCGAGTATTGTGGGGGGTTTGAATCGCATGTTTTTTTTCTTTTCCTTCAGTGTTTTCGCCGGCATTTTCTTTATTAAATACTGCGAGCATATTTTGAGTGAAAAATAACGGCGGAAATATCGAGACAAAAGAAGTTAAACGCTAGTATAACATTTTTCTTCTTTCGCTTCGATGTTTCCTCAAACCATATTAGGGGAGCGTCAAAACAAGGTCTTGTGTAAGGTTTGATTCGCATGTTTTTTCTTCTTTTCCTTCAATATTTCACTCGGCATTTTCTGATTTAAATACCGAGTATTGGGGGGGGGGGTTGAATCGCATGTTTTTTTTTTCTTTTCCTTCAGTGTTTTCGCCGGCATTTTTCTTTATTAAATACTGCGAGCATATTTTGAGTGAAAAATTACGCAGGAAATATCGAGACAAAAGAAGTTAAACGCTAGTATAACATTTTTCTTCTTTCGCTTCGATGTTTCCTCAAACCATATTAGGGGAGCGTCAAAACAAGGTCTTGTGTAAGGTTTGATTCGCATGTTTTTTCTTCTTTTCCTTCAATATTTCACTCGGCATTTTCTGATTTAAATACCGAGTATTGGGGGGGGGGTTGAATCGCATGTTTTTTTTTTCTTTTCCTTCAGTGTTTTCGCCGGCATTTTTCTTTATTAAATACTGCGAGCATATTTTGAGTGAAAAATTACGCAGGAAATATCGAGACAAAAGAAGTTAAACGCTAGTATAACATTTTTCTTCTTTCGCTTCGATGTTTCCTCAAACCATATTAGGGGAGCGTCAAAACAAGGTCTTGTGTAAGGTTTGATTCGCATGTTTTTTCTTCTTTTCCTTCAATATTTCACTCGGCATTTTCTGATTTAAATACCGAGTATTGTGGGGGGTTTGAATCGCATGTTTTTTTTCTTTTCCTTCAGTGTTTTCGCCGGCATTTTTCTTTATTAAATACTGCGAGCATATTTTGAGTGAAAAATTACGCAGGAAATATCGAGACAAAAGAAGTTAAACGCTAATATAACATTTTTCTTCTTTCGCTTCGATGTTTCCTCAAACCATATTAGGGGAGCGTCAAAACAAGGTCTTGTGTAAGGTTTGATTTCCTTTCACCCTTTAGGTGAAAAAGACATCGATTTGGTGTAAATCAAAACAACACAGGGTTTTGTCGTATATTTAATATGCACTTTTAATCAACTAAATCGTTTGAACTTGCAAAGTGAATAACTTTAGTGAAGATAACTTAACATATCAAGCACTGTTTGTGAAGAATTTGTGAAGATAACTTATTATATCGAACTCTATATTTTGAGAACAGTACTTTGAAATATTGAAAGCCTAATTGATGAAGTGATATGTAAAGCTTTGAATATTTTTTAATAAAACATCGTGATAAAATAACTTTGTAATAAAATGTTCTTTTTTGATAAAAAGCAATTATGGATTTTGTTGTCTTTAGACATATAAGTGAAATAAATTCGTTTTTAAAGAGACATTTCAGAATTTTTTGTCATAAATTATACTTTTATTTTTATCTGAAAGAGCGTGTTTCCTTATGAAAATTCTGAAAATTTCGAGCCAAAATATTGCGTCGTTTACGAGAAATTTATATTTTTGTGTTAAAATTGAACAAACTGTTGTGGACAACAGTTCGAATTTATATGCAATTTATCGATTATGTATCAAATTTAAATGCGTGTTTCTCGCTTATTGGCAACAACTTCAAAAAACCATCAGTATTTATACTCATTAGAATAACCAATCTTGGCATCAAGACATACTTTAAAAAATTGAAATTGGAATGAAATGTCCCTTTAAAAAGTTAATTATACACATAGTTAGTCAGTCAACCCTGAAAAAATATATTAACCTTTCCCTAAACAGTAAAATCTTAGATAGATCAAGTTAAAATCTTATGAAGACGAGAGAATTAATGCTACATTTTCATACAATTTAGTTAAGAAAAAATAACGGCAAAAGGAGAAAATAACATTTTCTTCTTTTGCCTCAATGTTTTAGTGTTCTTCTTTTAGTAACGTCAAACATGTTCTATTCGGGTTAAGGTGATATCGGCACTGCAGCCAAACTGTTTATTCTGTCGTGAGCTTCTCGAAATGCCTCTGCATCGGCACCGTCATGTACTGGAAAGTTTCCCGAATATATTTCCGTTGAGGATGTACCTCTCGACGTGCTTGGTGTGCTTGGTTGCTGCTCAATTGGAGTAGGAATATAAATCGTATGAGTCTTTTTCACCTCTTCGCCACTTTTACTTTGTAACACTTCAATTAACCGACGCTGAAGGTCGAGAATTTCACTATCTTTCGTTAAGATCTGTCGTTTCAATTTAGAGTTTTCTCTGGAAATTTTGGAATATTTGTCCGTAAGTCTTTTATAGTTCTTTAAGTCAGCTTCCAAGTTTTTAATTTTCGTCTGTAACCCACTAATCTCATTTTTCAACTCGATCTTTTCTGCTTGAAGAGAAAAGTTTATATCTACACTTTTTGTAAGAGAGTCCATGTTTGATAATTTAAATTTTCTTTAAAAAAGACGTTCACTTCACAAGTTCAAACGATTTAGTGATAAGGACTTTGTCCATGGGTTTGCTTTTTATAGCAATGATTCCACATTGAGCCTTTGCCGCGTGAGCCTACGCAGTTCACACCCCTGTTACATGATGATCACACGTTCTCGCGCGTGCTGGGCCAGGTCAGCCTAACCTTTTTTCCAGAAGTTTCGGTGCCCTTTCGAAGGTCATCTTCATCAAATGCTGTTATGTATATGTACTTTTTCACGCATTAGAAGAATGATACACTGGTTTAGATGTAAAAGAGAATACTAACGATGGGCTCCAAAACTATTCTTTTTTAAATAATAATTCTTTAACTTCAAAACACAAATAAAACATTGAGAAAAAAATGTTTACACTAATTTCTATTCAACACAATGTTTTTTACTTTGCAGATAACCTTAGGATAAGCTATACGATATATTCAAGTGTATTGAATTTACAAAACATGATACTAAACAGGTTAGAAAAAACATTAAAACATTGATTCATGGTAATGTGTGAGTAGAATATAGATGCATGTATAGAAGTTGCGTGTTTAGTCATTGTTCCTTTTGAAGCTGTTTTGTTTTTTTGTTTTTGTTTTTTTTGAGGGGGGGGGGGTCCCTTTTTTCATACCATTATATTATGAAATGAGTTCATCTATACTCCAAGCCCATAACGACCTAAAAACGTGATAACCAAAAGTAATATTACGTCAACAGCCATCAATCAAACCATAAAGTTACAATTTCCGCATCTTTTGAGAATCACGCGTCAAGGTTAAAAAAACATGTGATAGATCTAAGGTCATACTGTTCCAACTTACAAAATTTAAAATATACGTTTATTATTTGTCTACCAAGTAATATCACTGCACATAATGTCAGATAATTTAGATTTGAGAAATTTAGTCGAAAAAAATCATCAAAAAATAAAACAAAAAGAAGAACGTCTAGATCAATTAAAAAAAGATATTAAAATTGACAAATTAATTTTAAAGTCAGTGCAGGAAGCAGATGAACGTTTACAAAATTTTAGTGACTTAAGGATTGTTGTTTTGGAAACTGGTAAAAGGATTGTTGAAATAAAAAAAAACAATAAGGTAAGCTGTTTTATATTATCATAGTAGCTAAAACCAAGTTTTGCGTGTGTGTGTGTGTGTGTGTGTGTGTGTGTGTGTGTGTGTGTGTGTGTGTGTGTGTGTGTGTGTGTGTTTTTCAAACGCCTTATATGAATTAGATCAAACAATAAAAAAATATAAATGAAAGAAGCGCGAAGGAGCATGCGTCTTATAGGATTATCTATGTCCGTGTATCACTTCAACCGTCCGTCTACATGTCTGTGTCTTATTTCACCAGTCTATATGTCTGCATGTGTGTCATTTCACAAAGAATGTAAGGAAATTAGAAATGGTTCAAACAAAGAAAACGAAAATATATTTAAATTATTGAGACAAAAGGATAAATGTATATCAACATAGTTTCCTTTTCCCTTAATGTTTTCACCAATTTCGTTATGACGTTAAAACTAGGTAATAAGCCATTCAGGTGATTTAAGAAGGAGACAATAGCAAATTAGTTTAAAACATACTTTAATGTTTTCCGAATAGAAATAAACATACAAAAATCATAATAAAATCATTCGATGTACAATTACACAGTATACAGTATATACATCCAAAATTGTAATATTTAGATATTAAAAAAATCACTGTTTTCCAAGCGTACCAGTTGCATCGTCAATCGAATCATTTTAGATTTCCATTCAGCATTTTTCATGTCAGTCTCTCGCCAATCACGGCAAAAAATCTTTAGTCTGAAAATATTAACAAGCGCCTTGTCTTCACAAGATGACGTGTATGCGTCCCATTTCCTCAGTACAACATTTTCATCAACGATTTGTAATATCTCTTCGAAATACAAATGTAACTGTTCTTTTTTTGGAAGAGTCAAGCATGTATGGTCCGTTTGTGACAAACTGCTACATTGACATCCGTGACACTTCTGTTTGAAAACCGTAAACATATTATCCTTAATGGATTCGGCGTAGTAATAATCGAAGTAGAATTCTAATAACGTCACATCCATATTTATATCCATCTTTCAAATTCAATATAGTATCCACCGTTTCGCCCGCCGATACCTTTTGAGATTTTTCCAATATGTTCGAGCTTCGGAGATGGCAGAATCGATGTTTGGTGACAATTGTTTTAGGTTTAACCATTGCCAAAGGCTTAAATCGACCCCGATGATGGTCGCTGATCCATTTACAAACTGTCTCACATCAACGAATATGTATCCATCCTGATTGCACACCGTCGCGTAAATGTGGTCTCTTAAATAAAACTGTTTCGTAAATACGCAGGCAGATACGTTCAACTCCGGTTTCAATTCTACGTTCATCGTTTTCGTTTGAGAAGCACAGTGTAGTCCATCTTTTTGTGCGAGAATGACAAAACCTGGGGTCGCGCAAATTGTAACGCAAGTGATTACAATTGCGAACCTTTTTATGTTGCGCAGATGTTGTTTAGTATTTCCTCTAGTAAAATGTTCCTCGTCTAAGCTCAAGATTTCTGAGGTAGCAGCCTCGCATATCACATTCATATCATTGTCGTTTTGCTGGCATATAGAAATTTCTCCACTCATGATTTCCAATACAAACGGGATCACTACTCTCGTTAAAATGATCAAAATATAGAAAAGTCTGTATTTTTCAATGAAATTAAAATGTTATTTGGAAAATGGTTATGGGACTTTTCGGATTAAAATAGTACTTTTTCGAAACAGCATCTTTATCCATCGTAAACACACTCAGAAAAGCTTTGCATCGCGTGCTACTCTATCTATAGCCCGCATAACACTATTTATAGATCGAATACCATTCCATTTATAGCTCACGTACCCCTCTATTCAAAGCTCGCTTCATTATCACGAGTATGATTTCAACCACCCAGTATGTTAAAGCTCGCGTTCTATGTATCGCACGCATTCCATAGATCGAATTCTATTTATAGCTCGAAATCTATTTATAGCTCGAAATCTATTTATAGCTCGCATTTTATAGATCGAAATCTATTTTTAGCTCGCATCTCGAGGGATACTTTTAAGACCTTAATCAATCAATAGGGATAGTTTCTAAACCTTATTACTCTTTTGATAATTGATACGTTGTTACCCTTAGTAATTACAATTGATACAAAATGATACGTTAGTGACCTTAAAATACTTCTACTGGTATGAAAGTCTATACGGAAGTCGATGATACAAAAGAAAAGATTACGTTTGTGCTAAAAAAAGACATATTTTACCTGCATAAGATTGATAAATCGTCGGTGATAAAATCTCGTAACTACAGCCTAGAAAAATCAAGCTGTATAACTAAAACGCGATATTGTGAACATTTTTGGACTCAAAGTATTTCCGTAAAGAGGGTGGTATTGTCACAGAACGCAAGATACCTTAACGATAGACCGTTGAGTTACGTCTATATCATTAACCTGCAATACCTGTGGGTAGATATTGAATAGCATGAGAAAAAAACTATACATGTAGTTACCAGGTTATAGAGTTACACCGACAAAATACTTTTTTGTCTGAAATTACGTCCCGATTTACATGATAAAACCGATCACAATTAAATAAGTATTTCTTCTTTGAAATATTGTGAGAAAAGACATACTTACGATTTTGATTTAAGGATGAAACGCCATATAGTCTAATCAAAAGTATAGAAGAAAGAAAATGACACAAAAACTAAACTTCTGGATTTTTGGTAAATTCCCCGGTATGTTTAACTTCCTTGTTCTAAATAAATAGAGTTCTCGTTCTTGTTT
Organism: Fragum sueziense; assembly: GCA_963680895.1. NCBI lineage: Eukaryota > Metazoa > Mollusca > Bivalvia > Cardiida > Cardiidae > Fragum > Fragum sueziense. Next base: position 35,519,300 of record OY804608.1, on the reverse strand, counting down.
TTTGTTTTTTTTTTAATCTGTATTTATCCAATTTGTACAACAAATAATACATGTTGTCATATATGTTGTCATACTATATAAACAAATTGCACTTAAAATTTCATAAACAGCATACATGATATAGTTTTAATACCTTGCTAGCGAATCGATTTTCCCTACATCTTTGCTTCAAAATGAGGAAAAGGTGTAGTGGCAAAAGACGATAGAAGATATAGTCTTCTTTTCTGAAATGAATAATTAAAACATCTCTGTTTCAACATTTGATTGTGTATTATGTTGAGGATTTCCTCGAAACTAATTCGTCTAGCAATGGCTTAAAACATTCGAATATGGTTATCTAGTAATACAATATCTAGCGATGGAATGATGTATAATTGTGTTAGTTACAAAAAACATGTGTTGTTTTACATAATCAAAGAATAAGGATAAACAAAGATGATGCTAATTAAAGATAGAACTAAAGAATATTAGATGATCTTATATTTTTACATTTTCGTGTACGGTATTAAGTTCTTTGTGCCATTCTCTTAACAATCGCCCAGTTTATTTAAAGCCTTTCTTTATTTTTTGTTTTATCAATGATTTCAATAGTTAGCTTTAAGTAGTTTAAAAGTCCGTTAACAGATGGGTTAGTCTTTTTCAATTTACGCATGTAGATATACTTTTTGTATTCTAAACATAATATACTGAACCTCAGAAATAACGCACCACTTACATTTTTCACTATAACTTCTTTATTGTCTTTCTTTTTCAAACTGTAAAACCACAATCCGAACTGCTATCAGTTTATTTGTTTCTGGTCAAAACATTGTTTTGCTGCCTTAAAGCAATCAAGCCTGACGAACGCGCAAACGGGACTACCCTCTAAAGTAAAAGTCACAAAATCAGTACTGTGTGAGACCATTTTGCAGAGCAATACAGTCTGTGCTTCGTCGACGCATTGAACTGATCACATTTTGGATTGTCATTTGGAATGACTCTCCGCTATCCCTGTATCACTTTGTTCTTTAACCTGTGTACCTGTCTGAGCTGCTTTTGGGACCTTTGGTGCACCCCTTCCCGGGCAGTCCAGCAGTGCACCAGTTTGTTGGAAACGTTTTCTAAGCCGGCCAATATTCTTGTGATGAATTCCCATTGTGTGTACAACAGCACGTGACGTCATCACTGCAGGCAACATCCCAAATAGCACGACAACGTTCCTCAGTGGAAAGTCTTGGCATTGTTAAAAGCATAAAAACTCCGACCAATGAAATGTTTGGGCGTTTTCTTTCTTTCACCGACTACACGTACCATATAAACCGATAAGCTGGTTTGTGCACGAGGTCAATACTGCGGCACGTGTAGAAAACCTGTTTACCAAGTTTTTGACGGCTAGCGTCACAGATGAATGGGTTTTGTGCTTAAGAGTGTGTTGTGTGCATACCTAGTGTCCGGTGGATACCGAATAATACTGTGTCAACAAAATGTATGATTTTGTTGAAAAAATATAAAACAAGAAAAAGTGGTGCGTTATTACTGAGGTTCAGTATATGTCAATATTTGCTTTATCATTGCACCCTAACATGACATCGACGCTGTTTAGATGAAAATTGGTATAAAAATCGTTGATACTTAGGTTCTCGTTCTTGTTTGTTCTGCTTACAACATTAGCAGACGACAATAATTTTAACCCATTACTAGACGACAATCTTTTGGACTTGTCTAAATATAAAGACATTGCAGACGACAATTTCCAGTAAATTACTCCTTTCCCAAACGGCAAAATCGGGCTGTCCCAATTAGATAATTACAAAATGTAGGCCTTCTGCAGACGACAAAATTGGTGATTTCAAAGGCAGGACTTTTGTACGCTGAATCACAAGAAAATATGATACAAAGGAGAAAATGATGATGATCAACAATTCCTTTTTTTTGCCATATTATTTTCCCAATCTTCAGTGATAAGAAAGACCATATCAGGTCTTGATTGGGAAAGGGTTGAATTTTATATTGTTTGTTCTTTTAGCAAAGGAAAGAAATGTAGAAAATGAAGAAATTGCTTGTCACAAGCAATTACTTCATCATCCACAATCCTCTCAAAATCATCATCTTGTGGGGGGGCAAAAAATGTGGAAAAGAGTGACAGTCGTCCTTATATTCAAAGACAACACAGACGTTATTTACATTTCAAAATTTACAATTAGAATACAAAACGACTTATACTAGTGTATTTGAGATACGAGCAAGAATGTCAAAAAGAATAGGATCTACACATATTCTTTTGTTTACAACGATATAACCTTTATTTTCAAGATCTCGATAAAAATTAAATGCCATTTCCCAAACAAAACCAGGTTTAGACTTCCCTTTTAGAAAAGATTTAGGAAAGCATTGAAAAAAAGAGAAGAAAAAATGCATATATCCAACATATTCTCATTTTGTCTCAATAGGTCATGTTTTATATAACATAAAATTGGCATTCTTGACCAACATCTGTTTTGTTGTCTAGACTCTATTGCCCACTTGCATATACCTCACGATAAATGACCTGGCAGAGCAGCCCATGCTAATTGAATGGAATGCTCTGCCAGGTTAATTCTCGTCCGCTATACTACGTATAAGCCTAGCTTAAGCCGGGATTATACCATCTTCGCAAGCCAAGGATTCTACTTACACTTTGTTCCTTACGAACGTTCGTAAGGAACAAAGTGGAGGTAGAACCCTTGGTTTGCGAAGATGGGATTATACAGGGTAACGGTACAACTCACTTGCTGAGCCATAGGTTTCGCAAATATTCTCCGTTATGGAAAGGGTAAAGATGTCAATAAAACGTTTTCAATATATCCTTAACAAAACAGAATCAGATTGACCAAAATTTAAGAGATATAGACGACAAGATATGATGTGTGCGATATTTTTAGCACAATATACTCACAATATCTATTGCTATTGCAGTACATTCATTGTTGTTATTGCGATAATTCCCTTTAGATAGATCTGTCTAACCTATCATTAGAATAATTATAGTATCAATCTTGATGGGGGAAGTTGTAGAAGTCGTGGGGGCTACATGTATCAATAGACTTGAAATTTGAGCTAAACAGGTAAAAACGCTTTCCTCCAAAAACCCCGTAATTGCAATTTACAATTAGCTGCAGTTACGTACTTTGGGAATATGTATCCCAACCGTTTCGCAAAGAAAACTCAAGTTAAAAGCAAATACAGAGAACAAAACACTTAGTGATGTATTTAAAATAAGTGTACAGGCATGCATAGAAATATTGAAGGAAAGGAGAAATTTCAGGTTATCAGCCTTTTCTTCGTTTGTGTCAATGTTTTACAAATCGTTTCCATTGGGGACGTCAAATCCACGCCCCGGTGTCTCGAAAACCTTAAGTACTCATGATTACATGCTCAAGTTCACTTTCTTCATTTTCTTTAATGTTTTCCTTAATATTGTTCTAGGAATTACTCAAAAGCGCCACTGTGTTTGAATGGGTTAATGTCATATCCAGTTGCGTCGTGAAATTGACAACAAATAAGAGCTTTCAGACGACGACAATGTGCGAATATCACTTGCTGGATGGCGAAGTATTCTAAAATAAAAAAAAATGAGTTTTTGCCTAGAGGCTGATATTATGGGCAGGGAGGTAGGTGGAATTTGCTGTAAGTGCGAGTCGACACAAAGAAACATAATTTGTTCTATTCAATCACCTCATAAAAGCCATATATGTTTATTAGACATATAATTTAAATTTCACGTGTGCGAAGGAACATGATCATCTACATTCGGACTTTGCGAAAGTTTTATGTTCAGTATATATATTTGATTGCCAAAATTTATTTCACGAGAACCTACATGCCATGTTCCGATATCTTTAAATCAAATTTCTATCATACTCTTTCCCGTCTCACTCGATTCACCAACCGCATAATGTGCCACCTCACTGCGTTGTTGTTTGGTCCAATTCTGGCAGATCTTCTGTAACATTCAAACGCGCCATCCAGCCAGCCTTCATACTCCATACACTGTCCTAACACATTGTATGCCGTTTCTCTGTGATTTAGATACTTATTGTTACGAACACAGTCACTCAGTTTGTTAAGTGCCATGTACTGTTGGTCATGTTGTCCAAGATGTCTGAACGTCATGTACTGTAAAAAGTAGATATATGGGAGCGAGTCCATCACAACCAGGTCCATCCAGTCCTCGATTACTTTAACTCTTTGCCTTCTCTCTACTTCCGTCGATCTAAACATCTCATACTGTAGTTCTCGAGGACAACATTGACTCTCAGCTATTGAGAACATCACACACACAGCAAGTCTGTCGGCTGTTGGATACGTCTGGCTTGCCTCTCGCTCCAAGAATATAGGGGAACTTTTGCTAGCATGACATTCGCATACCATCATCACACTGTCAGCCATTCTCTCTTCTACATCCCTTAGAACGGACAGTGTCCCTTTATTCTCTCCTGCGCAATACAGATATGAGGCAAACTTTAATCTTGATGACGTCACATCAGAGTGCAGACTGAGATAAAATAAATTTAATGTTGACGGTGTGATCTGTGTGTTTTGAAGAAGAGACTTTGTTGCATTGACGGTTGCAAAGAGAGAACATAAAAATGGTAGACACAAACGTGCTGTGTCGTTTTGTAATCGTCCTTCTAGAACAAAGTTTCTAATTTTGACAAGTAGATCAAAGCTATCTTGTGTGTCAACATTGAAATGTATCCTAATATTCTGGGGGTACGACTTGATAGCGGAATTATATACCATCAGTAGACCAGCACATTGTTTATATTTTATCGTGTTCATCTGTTCCCGTGGCACCATAGAGTTACCATTACTTAAGTACTTGACTAGTCTTCCATTAATGTTATCAAGTTTTATAAAGAGGAGGAATCTTCCTCTTGACTCCAACAAACACCTCAAAATAAACACCAACTTGTTTTTGTTTCTATCGCCAACCTTTCCTAGAAAAAGGTTAGCTGATTCATTGAAATAGTTTGGACAATTTTCATCCAGTACTGCAGCTAGCATGTACAGAAGAACGAGATGAACACATCGGAGTAGATTGTGCTCTTTCCAGATCCCTCTCGTTGTATTCTCTATAGCGTGAAATAACAGGGTTTTACACATGTAACTAGATATTGTATCAGGTAGTATGAATGTTTTGGCGATCATCTTGAGGAGAACACAACATTTGATCTGTGTAATATTCAAACTAAACATCAAACATCTTTCAGCAAGAGATGTTGAAATTCTCCAAGTTTCGTTTTTTTCATCAAGTCTGTGTGCCACTTTCACAACAAAACAACCAGTTGACTTCATGTGTTGTATCATCTCAGGTGTAGGCCAGTCTCTTCGTTCATTACTTGGTGTCCATTGTTTATAATATTGTGGCCATGTTTTGCATCGTAATGCCTCGACACGGTCCATTGATACGTTGTCCAATGTTCTGGTCAAAGCAGGACCATGACGATCAAATCCAGGGGCTAAATGTTTCTCAGCTCCATGATCCTTATATATGACGTTTCCCTCACTATCTATGCAATCTTCTCCACCATCACGACAATCGTTTTCTTTTACTGGTACTGGAACATCACTGTAGAGCTGCAACAGTTTACAGTATCCAGGATATAAGCTTTCATCACGAACCATCAGTAGGTTACATTTATCATATTTCCAGTCTTTCCAGTCTTGTATCACGTTGAAATCTTCACTCGAACCAAGAATATCTATATCTGAGTTAAGGTCAACTGTTGTTGTACCTTCTGTTTGACTACCGAATAAATACTTAGTGATATTCTCATCAAAAACCTTATCAGTTAGAGTGAAAATATTTTCTGCTATCAAATTTCTCTTTCTTCTCTTTAGCACACTTTCCTCGTTAACGCCTACCTCTCCCATCACACGGGACAATATCAGGGACATGTTCGTGTAGTAGTCCGGACAGTCGGCCATCTTGTACTGAAATAGATAAATTTATGAATAAATATCAAGAAATTCTTTCACTACAGTGGGTAAATTCATCCAAAAATAAGGACGAAATATGAGGTACAATATTCATATCTTGACCCTTTTCCAAACGACAAAATGTTAGGGTGATCCAAATTAAAAGGTACAGCAGACGCCAAAGGAATGTTTTTAATGATAGACTTTGAGAATAATATAACGCAGGAAATATTAGACCAAAGGAGGAAATGCTAGTTATCAGCATTTTCCATTTTTTGCTCTAATTTTTCCAAAGCCTTTATTTAGAGACATCTAAAACAAAGTCTTGTTTTGGAAAGGGTTTTTATATTTTCAATTAATCCTTCCTTAAACAAGACCTGGTTTTGATGTCCCTATCATTGACCGTTTGAGAAAGCATTGAGGCAACAATCATAATATACTGATATAGGTGCTTACCAGCATTTTATCTTTCAACTAGCCAAATATCGGGGTG